>RCWM02000270.1:687500-1115000 GCA_003667255.2 Euschistus heros
TTTTTTTCAAAGATGGCTAACCATGCGCATCAATTCTCAAGTAAGGTAATACTTAAGTTTTATTTATTGATGTGATCATATTATGTCCAACGGTCATTGAATCGTTTAAATCGTTATATGTGTGCTATTTACCATTTATATGCAGTTTTTGAGATAAATACATCAAAATTAAAATACCAAAAAAAAAATAATAATGTGGGTTAGCATCTTATTACGATTACGCATCTTATCGGTTACAAATGAGTAAATCCAAAATGGCCTTAATGTACCATAATTTGCTGATTTGGTGAATACCTTAATGGATCTTCTCCCATATCTATATGTCAGATCCTGTGCCTTAGCTAACAAATATGATTTGTGCATGAAATACAGTTTAAAACTATGAAGCTCCAAAACTGGAATTAAAATTTGATTTTATTCTGTGAAATATAGTTCTTCGAATTATAGTGAATTTTACGTTTATATCAACACTTTAAATAAGATTTTGGCGAATCTCTGAACATCTAAACACTCTAATGATGCATTTGAAACATTTTTGCAAAAATTTGCACTAAACACGTCTGTGAGCTAAAGCATCGATATGTTACTGAGTGTTATCTTATCTGCTTTAATTCCCTAACACCGTTCTCATCTATATCAATAATATAGCATTTAGGTATATAAATAAGTGCTACCAATTCATTGTTTATTACCAGGCTTTTTTCACGTTATTAAAATATTAATGAACCTAATTTACTTGTAGTTGAGTTATTATTTCAATAATAAATCATAAAAAAATAAGATATCCTTAATAATTATTTCTTTATGTTGTTTTAGTATACCTAGTATTTTGTGTGTCAACTTTGTTTTGGTTCAAAATTTCCGAGTCTCTCAGTACTGGTGATTAAAATACAGCTAGAAAAGTGTCTGTTCCGTTATTCAGCTTTCTGATATAGAGTTTGCTAGTTCTGTATAGGTTAGAAACATCACATCCACCGGCCAGAAGCCACAGTCCCACGCCTGCCTGGCTTTAAAATTTATACGCTCTCGAAGGGACATGATTTAGTGGGGAAAGGTCTGCTGTGCACCTGAAGTACTGCACCCTGCACCTCGCCCACGGGGTCACTGCTTGGCGCCTCACAGACTTTCACCCTTCCACTTCCACTTCCTTGTTCCTCATGTGATATTATGTTAATTAATGACCTGAACGTACAAACAACTTTAAAGATATACTCTGGTGCAGTATGCCGTAATCCAGACTTTTTTTCATTTACCAATATATTGAAATTTATCTCTTCTTCTTCTTCTTTCACTGCCTCATTGCTACAACTAAGCTTGGAGGTGCTGCCTCTGACCATCTTGCCTAAAGCTCCTTTTCTGAGTCAGCCTTCTCATCTCCAACACTACCTCTCGCTGAACCAAGCCTCTCTATATAATTAAGATACATGAGCCTTGACCTGCCTCTAGGCCGTCTTCCTTCCGGCCTCGCTCTTAAAAACCACTTTGCCTTATAGTCCAGTCAATGACTGCTGAAATGAGGGGTGTAGAGTGCATGAAATATGCGATTATTTTTTACCTCTGGACTTCGTTAGGAGTAGTTAGAAGGTAAATATACTAAAAGTTAGATGGTTTAGTGGAGCCTCAGGTCTCAACTCCGTACACCCAAATAGAAAATAGGTATAATTACTGTTATGTTAATGAGTCTTTAGTAATTAATCAGCATCTTTTTGGTTAGATTGTGTTTTTCTTGGGTGATAAAAATATTTCTTTTCACAATTGCTATATTGCTAGTAGTTTTATTTTATTTTATATTCGCTTCGGGTTTCTTACAGTTGAGGTCTAAATTTTCTTATTAAATATTAAAAACATTAAAGCACTTATTAGAAGATTTGTTTTATAAAATTAACAAAATTAATGGTTGTTAGATTAGACCCTTGACTTGACATGACCGAAGCTCTAATGTAAACCTTCGGATTTATATGGCATTAGATTAATGATGCGGGGGACACGTCCTAGAAACGTCCTTCCGCAGTATTCGAAACAGGGACTGGTAGAAATTCAATATGGAGGCCAAAGCTTACTAGACCTAAAATTTTAAGACATTTCAGTATATTATTTTATATATTGTAATATTTAGTATTCAAATTTTTTTGATTCTCGATTCTCAATTTCGGTTCCTTAGTTTAAAAATAAATTACTATCATAAAAATAACCCTCATCAAGAGCTTAACAAGCAAACTAAATCAATTAGGGACATATTAGTCAAAAATGAATTATTAGCAATCATCTACTTTATATAATATATAAGTTAATTTCGATTCATATAATGTACGAAAAAAATAATAAAAATCATTATGGATTATTATTATCAAGAAATATGTTAATTTTTAAGCGTAT
Source organism: Euschistus heros (assembly GCA_003667255.2). Lineage (NCBI taxonomy): Eukaryota > Metazoa > Arthropoda > Insecta > Hemiptera > Pentatomidae > Euschistus > Euschistus heros. The sequence continues at coordinate 689,877 of RCWM02000270.1, forward strand.
GTGCTTTATTTATTATTTAAAGAATCGTTAGTTAGTTTATTACTAAACATTGTATACATATCTGTAAATGTATTTTTATTGTGTTTGTTATAAAATAAAAATCTGGGATAACAAAATTCTCCTAAAATTCTCTAAATGGGAATAACAAAAAAGGATAGTATTGACCGTTACTATTGCCTGGTTGCAGTTATTTTGGCTTCAGGATTGGAAGTTACAGATCAAATGCATCTTTACATTGCTCATATACTACTAATGTTTATTTGAGATGGGACGGCGAATCGATAAAGCCGACCAATTGGCTGCTTTTGTAGTGGGCGACTGGTTTTGTAGTGAATGTTGTTAAAATTCAATAAATATATAAATATATATAAAGGGGTTCGTGATGATCCAACGTGATAAGGCGTGTGCAATAGGTAACCAAATTTAAGATAAGTCGAGTGAGCGTGGTCAGTACTTGGATGGGTGGCCATCCTCAAAGCAACGCCCTGTTGGCTCTTCTATGTCAAGCAATCACCCACCATGGGTATGTGAGGCCCGTAAGTCTTCTGGAGGCAAGTCACACAGACCGGGCGTGGGAGAGATGATGAGGAGTTTGGGTCCATACATAGTCTATTTCAGGAAAGGCATATAGGGCCAAGTTGGCCTGCTGACCTTGAACAACCATTATCTGTAGATCTAGACTGATTTGTCACTGTCCGTGAACCCGAGTATTTAAACGTATGTCCGTCGGAATGTCACTGGTGAATTGGCCCCAAAGGGGCAGGTAATAAGCTATGGGTAGCCTTCCACTGTACCATGGTTACGATGGGTCACAGCAACATGAGGCGGCTTACTCCGTGTGAGGCTTCCTGTGCTCGTGCCAGCTATTAATACCTGTAGGAAGACCGTTTCATATCTCAAATACCTGAAGATTAGGCGATAAAAGATCTTAAGGTCTGTAATACCAACTGACAAATGAAAAAAATATACACTTGAGGTACGCATGATGATATAGAAGGATCAATACAATTAGGATTGATGAATTAAGTGGCACTTGATTCATCAATCCTTATTGAAAAAAAAAAATATATATATATATTTATATATATATATATATATATATATATATATATATATATATATATATATATTTACACATCACCCATTATTCCTTATTTCTCCTTGGCGTTAAATTTTTCATTTTTTAAGCTAGAAAACAAATGATATATGTTGCTTTACGTGTATGAAAGATCGAGGGCCTATCGAATCGGCAATGAGCATCAATGTATCTGGTATATATTAGAGATTATACAACAGCTGTGGATATCAGTTATTGTGTAATACTTATGAGGTTCTAATATGACTGTTCCAGTCGAACGTTAATACGATGTGTATAGCGACTGCAATAATGTTGTAAAGACGTTTTTTAGATATTTTATTTTATATAACCGTGGATGTATCTTTGCCTTTTTGTGGAATATCCTCTGTATGAAGTTCAATTCATTATGTCTTTAGAACGATTTATTCCGACGTGCAGAGTCCGTAGCCTACCCAAAATTAGCACCCCAGGAGTCAGCTATACCGCGATGATCCGAACGGAACGACTAGTGTTCCCATTGATTCGGTCCGCTCACCCAGGGCTCGGAGACAAGGAGGAAACAGTGCCCCACTGGCCAACAAACGAACCCACCCAGTCATTTTCCATCGCAAATCCTTTCTATCCTAGCTTCTTCTATCATATCCTATTCATTTGAAATTTACGGGCTGCTATTCGTGATTAGGATATTTCTCAAAGTTCCCAGTTCAGCTCTGGTCATTGGCTCATTTAGAATTAAGCTGTAACTGGATTTTGTATCACAATTTCTTGGGGTGGATTAGTTTTCATTCTATCCGTATTCCTACTACTTTGTCTTAAACACTCTTATTATTTTTCATCATTTATGCACTGACATGCATAAAATTTCATCCCAATTATTTGTTTTTATTTTCTCAGTTAAAAATAAATTTTTTTAAAGGTACTTACCTCCCTCTATACTTAAATTAGGGTTTATAAAAATATTTATTAAGTAAAATAAAAAAAGTAGTTAAACATGTTTCTAGGCAATTTTAAAATTGAAGGATTTAGTGGATGAAGGGGTTATGTAATTTTTTAAAAAAAATACAATCTTGTTCTTAAGATGGACAAATTATTTGCAGAAGTGTTAGGTAGCAAAATCTGAATGTATAAAAAAAAATTAAGAAGATTTTTTAGCTATTTAACATTTCCCTATTTCCTATTCCCTAAGGAAATGTAAAAAAAACAAAAAAAAAACTTAAAACTTAAATTACTCAGAATTGAGTTTTGTTACATAACCCCTTGATCCACCAAACCTTTCAATTATGAAGTTTTAAATTAATATGGTTTATGTCTGCCCCCTTCGTTCGTCTCGCCTTCGATGTGGTATAGATGTGGTTTTAAATGATTTCTTGAAAGACATGCTCCATCTAACGCAAAATTTATAAATTCGTTACTTTGATTTTTTTAAAAATATTGATTGCTCTTATTTAATCAATATTTTAAATAATTCTAATATGTTCCATTAGAGTTAGTTAAAGTATATAGGGATATAGGGGTATACCCCTAAATGAAGAAAAATGAATCTTTAAATTGAGAAAATGAAAAAAAATATATAAATAAATAAAAACATTAATTGGAAGTTTTTGCTTATGAGTAAATGTTTTGTTCAATGTATGTCAGAACGTTTTCTATATCTTATGAATAGATGAGTCCGAAAATTATTCTTAATTTTTTGGAAGAATCTTGAAATCAGTTTTTGCCTTTTAGTATACAGGGGGTCCCGAATTTAAATGGCAAAACTTCAGGAACTTACAGGGGACCGAAAAACTAAGACAAAAAGTCCTTTCGAGATTTGCTCGTTTTTGCTTAGTTTTAGAGAAAATCGAAAAAAAAAGAAACAAAACAAAAATGTTATAGGTAGCGATTATCACCTTTAAAAGTTCGTCAGGCTAGCCAGTGAGATATGTAAACACTTAATGTTATCCTTTACATTCTTTTATTTGTTTACATTTTGGCTTCCTCGATGGATGTCCAGCTCATTATAGCAGAGTTGCTAGAGCTTGGCTGGATATAAATTATCCACAACGATGGATTGGACGTGGAGGAGTAGTACCCTGGCCACCTAGATCACCTGATATGACACCCATGGATTTCTTAGTTTTATTCGGTGTAAATCAACTCAAGAGAGCAATTAAGAGACCGAATCATAAATGCAGTGCACCAAATATCATCAGAACAATGTTTAGCTGCAATTTATCAAGTGAGTGCTAGATGTAATGCCTGCATTGGTGCAAGAGGACAACATTTTGAGGAATATTTACATTGAAAAGAACATAACATAAATATAAATGTAAATAAATAAGTATAAAAATGAAAACTTGTTTTGTTTCTTTTTTTTCTTTTTTTTTTTTTTACGATTTTCTCTAAAACTAAACAAAAACGAGCAAATCTCTAAAGGACTTTTTGTCTTAGTTTTTCGGTCCCTATAAGTTCCTGAAGTTTTGCCATTTAAATTAGGAACACCCTATAATTGCATTAATTTTATTAGTCTCTTTGATAGACTAATGGAAAATAAGTTATGTTAATAAATTATTTGATATTATTGGCCTCGAGCGCGTTATTCAATCGCTATTTTATCTTCATAATCAATAGATGAGATCAAATAAAATTTTTAAAAAGTCGAACAATTTAAGGGCTAGTTCGCACTACTGACGGAACGGAGCGCAGCGCATTTTCCTATTTGACAAACATTGTTGGAAAATCCACTGCGATGCGTTGCTCTGGCCTTAAGAATGTACTTTGTATGTTAAACGAATGATGCATTTTTTCTTACTTAGCCTACGGCTACTGATATCCTTTATCGATCTTAAGGATCTTGCTCAACTAGAACCGCTGCCGGGTTTATTTCTCATGCAATTAGGACTTAAATAAATTATAAATAAAAATCTCAATGAATCAGAAGGCTCTATGCCGATACGTTCGATCATTAATCACACACCTCCATCCTTTCCACCCCATTAAAAGCCAAATCCTCTTATATTGGCCTTAACCCAATCTTTCTTCCTACGTCTCCATTTACCCTTCAGACGATTACCTGTCTGTTTAAAACTAACTATCTTATTGGGAATACTGTTATTATTGAATTTTACAAATTTAAGTGCCCATTTTAACTTTCACACAACTATTATGTAAATTACATTCACCGGGTAAAGAAATTAGCCCTTGGATATTTCAACTTTTGAGGTCTAAAGATTGAGACCTCCAATTCATAAATAAGTCAAATTAAAATCAGTAAGTTATAAGTCCCAAGGCAAATTGGCCGCATTTTTTTTTTTTTTAGATGTGCTAAAATATGTTACCAATTTAAATTAAATTTACAGCAATATGAATCATATTCGACGATCCTAGTCTGTATTCATATACATAGTCTGTACATTCGTCTGTATTATATATATATATATATATATATATATATATATATATATATATATATATATATATATATATATATATACAGACTATATATATATATATAGACGAATGTACAGACTATGTATATGAATACAGACTAGGATCGTCGAATATGATTATATATATATATATATATATATATATATATATATATATATATATATATTTTTTTTTTTTTTTTAAGTTGTTTATCCTACTTTCTTTAAACCGAGGATACAGGATCTATTGAATTAAAAAAAACATTGATAATGGTTTTTAAAATTGTTAGATGCTCAAAAATACTATTTTATATATTTTTTACTTTGCTAATACACTATTTTGGAAACTAAAGTTTTATTTATTTATTTTATTTTATTTTATACTATTACAAAAATTCGATGCAATATCGATTAATGCAAAAAGGTTCTAATTGAAGTCAAGGAATGTTTTAAGGCAGAAATAACTCCTTTATAAGAAATTGCATTTTGCTGCTGCTATTCACAAACAATAGACAAAATGTGCGTAAAATATTGGGCGGAAGAAATATGAGTAAAGGATAGCATGTGAAGTTAAACATGTTGGAATCGCGAGACTCAGTATACTTGATGTAATTGCATCTTGGCGGTTGAAATGGTCTTGTAAAGTTGTTATAATTATAGCAAAACCCAAGGGTAAACGTCCGTGTAGTTTAAAAAGGTCTGTAGGCAACGGACCTTAGTCGTCGATTCTCTGCATCCAGTGGTATTATTGTTGGTTTTATATAGCTTTGTGCTAATTTAGTGGTGAGGGATTTAAAAAACAAAAAAATAAAATAAATAATAAAATAAAATAAATGAACATTCTTTAGTATTCTTAATTCTTGATTTACATATAATTTCTGGAATAATTGATCCTAGAAGAGTATTATCCTTTCCTCAATAACCCATTATGCTATAGATTGGATGCTAGCTCGAATCGAATTTTATACATCTCAACAAAACAGTAATTGGAAAATAATTTTCTCCTCTGGGTCTATTCGATTGCCGGCAGAGGGTCACCTACTTGCCCGAAACAGAACTGACATAAGAGGGTCGACTCCCGCCAGGAACGCTTTCATCCGTTTAAAAGCAGAACGAAATCGTCATGAGAAGACTGAGGACGGAAGTTCGGCTCCGCAAACATCTGGAGCGGCATTCTCAAGAGATAGGTTTACCTCCCAAGATCGTGATCGGGGAGATGAACATTTCTCAAACCTCTTTATGGTTTATCTACCACTTTATTGGCTTCAGGATGGTTGTCTTTATAAAATTTCCCTCCGCCTCGGCACTTTCTCTGTTTCGGATATATCGGTTCAAAGAGTGAAAGTGATATCGTTGCACATTACCTATTTATTAGTTAGGTGATCGCTTCGAACCTCATGTGGAAGATTTCTATTCCATGGATGTTGGGTTTTATGACTCTATTTTATATGTGCTTAACTGCATAACCGACACGATATTGTAAGATCCTAAATCTGCAAATTATTGTTATTTTAGCCGTTTTTCTAGTTACTGATTGAGGCTTTTATTGCTGAAACGAGTCCCATAATTCGTTTGATAGGATATTTGTGTACAGTAGAATTTAATGGGAGTTTGAATAATTCAGCATCTTTAAAAAACTTTCTCAGAATAATAAGAATTTTTAAAAACTAATTTTTGGCTCAATCGCCTTAAAAATGATTTATCTAGTGTTATTTGATTTCTTTTCTATTGATACTTGAATATTTTTTGATTCTAGGATAACATAGGATGTCTTGCCCTCGTTTTTGCCTGAATGGCAGTACTTAACGTTTATGTATGCACCGAAACACCTTAATAATAAAGGGCAGTCTGGTGCAACCCTATGGTTATCTATTTGTACCGTTTTACTACGTCGTAAAACGGTGCTGAAAAATGGTGAGCTGAAACTCCTGGACTTTTTTGTTCTACTGGAAGAGTTGTATAACAACAACCTGAAGATCCACCTGAGTTCATAAAAAATTTAATTTTAGGAACACATCCACTCTCCAGGGTTCTTAAACAATTGTAAACAGTACAGCACTCTTTTTCAAATGACATCGTTTGGAGCTAAAGAAATAAAAGGGAAATTCAAGTCTACTTTTAAAATCCATGGGCAAGTTTATCATTAGATTGGTAGAATGATTGTCCGTAGAAATAGTGATCCCGATTTATGTATTACATTTACATGTAATCCAGATTGGATTTAAATAAAAAATAATTAATTGGAATTTTTTTTGGAATTGGTGGTTTTTTTTTTGTGGTTTCTTAGTTCTAGCCATTTCATGTTATTAATTGCCGCTTTCAACTATTCTAAGTTTTTTTTGATTTATTAATTTGCTTTTGTAAATATGAATTAGTTTTGTGAAAGAAGAAACTTTGGAAAACATAAACAATAAAATATCTCAAGAAATTTAACTGTGCAATTTTTTAATATCTTTTTAATGCATTTTAAAATGAGTTTATTAGAAATTGGTGCTGTTAAAAAAATAGCAAAGGCTTTTTACACCAGATAACACTAAATGGTTGGTAAGAAAAATAGGCGTGACTGCTTTATGCTTATAACTGATAAAGTGAATGGAAGTTGCAAAATGTTAAAGTATGTGTAATAATTGAGCATATTTTGTTCTGATTTTTAAAAAATGGTAAATATTTCTATTTAATAGTTTGACAGCATCATGAGCAGTTATTATAAAGTTATGTTCATTTACCATTAGTATAATGATTAAATCCATCCCTGAACGTACACTTCTTTATATAATATATAAAAAAAACCTTAAGATGTTACTTGGCTATGAGGAACATTTATTAATAAGTCATTCAATATGCTGGAAATATGTTAGAAGTGGAATAGACAGAAGTGGAAGTATAGAAGTATAAAGTCTATTGTTTAAATTTCTGTAATTAACTTTTAAACTTGTTTTGAATATGAACAAACAAATTTCATAGTTGATAATGACAGTTAACATTGTACATTTAAATAAATATTATTGTAAGCCTTTCTGGAACTATAAAGATGGTGTCGTTCGATAAAGATAGGTTCAATAGTTTTACCTTTGCCAAAAATGTTGCAGAATGGCACTAGCCACATATTGGTCGACTTGTAAACTTCATTGGGATCACTTCATGCCACACCAAATATTTATAGCTTTTTTAATAACAATTTAATTGAAAATAAGCTAATTTAATTATCAATGTCAAGCTCAATAAAGCACCATGCATTTGTAACCTCTTAATAGGATGGCGATAGCCACCTATCGGTCGATTTTCAAACTTCCCTATTATCCACTTATTTTCGCTTTTTTAATAACGAATTACTGGAAAATTAATAGATTTTATTATTGCTGAACCATCCTTCGACTATAAAGATGATGTGGGTCAAAATTTGGTGGAGATTGGTTCTGTAGTTTTAGCGGTTAGTGATCACAAACGAAATATGGCTTGTTCTTTTATATAATAGTATAGATAATAAACTTATAATTATTAAAAATATTAAATATATAAAATATAGTAATATTTATAAAACAATATCGAGCAATTTTAAACATACATCTATGCGACTTACATTTGGTGGTGTATAGTTCTTATGTGATCTTGAATAAATTCTTGAAAAGTATTCCACATCTAACGCAAAGTTACATAAATTTCGTACCTTCAATTTTTTTATTTAATATTGATTTCTTTTATTGAATTAACAGTTTTAATGATACCTATAATTTTTTTGCGCTCTGATTAAAGTATATGAGGTGTAATCACTTAACCAAGAATGATACTTTTATAGAAAAAATCAATTAGTTGGATTTTTTTTTCCTTTCAGTATTTTTTGCTGATAAGTAATATTAATAATAAGTAATATAAGCAATTTTATATTGTACTTGAGATAAACCTGAACAATTTTTCTTTTTAGGATGAACTATACTGGGATAATATCGGTTGTTTTCTACTGGACAACACAACATACTTTTAACAATATTCTTCTTCCTTTTTCATTTTTGACGTATTTTGAACTGCACACGTTTACTAAATCTTGATTTCTAATCGACAGAATGACAGCCTAATACAATTTCTAAAAAAATATTTATTTTCAAGTCATTCCTCGTTTAATGATTGTCCTGAGTTTGTTGTTGGTTGAGGAGACTAAGGGTTCTCTTTATCAAATTCCTTCACCGTTACTTGATTTACTGTAAAAGAGAAAGAAACAAATGCCTTACCTGGAAAAATGATAGTGCCTTCTTCCTGAGGTTAGAAAACTCATCTGCGAGTCCCAGGATCTTCAATCCAAACCTAAGCACTCGTTTTGCCGCCTCAGTAATTCCTGCTAGTCCGACCGCAAGCTGCTTTAATCTCTTCGTCTGTGGCCTACGATGACCTCTAGCGTTTCCTATGTCCATCGTAAAAAAAAAAAAAAAAAAAAAAAAAAATCTTAACATTTATTTATTGATTCAACATAATACATTTTTTTTTCTTTTTATTTATATAATTGGACGGCGTTATGCGAAAATCACTCAATCCATTAGAACATCAATTTGAAATAAATAAAAACTAAAATTTTCAGATAAAATCAAATTCAGCTTAAAGTTAAAACAGATTTATTTTAAAGTTTGATTGATAGACTTCGACTTTTCACTATTAACGTAAACCACTTTAATTTTAAATTCTTTGATAAGAATTAGAAAGATTTTGTTGCTTGGTTGGGTTTTGCTGGTTAGCTTATCATTATTCATGTAATTTCTTAACTGTTATCAACTTTATAATTCGTTTTTATTATTATTATTATTAATTAAAAAAAATTAATAAAATGTTCTAAAATTAATAAAAAGTTAATAAATTAATAAAAATAAAATTGATAAAATAAACCAATCATAAAACTCTCGATGGAAAACCATGCACTTAACTCTATGAAATTCATTTACATTAATGCGAGATTTAGAGCATCATTATAGGAACCTTTCAGGTAATTCAGGAAGTCAACAGGAAAAGAAAATGTTTATATAGACTGATGAAAGTGTACAATTTCTATTTATAAATTTTATAAATATGATCATTCATAGTGATTATGGACACTGCACTGCACTAAAAAATAACAGTAGCCATATAGTCCACGTAAATTATGAAAAAAAAAGGGGAAATAGAGAATTTTTTTTGTATTTTATACTACTATAGTATACGATAGCTGCGGTAAGTTGCAATTCTCCGCGAAAACAGATTTGTCGGTATTTTTCTGGTTTTAACTCCGAAACTAATTGTTCGATCCAAAATTTTGTTTTTAACAGTCTTTTATTATCTCGATCTGTAATGAAATCTTTCAGCGTAATCTTCACCAATTTCCAGCAGTTTGATTGACTTGAAAATTTGTATTTGTGTCAAGGGCCAATAACAATACAATTATTTCACAACATTCTCTGTTCTCAAGTCCTCACTAGAATAATATGAATAAAAGAAAAATATTAATATTTCCGTCAATAAACTTGTTGTAGAGTGCATGAAATATGCGATAATTTTTTACTTCAGCGTTTCGTTATGAGTAGTACATTTTAACAATCCTAAGACGCGAAGACGTCTATCAAATTTACCTAAATATACTAAAAGTCCTCACCCCTGGGAGATTAGGGTTTTTCGATTATATCTCAGAAACGGTGGCCTCTACAGAAATATGTTTAATATGTTCAACCAACTTTGTTCCGATGTCCTCATTAGAATGATCAGAATAAAAGAAAATATTTAGATATGTTTGCAGGTTAACTGTATACCTTTCAGGGGACGTCGGTAAATTTTGGTCTTCTTTACCAATAAAAACAATTCTTGTAAACAAATACAAACAATTCTTCCTTACCGATAAATACAATGGAAGATAACTGAAGAATATACATTGTGCAAAAATTGTGGTACCATAGATGTCGCTCCGGCAATTTAAATGGAGGAACTTGATTATAATTGCTATTGATATCGTTTGGAGACTAATGTTAATGGGTAATTTTGCTTTCATTTTATGTTAAGTAAAACTTAGTTGGTCTCTGAAATTGTGGATTCGCCTGTTTTTGTTAAATGTTGTACTTTTTTTTTAATTTTGTGAGTTGGTTGGTTTCTGCATTACGCCGTCCAATTTATCTTTATACCATCATAGAATGTCTGAGTTTGATAGTTTTATGCATTGATTAATGGCTTTTGTAATAAACGTTTTGTCAAGTCTTAAATACTTTACAAAGGATAAGAGAAATAAATTATTTACTCAAAATAATAAAATATAAAGAAAGTACACATTCCAAGTTGAAAATAATAATTACGGGGAAGGTAGCGTGGATGACAAAATAATTCACTTAAATAGCCCAGTACTTCAAAAATATCGGTAGAAGATAACCAACTGTAATTGTATTAATTTTGCTAATGTAGACAAAAAAATGCGCAAATAAAAATAAGTAATCGAATGGTCACGTGGAGGACAATTGCTACCCAACCAAAACAAATGGAAATTGCAGGTCGGGAGTGTAAAATAGCAACTAACAATGGTACTGAGAGTATCCCTCTAGTCTCCCTTTGCAGACTCTAGGTTTGCCATATTCATCCATGCCAAAGAAAATACACAGTAGCGATGTTAAGAGCAGTGGAGGACTATTGTCATCCATGCTACCACTCGAGGGTTAAAGGATACTATAGGACAGGAAGACGTAAATTTATAACAAATGGTTAGGTTATGTGATGAGATTTGTTTTGTTTTTCCTTTAAAATTTTAATATAAATTCATAAAACTGAGAATTCATTTGAAGTATTCCAGCTAGATCCGGGTTGTATCCCTTTTAGAATGGCCTGAAGACTTAATATTTTGAGGAGGGTGCTATATTGGTGAGCAGGGATCCTGTTGATATCTCGTTTTAACTTTCGTCCCAACTTTCAAATTTCAAAAATGGCCCGAACTGTCAGCTGTCAGATATAATTTGCTCCTATCCCTTGGCCATATGGCTCCCACAAAGGCAGCCTGATTACTGCTCCAACTGGTTCTCGTGATGTAACTCAACATTTATGTCATCGTTATTTATAAAGTTTAAATAATATATTTAAAATGTTTTTGAGCGGTACACCAATAAATTTGAGCGAGGCTAGTAAACAAGACGATTTTAAAAACTATTAATAAAAACGTTAAACTGTTTGGTTTCTCGTATTTCAGGTTGAGAATGAGGAGAATGTTTTAAGTTTAAATAATTTTTCGGCTGTTTTTTATAAAATTCCATTTGATTTTTTATAAAATATTTTGACATAACAAGAATACATAAGATTACTTACTATGATTCTTATTTTTTAGGAGAACCTGGCATATAATTACATTTTAATTAGTATTTGTTATTATTGAATCCTCATTTTCTACTATTCCTAACTCTACTGTATGATAAACATATCATGTTCAAAATATATGTGAAATATATACGTGTGTGTGTGTACCCCTAGAAATCACGTATGTGACAATTCCAAGACACATACTTTATTATCAGATTTTGTTTCGTTAGTACGCATTGAATGGCCCATTTTTATTTTCTAGGAAAAAATTACTGTTAATTTGTTTATAAATTAGTTTTTTGCTTCTCCTCTTAAATCTTTTTTTTTTTTTGCCACATAAGCGGTTTTACCATGGCAAGGATGATATGCCAATGTTAAGGGCAATATAAAATGTTTACGTTCCAAAATAATGAAACAGAACAAAATTATATATAGGGGGGATTTCAATATTTCGGGACAATTCCAATAAAAAGAAATATTCACTACATAAAACATGCAAATTAATTTTTTTTTTTTCTCACAATTGTTTCTCTAAGGTGCGTGAAGTAAGCCTGTGAAGTGGACATACATAATCTGCAATATTTCCAGATATATTAAATAAATTATAACTATTAAAATCTAGGGAGTGAGTTGGGATCTTGGGAGTGAGTTGGGATCTAGGGAGTGAGTTGGGATCTAGGGAGTGAGTTGGGATCTAGGTCTTTTGGTACCTATCTTTTTAGGTACGTACTGTCACATCTACTTTAAAACCTTCAAACTAAACTTTAAATATACTAATTGTAAGATAATATAAAATTGCACTTAATAACGGCAGTTCTATTAACTTTTAAACAATAAAACCTAATTGTAATTTGGCTTCGAATTAAAGGTATTAAATAAAATACCTACAGTACATTAAAAACATTGTTTTGATAAAAATAATGTTCCTTGAACTTTCATTATAATTAAGAAGGTGGGTATAACGTTTAAACATCAAATAAAAAAATGTAGGCTTTACGTATTCACGCTAGGGAGTGAGTAAATGCTATACATAAACGTCAATTACTCCGGTTATATATGTACTTATATCATTATTGTTGCAAGTCCATGTAAACTAAAATCAAAATTTTATGTTCACCACATTTTTCAAAATACCTTTGTGACTTAAATTGTACCGAAATTTTGAAATCACTCATATATAATATTTGTATCCTTTTATTTACTTCCATTTTTAAATCATAATTTTGTTTTGTTTTATGATTTCTGTATGATTAAAATGATTTTAGAGGATAAGCAAAAAACTAATTTATAAACAAATTGACAGTAACTTTTTCCTAAAAAAATATTGGACAATTCTTATAATTAAGTCAGGTGATTTATGGAGGAACCTTTTGCGCATGCGGTAAACTCCAGCACATAGTAGTATTTTTTTAATCAATTAAAATCGTCTTATGATTTTTTTACGTATACCATAAGTACTTTCCACTTTACGAGTGCTTTTTGTCTATTATTGTTAACGTTTTCCCATACTGCTCCTTTTATGTACTTGTATTTATTATACTGTTTTTTTTTTTTTTTTTTTTTTTTTTTTTTTTTTTTTTTTTTTTTTTTTTTTTTTTTATTTTTTTTGTATTTAGCTGCTTTGATTATAATATTAATGATCAGTTAAGCATCGAGGCTATTAGAGAGATCCTTGTGCTCTAGGCCTCTAACCTGTTGGCCTAGTCGTCCTTTTAAAGGTGAGCTCAGTGTTTAGCTCCTCCTCTATGGTTTACTGAACACATAAGTCTGCCTGAAAATATCCAATCATCTCATTTTCAAGGCATCTATTTTCAAATCAGTTCACCATCACTCTGATCAGCCAATTTCACATTGCTGCGCGATAGATGAACCGGCAAAACTGAGAAAATATATTCCATAATTTAAGTAGATCGAAGGAATTAAAATATATTTAATGAGATCAGTTCGTTGCAAGAGAACAGCATTGAATCAGGTAGCGAATCTTGTATCTTAAGGATAACATTAGTGCATTTTCGATAATACTTATGCAATTTTTAGAATTTATAATTCTTTGGCTTGTTAGTGTTTAGCTTGGAAGAACAAATTCATCCAGAGGGGTCATTCGAATTCTTTTTAAAAATAAAAATATCATGATCGGCGTTGAAAAGTCCCCAGGTTAGAGTATTTCACTTGTAATGGTATGACTTGCTACAGTAAAAAAAATCATTATTATAGTAGTATGCCATAAAAATTAGAACCATTAAGTATTAGATCATTTCATTTCAATCCTATAATAATTGACTTTCAGGAGATTCAGTGTTTACTCAAGAAAAATGATTTCATTAAATTATTACGTTAATGCTCAAATCATTAACTTGAGAATTAGTACCACTTCCACCTATTACTAAGAACTTTATTTGTATAGCATGTAATCGGCATGTAATGATGATTGTTAATCAATGCCTTGTTCAGTCTCTGATCATAAAGTTGATTGGCCGTATCGAGAGGAGAATATTGAATGAGGGAGCGTGTTAGTGAATGGAAGCGTAAACTATGGCTAATGGTCTGCTGAATGACGCGTGGCACGAAACCTTTCTTCCAGGCTACGTGACTTTCTTCCGGAGCAGTTACCTGGTCCTGGGGCGGTAGCTAGTGAAGTTTCGGCACGTGTTATACCTCACGTCGATTTTGAGGTCAGGGGAGATTAGATTTCCTGGCGGCATATATTTTTATTTGCATTATTTTCATTTTTTGCTTTTTAGATCTGCCAATCAGTTTATTATTGAATATTTTTACTTATGAATAGCAGTATTATTTTTTAAAAACAATATCTTACTTTGATTTTTCTAGCACAACTAGTACATAGATACGTGAGTTTTTATATACGGATTTTTCTAAAAAACGGACAATGCGAAGAATATAACTTGTAATATACATGATTTAATATTATCGTGAAAGTTAAAATGGACGTTTAAAGTTATTGAGGATTATAATGAGGTATTCTTATAATCAGAGAGGATTATGAACGCTCAATGATGGATGAAAGACGGGTAGGTCGAAGTATGTTCTTTACCTTCAGGTTTTGGCAAGCTTGGTTTATTTATTGGTCCCTTCGTTTCAGACCCTGAAGGTTAAACTCCAATGTCTTGTGCATGGAATTCTATTTCAACTATCCACATGTTTAAATTTGTTATTTACATTTTTTTTTTTTTTTTTTTTATCATAACATTTTATTAATATGTAATTGTAGGGAAGGAAATTAAAAGTCAAATGGTGAGAAAATCATAAGTTTATGCACAGCATGTTGTTCGCTTGTAATTAGTATTATGTTCCCTTGCTAACATTGCGCTAAGTTCACCAGAGAAGAATCAGAAAGAGCAGAGAAGTATATTATATACTATTTCCTAATTGGAAGGGAATATTTGAAAGAAATTATAGACCTCGGAGACATAAGAGGATTCGGAGTATCCTCTGATCCCAATCTTTTAAAAATGGACAAAATATGGAAAGAAGATGCCTGGGGAAAATAAGAAAATACGCGCTTATAAACTTTAAGATCCAGAGAAAGCTATTGAAACTCCATAGTCTACTTGGGCGGTACCATCGATAGAGGGCTGAAAGTTTCAGCTCACTGTTACAGGGTACACCACAAAGTGAGAAGAAGATCCTACCGCCTCCATCACCTCCTATCCTCTTCAGCACTTTCCCACCATCTCAAGCTCTGCATATATAAGAGCATGTTGAGACCTGCCCTCCTGTACAGTGCCCCTCCTTTCACCCGCCTTTCAGACGGAACTAGACGGCACCTGCTGCGGTTCCAGGACTCCATGCTCAAGAAGATAGCAAGAACTACCTCACTGAAGAAGAAGAAGCCAGAAGACCTCCACGAGATCTTCGATCTTCCGACCATCGCGGAGTTCACATCCAGCGCCGGCATGTCAAGTTTCTGGACTCTCTGCAGTTCTTAACGAACCCCCTGTTCAGAACCATAACACCAGTTTTTTTTCTTTTCCCTCAGAAACTAAAACAGAAAATAAAATGAAATTAGTAAACCTATATCTACAGGGTATATCAAGTAGGAACGATACCTTTTAGCCTTTTTCTACCATGGTTATTGGAAGGAGTAATGAAATTTTTGAGATTGCGCCTGATTGGCTCGAAATAATATGCTCTGGAGTTTAGGGGCCTACGCTTGACACCAGCGCCACCCCCGGTCCGCTGGCAATTTTTTTTTCCCTTCATAGCCCCTATCTATAAAGAAAAACAGTGTAAATACTCTTTACTTCGTTAGATGTTAAGAGGTAGAAAGGTAAGTGCCTTTTACTGTAACTGTGTTACATTTTAAGGCCTGTATGAGTGGGGGTGATCTTGAGGTAGAGGGCGCTATGTATCTGCAGAGGTGTTGGGGCACACCTTTTGTTGAGGCCGCTGGCAACTAAGACGGGCCATAATGAAGACAGAAGCGGACCAATCACAGCCCAGCAGACACTGGTCAGGAGTGTGACCATAAGGACATTTCTTTGGTTTAATAAAAATTAGTTATAAGTTTCCTCATAACAAGGTTTAGGTGAGCCCCACCACCTAAATATAAATCTTTCTGAAACCTACACCACAAGATTTCACAAACTTCCTGTTGGCCTTACAGTGTACCCAGTACAGAAAAAGGCCAAACATCCATAGAAATTCCCAAAATCCCATCCAACTCAAGAATTATCCAATAGGGGCTTGGAAAAAAAAAAGCTATTGAGTATCAAACAGAAGTGAACCAAAAAAAATATTGTTTATAACTCAACATTATTAAAAATAATATGAAAGCAGACGTGGTATAGCAGATATGTTTTAGTTGTGGTATCTTGCCACAGTTATGTTCCTATAAAATTCCGTTTAAAATTTTACTTTATCAGAGTATCTTACTCGGCAATAATTTAAAGTTTTAAATCATTTCTAATTACAATTTTAATGCCCTGGAGATAAAAGATATTCGGAGAACTATTGGCAGATTCGTGAACCGGTTGAGTAACCTCCCATCTGTCCATCGTGTTATCCGTTATCTCCCATCTGACATTGTCGAACTTTCGGTCTCTGTCGAAGGCTGATCACGACCTGAGAGTTCATCCATCGTGACCTGGGATTTTGGGTGTTTGGATTTTCTTTTATGGTCCTGGTTATGCTGGCAAGGAAAATATTTCTTTAAATTTATTAAAAATCAGGTTTTAACAGATTTTACTCTAATTTTTAACTCAACTCACTATTCGTTGTATTTATTTATTTTTATTCTATATTGAAGTAGAAAAGTAATAGGGTAATCGGCGCAGTACCAAATGTTTTAAAACACAAGAAAACTGAAGGAAGGATTGTGTTAGTTATGATCTAATTGTATACTTAGATGTTGTTCAGTTTAAAGATTTACAGCCGAAAACCTCCTTAATAATTTTTAATAAACTGTTTTGTTTTTTTAATAATCATTATTTTCTGCCTCGCTCAAAGTTACTTAAAATCTTTTATTGACTAAGTATTGCAATCTGCCTCAAAGAGGGCAATAAGTAATATGGATGACTAAAGTTAATTAGTAATAGATATTGTAATGAAGCTATTTTTGCGATTTGTAGGGTAGACGCATCTACAGAAGATGAGAGTTTCTATTACTCATTTCATTTAAATTTCTATTATGTGAAAACAAAATCAGCAAATTTCAAAAATTTCATGAGGTGTTACCAAAATGTTTTCAGAGCGGCTTTTTAGGTCAACTTTCGTAAAATGATAGTAGTGTACCGGCTCACCGCCTCGCCTTCTCCAGCTGCGCCTTCTATACACAGTTGAATAAATAATATTTGTTTGCTTATGGCCTGCTACAAAATTACTTATGGTCTCAGGATAGAGATGCTTAGAAAGGTTGTAAAGGAATTTCGAAAATTTAAGCTTAAGGTCGAGGACAAAAGGTTTTTTGAGATTATTTGGAAGTTTTTTTGTCCGAGACACAATAAAGAACAGTTTCAAGGAATTAGGATTGGGTATGTTTACTATTATTACTAACTGATATTTTCTTCTCTATGTACTCTATATTTTAATTTTTTAAAACAATGAATTTTAATTTTTAAGTTCTCAAGATATCATTCTTAAATTTAAATAAAAATTGTTTTTATTATTACGGTTTAACTACAGCCCCTACTAGCTAATTCTTATATTTGATTGTTTTAGAAATGTGATCTTTTGGAGATTTATTTATCATTAGATTTAATATTTCATATAAATATGCTTATTTCTTTGTTTTAAATATTAAAAAAAAACAATAAATTAAAAAGGTGTTAAAATATAATTAATCGGTGAAGATCAACAAAGTTCGTTTGTTTTAATTTTGCAATTAGGTTTCTCATTTTACTCGTATAAATTAAAGCAACAAATCCGATCATTTGCTTTCTAATTGATATAATAATAATGATTCAAATAAATCAGTAATATTTGCCTCCTGTAAAGTTTGGATAAATTACTTATTGCATGTGGTTACTTAAGTGACGAGATATATCTTATTTAAATTATATTGTATATGTTGGTATGTTAGGAACATTGTTTATAGCTTTGATGGACATTTCGACTAATACCGGACTCTTAATACGTGTACCAAGGTGTTCGGAATTGTGATTACCTATCTCAAGTACACTGATGATGTGCAGTTTCCACGCTCGCCGAACATTACCTTCCTAACGACCCCTTCATACCCCGAGGACATTATGTTCGACAGCTGAAGGGTTCATTGTCCGATGGGGCCTTTGTAAAGAAAGTTCTTGTGATTTCGGTATAATCAGCACTTTAACTGATTCGTTATGTTAAATGCGGCCGGCCAGCCGTGCTATTTTTGTTTTGTTTCTCTTTCGTCGGAACATAAGGGTCTGAGAAAGAAGATAGTGGTAGCATGAAATTGACATGTAAATTAATTCACACTCATAGTTCAGAGTACGAAATTATTATTCTTGGATGATGTTCTTTTTTTTTCTTTTACCTGGTTTAAATTAAAAAAATTAATGTCCTAACTATACAGATATTATATTGCCAATTAAATAAATTTGCTCTTCTATAGTTGAGGAAAGTTCTTTTAAAACTGAGTTCACTTTCGGTCGACTGTTTTTTTTTCTGCATGTAATAAATCATTATGTAGTGAAAATGTTTTTTTTTTTTTTAATAACGTAACGGGCTTGCCAAACGAATATCAATACTTTTTCTTTCTCATTTCTCCCTTCTTTCTTCTGGCGTTTTCTCATCATTCCTCCTTACCTTTGCTTCCTAGCCTTCGACCACGCAGTTCCCTTCCGTTGTTCTTTATTTTCCACAAGAACAACGATTTCTTTTAATTCCTTTCCGTATTTTAATCTATATAGGCCATTTTTTTTCTGTTATTTTTTAATTTTTCTGTTTCCTCATTCATTTGTTTTACATAACCTACTAAGCTCTTGTATTCATGGATTTTGTCAAAGACTTTCTTGTTTAGTGTTCCTTGGTCCATTCTTACCATGTGTCCGTAAAATCTTAGTCTTCTGATTCTTATTCCGGTTTCTTGGTCTTTTATTTTCCTGTAGAAGATAATGATGAGGAAGATTCCAATTATTCTACAATTCGTTGTAGCAGCCATGGTTCGGCAGTGGAATAAATAAATCAGGTACACCATCCAAGGGTTACGTAAAGGAACCTCGTGTAACCGTTCAACTGCACTGGAAAACTGGCCACTTTTCTGCTTTTCTTGGATTCGTGAAAGCATTTCATTGCAATAGTCCAGGCTTTGTCCATTGTTGTACTTTAAAGTGTAACGAAGGTATAGGTACGTAAGTACATTAAAATGTTAAATTAAAATGAATTATTGCGTTTAACATATTTAAGAAATACTCATAGTGAATTTTTTATTTTTTTTTTAGATTTATGTATTCTATTCGCATTAATATCTATTTTATTTTCCATTTTAAATCCAGATTAGGTGTCGGTAAGGACTTTATTAATCTGCGTGAAATCAACCGTGTTGTTCGATTTTCTCACATGCATTAAATTATATATCGTGAAAGTAAACGGGCGATATGTGTTACGTAGATTAAACTAATTATCTTGAATTAATGCAAGGAATTGATGCTATATCTACTTTTACCCCCGCACGATATAAATAAAACAGGAGATCTATTTCTGCGGGTATCCATTTAGGTTCCACTTCATGATACTTTCACCACCTGCAGTTGGACGGTGCACACGATGTATGCAAGGGGCCGTTTTAGCATTTCCCATCGGGACGTGACCAGGACTGAGCCGGGAGATGTCGGTTATAATTTAGCCGAGGAATGGACTGTATGTGGGCCGGCGATTGTGCGTGTCCAATAGCCTATTGTCCATTCCGTTAGTTCAACAGTGACGGGAGAAAGAGCCCTTGTCAGTGGGAATAATTAATATTTGTTTCCTCTTTGCCAGGGATTATTACTTTTACAGTCGGAGGTCTGTCGGGACCGGTCTGCCTGTCTTGTTAATAACAGTCTACCCCTAAGAGGCCTACATTAAAAAAAAAATATATATATATATATATATATATATATATATATAAAAATATATATATATATATTTTAACATTGAAACACATAAAATATCAAAATACCTGTCTTCTATTCCTGCTTATATGCAATCAATTATAATATGATCGAATATATCGTAATCTTCCCTTTTTTTCGATTTCGATTATTGTCCGTGATAGTACAATGAAAAACTAACTGAAGTGAAACGTAGGAATGGTTTCAATCGTTTATCTATTAGTTTCCAATAATTTTACTCTTCCCGTTGTAAATTTAGAAGGAATGGATGGTTACTAGGAGGTTGTTGGGACTATTTTTATTTTATTGATGCGTTTATAATGACTAAAGTTTTTGTAAATGGTTAAAAATCGGCGGAAGAAACCCTAAAGCTTTCTTATATGCTTATTTTATCTTATTAAGTGGGCTATGAAAAGAAAACCAAAGGTGAAACAGATGATGGAGAAATGAACTATTTTTTCCTCTAGATCAGGGCTCTCCAAACTAGTTTCTAGCACCGTAGAGTGGTATTTGACAAATATATAGTAGATTTGTTGCTCTATATAACATCGTACCTTTGTAACCTCTCTCGAATGGTGCTCGCCATCAAACTTCACTGTGCACCACATATTTATCGTGTTTTTTATAGCAATGCAATTGAAAATATTTAAATTTCATAATTGCTAAGCCTTCCTTGAACTATAAATATGGTGTAGTAAGAATTTGGTACAGATTAGTTCAGTAGTATTGACGGTTAGTGATAAGCGAAAAATGGCTTGACCTTTTGTACAATTGTGTTGTACGTATATATACACAGTGTGATTGGTTTTTTAAAAATTAAAATTATTAATTAAGTCCTCACGATCCCATCCAGTTTCTGAAATTCCTTGACCTGGAAAGCTTTTTCCTTCCTGAGTCACACCTGCCTTGTAGTTTTTCTTTTGTACTCATGAGAGAAATTTTATATTTTTTATTTGTTATTTAATATTCTTGTAATCCTCTTTTCTTGTTTTATTTTCGTAGCACTTATCAGTTTGTAACCCTATCTGTCCATGGTATTCTAAAGTCTGCGATATATTCACAATTCAAAGGCTTTAATTTCGTTGATGGGTGTTGCTATGATTGTCCATATTTCAATACCATACAAAAGAATTAACAAAACGTAGGATTAGGCTACATCAACTCAAGAGCTCTACATTGAGATTTGTATCGTACAGTAGACTACTTTAAACATACAAGGTCCTTTCTGGTTTGTTTTTTTCTGGTATTTATTTCTTTACCTATTCGCATGTTGTTGTCTATCAAACTATTTATGTATTTGAAATAGATAACTTGTTCAAGTATTTTCAATATCATAAGAAAATGATGTATAATGATGTGTTTCCTCTTTGCCAGGGATTATTACTTTTACAGTCGGAGGTCTGTCGGGACCGGTCTGCCTGTCTTGTTAATAACACTCTACCCCTTAGAGGCCTACATTAAAAATATATATATATATATATATATATATATATATATATATATATATATATATATATATATATATATTTAACATTGAAACACATAAAATATCAAAATACCTATCTTCTATTCCTGCTTATATGCAATCAATTATAATATGATCGAATATATCGTAATCTTCCCTTTTTTTCGATTTCGATTATTGTCCGTGATAGTAAAATGAAAAACTAACTGAAGTGAAACGTAGGAATGGTTTCAATTGTTTATCTATTAGTTTCCAATAATTTTACTCTTCCCGTTGTAAATTTAGAAGGAATGGATGGTTACTAGGAGGTTGTTGGGACTATTTTTATTTTATTGATGCGTTTATAATGACTAAAGTTTTTGTAAATGGTTAAAAATCGGCGGAAGAAACCCTAAAGCTTTTTTATATGCTTATTTTATCTTATTAAGTGGGCTATGAAAAGAAAACCAAAGGTGGAACAGATGATGGAGAAATGAACTATTTTTTCCTCCAGATCAGGGCTCTCCAAACTACGGGCCGCGGGCCAAATCCGGCCCGCCAGTGTCATCAATCCGGCCCGCGACAATAGTTTGTAGTTGTGAACCAATTTTACCTGTACTAATTAATAAAAGAGATTTAAGATGCACATTGGTTAACAATGTTAATTCAATGTCAGTATCAAAAGGATGTTGAAAAATCTTAAATTTATTCGTAATGACATCGAAGACTGAGAAACGAGTATCAAAATTAATATTCAAAGCTTCGACTGCAAAATCGACGGAAAACTGAGTTTCAGTAGTGTGACTGAATATTTCACATGTTTTTAAAATTTAAAAACTCTTTACGCAATTGTGATTGAAATAGTATTATTTTCTGCTGGAACGGTTTGACAAATTCAGTTCATTCATGTTTGGTTAAATCGACGTAGGTAGAATGCTAACACCGACAGCCATTCGCTATTTTGTTATTTGGATTGATTACGATGACTTTAATAAAACAAAATTTTGATCTCTCCTAGAAGCTCAAAGAAATGCATTACCTATTTCCGCGTGTAACCACTAGATGTCTTCAAGTGTCGTGGTCGTAACAATACAGTATAACAAAATAGTGAATGAACTAGCGAATTTAGAAATTATAGGGACTGTCAGGAAAATTAAAACGGTGTTGGCCCGTGGAACCCTTGGAAGTAGTCAGTATGGCCCGAAGGCTCAAAAGTTACCCGAAGCTCAAAAGAGACACCTGCTCTAGATGATCTTTTAGGTTGTCTAGAACCCAGAGGGGCATCCCCCCCCCCCATTACTCTCCTCACCTTCTAGACTAGGTTTACAGGCTGATTCCCTGTAGACCAGAAAAGGAATAAATATATATTCCAGGGCTGTGGCATCAGAGTTGGCAAGTATTTGCTGCAAGATTTGGTGGGCTTACTGGCCTGGAGTTTCGGGGTGCGATCTTATTCTGAAGACGATTTCATGAGATAGGGGGATCGAAACGTTAATAAAACGAAAATTAATAAGGAAACATGTGTGAAAATAATTTGTAAATAAGACATATTACCCAATTAATGTGAGAGAGTTGTGTAAATATTTTCGAAAGGTCGGCGAATTTTTTTTATATATATGTATATTATGTGCTTCCAACAGGAACGACTGGGCAAAAGCCATTGAGCAGGCCAAGGATTGCTATATATATATACGTTTAGTAAGGTTCTTGAGGTTCAGCCATAAAATAAAAAAAAACAACTATTTTGGCGACGTTTCGAGACTATATTGCTCTCATAATCATGCCCTACAGTGAAAAAAAACAGGTTACATTAAAATTATATAAGTTACACAAGTTATTTCAAAACATAAAGTTGCTACAGTACAGGTAGGTATATAACAACATGTGTAGGGTAATACAAATATATATAATTACAGAATATATAGGAGTATGAAGCTACTTACAATGTTACTGGTGGATATAAATAGACTAACAATTCTAGTACACAACTAACCTAGGGGAGTGAGTTTAAACAGACAGTTAACAAGGGTTAGTGGGGAAAAACCCTATTTCTTAAAAATTAAGTTAAAAGGACTGTGTGGGTATTCCCAAAGATGCAGGTATAAAAATATTTCAGTGTAATATACTAATAAATGGAAGAATGTTTTGTATGATGTATATAAATGTAAATGTATATTGGTTTGAATGTATTAAGTTGGAATAACAAGTGTTAAGATTTAAAACGTCTGATTTTTTGTTTATTGCGCGGTTTTTACATTTTTCTATGGTTATCATTTCTTTAATATTTCTTTTAAAATGATTTTGTTAATGGTGAATAATTGGGGAAATCAAATTTAAAAGTATGTTTTGTTTGCCTGTAATGTGTGGTGAGAACTGTTTGGTCAGGTTTGTTCGGGTTTTTCCTTATAGACGTACAACTGTATTTATGTTGATACACTCGTCGTTTAAGAAATTGTTCCGATGTACCAAAATAAGACTTTCCACAACTATTTTCACACGGAACTCCAGGTCAGTAAGCCCACCAAATCTTGCAGCAAATACTTGCCAACTCTGATGCCACAGCCCTGGAATATATATTTATTCCTTTTCTGGTCTACAGGGAATCAGCCTGTAAACCTAGTCTAGAAGGTGAGGAGAGTAATGGGGGGGGGATGCCCCTCTGGGTTCTAGACAACCTAAAAGATCATCTAGAGCAGGTGTCTCTCATCTAAGCAAGTATTTGCTGCAAGATTTGGTGGGCTTACTGGCCTGGAGTTCCGTGTGAAAATAGTTGTGGAAAGTCTTATTTTGGTACATCGGAACAATTTCTTAAACGACGAGTGTATCAACATAAATACAGTTGTACGTCTATAAGGAAAAACCCGAACAAACCTGACCAAACAGTTCTCACCACACATTACAGGCAAACAAAACATACTTTTAAATTTGATTTCCCCAATTATTCACCATTAACAAAATCATTTTAAAAGAAATATTAAAGAAATGATAACCATAGAAAAATGTAAAAACCGCGCAATAAACAAAAAATCAGACGTTTTAAATCTTAACACTTGTTATTCCAACTTAATACATTCAAACCAATATACATTTACATTTATATACATCATACAAAACATTCTTCCATTTATTAGTATATTACACTGAAATATTTTTATACCTGCATCTTTGGGAATACCCACACAGTCCTTTTAACTTAATTTTTAAGAAATAGGGTTTTTCCCCACTAACCCTTGTTAACTGTCTGTTTAAACTCACTCCCCTAGGTTAGTTGTGTACTAGAATTGTTAGTCTATTTATATCCACCAGTAACATTGTAAGTAGCTTCATACTCCTATATATTCTGTAATTATATATATTTGTATTACCCTACACATGTTGTTATATACCTACCTGTACTGTAGCTAACTTTATGTTTTGAAATAACTTGTGTAACTTATATAATTTTAATGTAACCTGTTTTTTCACTGTAGGGCATGATTATGAGAGCAATATAGTCTCGAAACGTCGCCAAAATAGTTGTTTTTTTATTTTATGGCTGAACCTCAAGAACCTTACTAAACGTATATATATATAGCAATCCTTGGCCTGCTCAATGGCTTTTGCCCAGTCGTTCCTGTTGGAAGCACATAATATACATATATATAAAAAATTCGCCGACCTTTCGAAAATATTTACACAACTCTCTCACATTAATTGGGTAATATGTCTTATTTACAAATTATTTTCACACATGTTTCCTTATTAATTTTCGTTTTATTAACGTTTCGATCCCCCTATCTCATGAAATCGTCTTCAGAATAAGATCGCACCCCGAAACTCCAGGCCAGTAAGCCCACCAAATCTTGCAGCAAATACTTGCCAACTCTGATGCCACAGCCCTGGAATATATATTTATTCCTTTTCTGGTCTACAGGGAATCAGCCTGTAAACCTAGTCTAGAAGGTGAGGAGAGTAATGGGGGGGGGGGGATGCCCCTCTGGGTTCTAGACAACCTAAAAGATCATCTAGAGCAGGTGTCTCTTTTGAGCTTCGGGTAACTTTTGAGCCTTCGGGCCATACTGACTACTTCCAAGGGTTCCACGGGCCAACACCGTTTTAATTTTCCTGACAGTCCCTATAATTTCTAAATTCGCTAGTTCATTCACTATTTTGTTATACTGTATTGTTACGACCACGACACTTGAAGACATCTAGTGGTTACACGCGGAAATAGGTAATGCATTTCTTTGAGCTTCTAGGAGAGATCAAAATTTTGTTTTATTAAAGTCATCGTAATCAATCCAAATAACAAAATAGCGAATGGCTGTCGGTGTTAGCATTCTACCTACGTCGATTTAACCAAACATGAATGAACTGAATTTGTCAAACCGTTCCAGCAGAAAATAATACTATTTCAATCACAATTGCGTAAAGAGTTTTTAAATTTTAAAAACATGTGAAATATTCAGTCACACTACTGAAACTCAGTTTTCCGTCGATTTTGCAGTCGAAGCTTTGAATATTAATTTTGATACTCGTTTCTCAGTCTTCGATGTCATTACGAATAAATTTAAGATTTTTCAACATCCTTTTGATACTGACATTGAATTAACATTGTTAACCAATGTGCATCTTAAATCTCTTTTATTAATTAGTACAGGTAAAATTGGTTCACAACTACAAACTATTGTCGCGGGCCGGATTGATGACACTGGCGGGCCGGATTTGGCCCGCGGCCCGTAGTTTGGAGAGCCCTGATCTGGAGGAAAAAATAGTTCATTTCTCCATCATCTGTTCCACCTTTGGTTTTCTTTTCATAGCCCACTTAATAAGATAAAATAAGCATATAAAAAAGCTTTAGGGTTTCTTCCGCCGATTTTTAACCATTTACAAAAACTTTAGTCATTATAAACGCATCAATAAAATAAAAATAGTCCCAACAACCTCCTAGTAACCATCCATTCCTTCTAAATTTACAACGGGAAGAGTAAAATTATTGGAAACTAATAGATAAACAATTGAAACCATTCCTACGTTTCACTTCAGTTAGTTTTTCATTTTACTATCACGGACAATAATCGAAATCGAAAAAAAGGGAAGATTACGATATATTCGATCATATTATAATTGATTGCATATAAGCAGGAATAGAAGATAGGTATTTTGATATTTTATGTGTTTCAATGTTAAAATATATATATATATATATATATATATATATATATATATATATATATATATATATATATATATTTTAATGTAGGCCTCTAAGGGGTAGAGTGTTATTAACAAGACAGGCAGACCGGTCCCGACAGACCTCCGACTGTAAAAGTAATAATCCCTGGCAAAGAGGAAACACATCATTATACATCATTTTCTTATGATATTGAAAATACTTGAACAAGTTATCTATTTCAAATACATAAATAGTTTGATAGACAACAACATGCGAATAGGTAAAGAAATAAATACCAGAAAAAAACAAACCAGAAAGGACCTTGTATGTTTAAAGTAGTCTACTGTACGATACAAATCTCAATGTAGAGCTCTTGAGTTGATGTAGCCTAATCCTACGTTTTGTTAATTCTTTTGTATGGTATTGAAATATGGACAATCATAGCAACACCCATCAACGAAATTAAAGCCTTTGAATTGTGAATATATCGCAGACTTTAGAATACCATGGACAGATAGGGTTACAAACTGATAAGTGCTACGAAAATAAAACAAGAAAAGAGGATTACAAGAATATTAAATAACAAATAAAAAATATAAAATTTCTCTCATGAGTACAAAAGAAAAACTACAAGGCAGGTGTGACTCAGGAAGGAAAAAGCTTTCCAGGTCAAGGAATTTCAGAAACTGGATGGGATCGTGAGGACTTAATATATAATTTTAATTTTTAAAAAAACCAATCACACTGTGTATATATACGTACAACACAATTGTACAAAAGGTCAAGCCATTTTTCGCTTATCACTAACCGTCAATACTACTGAACCAATCTGTACCAAATTCTTACTACACCATATTTATAGTTCAAGGAAGGCTTAGCAATTATGAAATTTAAATATTTTCAATTGCATTGCTATAAAAAACACGATAAATATGTGGTGCACAGTGAAGTTTGATGGCGAGCACCATTCGAGAGAGGTTACAAAGGTACGATGTCATATAGAGCAACAAATCTACTATATATTTGTCAAATACCACTCTACGGTGCTAGAAACTGTCACATGAACATATGAAAATATGTGGTTAGAAATTAAAATCCAACCAGCTGGGTCGATAAAATTACTTCTGCCAAATTAAAGATTATTGCCGAATCGAAATGTCGATCCCTTTCTGATTTGTGTAAAATATGATTTATGGGCCATTTGTTGTAAGCACTGATAATGCACTCCATTATCCGCCAGACTTTCTTAATAGTCTCTTTCCGCTGGTATTACAAACTCATACATTAATAGTAACATTTCGATGATTGATTATGCTTTCACGTTATCTTCAACCACCTAATCAATGCAATTTTAAATTTTAACCTGATTAAAAATTACTGCCATGCGTGGAAATATCGTTGAAGAAATAATGCTGAATTCAACACAACTACAAAAATTTTATAGATTAACAAATAAAAATTATTAGTCAAAATAATCTAAGTTCTTTACTTATGAGAGCGGGCGAAGCCGCGGCGGGGTATACTTATATTTATTAATTTGGCAATAAATAAGTCTTATTTATTCTAAGATTTACGAAGGACTTTTGATTAGAACCACTTAACACTTAGCCTGTGACCTGGTTTCAACTATTCCATCTGGTATCCTATTTCGCCGGGATTATTTCGTTCTTTGGTTCGGAGTCCTGTCCTCGTTAATGCCGTTGTCCTAACGAACGGGCCTAACAAATGGCACTTTCCTCAAACTTTGAAGTTGCTAATAAGCGCCGTATATCTCAGTCAGTGCATACGTTACATTCCTAGCCTTGTATTCGTGACACCAAGAGACGTTATCTCAGAATAGAGAAATTTCTTTATCGTACAAATCGGCTTTCTGGCTTGTTGGTAAAATACAAAACTTAGGAATGATGACTCTATAGAAAATTCTTTAGAAAACTCTTATCTATCCTTTACTCTCCCTATTCTGCCGGAGAGAGGGGCATAACGTTTTAGCGTTATTCATAGTTGATTTGAAACTGAATGTATTATTTTTGAAAAACGTAAAGACCGAAAGAAATTCATTACGATTTATTGGCAGTCTTTTGATATTATTTCTTTGAGAGATTTTACTTACGGACTTTCTATCACTATGAAAAAACGGGATCCATGTTTCCATTTTTATTTATTTATTTATTTTTATACTTTAACACTGTTATAATTAATATTAGGACAAGGACTGAAAAATAAAGATAGACCTTTAGCACTCTAATGTGACAGAAATTTTTAATACCACTTTGATTTCCACATTTTATTTTAATAACTGTTTGAATTATTTTATTAAAAAATAATTAACATTTTAAAGGGTTTTTTCTTTTGGAGAGCTGGTTTTCCCTAAAATCGACTTACCCTCCTATCATAAATACCGTCCAAAGCTTTCAATCAATTACGAAAGACTCATTTAGATGACAATAATTAGACCTGTTTGGACTTATGGAGTTGAGCTTTGTGGCTAAACTGTAGCCTCCAATTCATCACTTTCCAATTCTCACAATCAAAAATCCTTCGAAAATTTGGTTTTGGCCTCATATGATTCTGATTTGGCCCAAACCAGATGTATATATATATATATATATATATATATATATATATATATATATATATATATATATATATATATATATATTTATTTATTTAAGCATTCACTAATCTCTAAACTTTATTCCCGCTCGTTTTCCGTAAACCATCTAAGGCGTCTGAAAAAAATCAGGATTAGGGACTTTCTAATATAGAACTTTTATTAAAGTGTTCTCGATGGGTAACACTTATTGATAACACAGATGAGTATTTTTTGTTGATGTGTTATCAGTACTGGTACTGGTATTCATGGGAAAAGTACTGCAGCTGCTAGTCCTTTTAGCTAACCTGACGGCCACCAAATGGTTTCCGCCCCGTACTGACCATGGTGGGAGCGTTCAAGGAGTTACTTCAGGATTACTGTGAAATAAATATTATCCGGCCCAGGTAGGAATCGGACCTACGACCTTTCAATCCAGGCACTGTGTGACTTTCTTCCCAACTCGCTTGGCCTTCGTGATCCGCACGACACATTTTGAGATAAACCTGCCAATTCTCTAATAAATACCAATAATTTTCTTAATATATCATTATATAGTTGTAAATATCAATAAATAATTTTAAAAGGTTGTGTCTAAGGGAAAAGAGAATGGGAAAGGGTTAATTTGATTCGCTCATTCATAAAAGAAACTAATCTTTTGGTAACAAGTTCACATGCAGGTCTGCTACAGAGCTCATAAATTCATGCGAAAGAGGGTAATATGAACTGTTACTATTTTTAGCATCATAATATTGTACCTTAAAAATAGTGGGCATTTATAAACAAAACAAAAAATAAGTAAATAATAAAGCTATCAACTTACACTCATAAAATATCATAAATTCATAATCTACGTCATCCTTCGTTACAGGAAACCGGTTTGATAGGGACATAGCCTTCACAGTTTTAATTTATGAATATCTTGAAAAAATAATCTAAAGGTTACGTTACACTTCGATGATCATTGTATATTTTAGTTGCTGCAGGACACACAGAAGATTTTACTGAGATAAAAACGACATTACTTAAAAAAATGTGGCTCAAACTTTTATCTAATCATATATTTTTAATTAACATGTAGCAGTAATTAACACTTTAATGTACCCTAAAGCTAAAAACATATCCTTTCATATGTTTTCTTGCCTTGACTTGATACATTTTAATTTCTTATGAGTTTGAGGGATACTCTGAATTCAATTTCCGGAAAAAGAATTACGTGACGAGCATTGTGGCATCTCCTTGCCTAGGCCTCTCAGTGTTTGCGTGTGGTGAAGCAATTATATTTGTACGATATCAAATCTATTAAAAATAATTGCAAACACTTCAGGTCAAGGCTATAATGAAAAAATATTTCTTGAAGTGAAAACTGACCTGAAATTAGACGTTAATCATTTCATTAAACATGGAATCTTATATTTTCTATTCTATATATTTTTAAAAAGTTATTATTATCGAAAATTGATTGCAACTCCACGATTCAACGAAAAATACTTTTAAACAAGACTTGCTGTTTTGGCATGCTCCAGTCGAGAGAACATTTTTAAGTAAAATCTTACGGAGGATCAAAATTAAAAAACAATGTACAAACACCCAAATATTAACAGATTTTATATATTGCCTATTAGCGGTGAAATTTAACTAACAAGCTCATAAGGACTTTCTTAACTAATTATAAATTCTACAAGAACAAACACAATCCCAGAAATCGTTGTTTACAATTACTAAATGGTTGTTTAGTTACATAAAAAGCAGTCAACGATGTCGTTCTACAAGATACAACCAAATAATCATTTTGATTATTTAATTGAAGTAGAAATCTTCTAACTATTATTGTGGCATCTAAGAGCAACTGATTCGTGTGGATCAATACGAACTGATACTTTTAAGGTGAGAAATAAATTATTAAGCATATAAAAGAGATAACCCCATAAATTCCTAAGTTTTAAATCACCTAAAGCTTCTTATACAAACGTGTTAAACATCATAGTTTTATTATTTTAATTAATGCCCTAGTTTGTACAATATAATTCTTCTATTTTTATTGTTTTCTTCTAATATTGAAGAAAAATAAAATAATCTAAACTTAAATTATTTTGTTTTAGCACCCAATCAGGAAAGAATAAGTGAGTATTTTTCCAATTGCAGACAAAATATTATTGGAATGACAAATTGCTTATTTGATTCTTTAGTTATCAAAGTTAATCAATTTAATAAAGTATTAATGTTAGTTAGTATTTTTGATTGTATGTTTTATTTTAAAAATTTAAATTGCCTTATACTTGGTTTTAATTTAGGTTTGAAATGCCGCTTTTGGAACTAAAAATATTTAAATGAATTGGCTTTAGTAGAACTTTATGCATGGTTAGCTATAGATTAGATGCATGGTGCATGTAGTTAATAAGTTGCTTTTTAGAATCAGTATTCATGAGACAAAAATATTTAGTGTTTTATGTCATAGTTTGTTCAATTTTATTTGTTTGTGTTTAATTTTTATTTTTAATTATTTTCTTTAAATTAGGTCAACAATTTTCTATTCCGAATCTGATCGTTTTTTCTTACCTCACAACATGGATACTGAAATTTTAAAATTATTCGTATTTGTTGTAATAATAAAAAAAAAATCAATTATATATTTATTTTAAACGGCTATTAATATTATTTTTCAACTACCTATGTTGTGAGACTTTCTTTTCTCATTTAAGTTGTCACCAGCTCTCATAAGTAAAAAACTTATATAATTTTAACTAATAATAGAAGTTTTATTTGTTTATGGATAAAAATTATTTTTTCAATGATATAGTTGGTTGAAAAGTAGTATGAATTGGTAATCCTGATGGACAGAGACTACTAAAAAACTCTTGTGGATAATAGGCAGCTTTATCAGTGCTTACAGGACTAAAGAAACTTCAATAATATTTTTACACAAAATATCAAAAAAAAACAAAGAATCGACAATTTGATTTGATAATAATTTTTATTCGGCAGAAATAATTGTATTGATATCATCTGGTTGGATTCTAATTTCTACCCATAAAATTATGTCACAGTGTGGCAAACCTCATTTCTGCCACTCGACATTGTGGATTTAAATGTTATTATTGCTAAACCTCCCTAGAACTATGAGAGTGATGTACTTCAAATTCGGTACAGATAGGTTCAGTAGTTTTACCATTGTAAACCCTGCTGCGAAATAGTGCTAACCATATAAAGGTCGTTTTTCAAACTTCATTGAGATCCACATTTCACACTACATATTTAATGTTTTTTAATAGTTTAATTAAGTATAAGTAAATTTTATTATCAACACCATACCTTTGTAACCTCTCATGTAGAATGGTGCTCGCCATCAAACTGTTATCCACTTATTATCGCTTTTTTAATAACAAATGATTTAAATATCAGTAGAATTTTATTATTGATAAACCCTCCTGTAACTAACGAATAAGGCTGATGTCATTATAATTTTGTACGGATTGGTTTAGTAGTCTTCGTGGTTAGTGACCACTAACGAAAAATGGCTTGTTATTTAATTTAATAGAGTATATTAATACACCGGTTTTGGACGGCCGGCAATAGTGTACCATATGTCAAAAGTAACCTTGCGCACACGCCGACCACTGACCGGTGCCGGCAAAATTCCGGTGAGTTGCCGGCACCATGCCACTGCATTATAATTACTGTTTTATAAACGATAATTACAAAAGCTACTACTTGTTTGAGCTACTGAACGAATGAAACAATATCAATGTGTTAATCAGATACTGTTAAAAGTTTTAGGTCGAAAAGTCAAGAATAAAATTTTCATATTTTATGAGATATGAGTGATAAAATGAAAATAGTGGAAACGATTTGCGGTTTTTCGAGTACTACAAAAATCGTTTTTGGTTTTGAGGGTTGCAAGCTTGGATTTTAACTTCTCTTATGAGTACTAACAACGTATTAAAGAATAGTGAATAAACTTTTTTTTCACTTTTCAGGTCAGTTTCCTCGACATAAAAACCGGTCTGGCGGGATGTTTCCGACGGCTTTCGGCCGCCAGACCATTTGATTCGTGTTGAGAAAAGGATACTCTAAAAAATGAGACCAAACTCAAGAAAATATCTTTCCAATTATTTGTTTGCTATTCTGGGCGATTTTGAGCGTGCGCCACACCGCGATACCGACGGATACAGGCTTTCAGACCACGATATACCATTTCAAGGCGGATGATTCTATAAAATGGATTAGGAAACAAATTCTTCTTTCCAATTAAATTTGAATGTGGCGTGCTCCCAGTCTAACTGGGAAGGTAAAGGATTTCAGTACTTCACTAGGTAAATACCTAGTTTCTGGGTACCTATAAATCATTTTGTTTCTGTTGTTTCGTGGATTCCTTTGATGAGTGATGGTCTATTTCCTTTTAAGGGTGACAATGGTTGCGTGTCTGTGTCCGTGTCAGCCGTGAGTGGAGTCAGAGGAATATCACAGTGTTGATTAACAGTGAAGTAAGTAAATAGATCATGTTGGGCGTGAGAGGTCAGTATAATGACGTATCCTGATACGAAAGAAGATGAACAGTCCGATTCGAGAAAAAGGTAACGTTGTTTAAGATTGTAATTGGCTGATAAATTGGTCAATGAGTAAAATGATGATCGTATAAATTGGCCAATGATCGTAAAATAATAGTATGTATTATTTATTACAATACTGTATTGTAAAATATATTTGACTATACGAAGCTTAATTATAAATTCTTGAGTTGTCATTTCTTTACCTGATTCATTATAATAAAATGGAGATTTCAAGTTTTTGTTTTTGTTAATAGCTTAATAAGTCATAGTGTTACTTATGGAAACCATAAGTAATTTTTCATTCCTATTTTTAAAGGCTGCACTGTAACTTAACTCCTTCCTCTTCTCTTCTCATTCTGCTAGATATAAGTAGAAACACAGCATTTTACTCACGTCTGAGCACTTCAACAACTTTTAGAAACTCTCATGAAAAGGACTTACTCATTTCATTCACCAGAACTGAATTGAATTCGCCATTTTGTTTTATTTTATTTTTTTAAATAAAATTACAACTAGGTATGTGCCAGAATTTAAAAAAGATTTTTTTATTTTTTTATTCCTAAACCTCACCTTGTTCATGCGTTCATCCTTTTTGGGCCAAATATTCTTCGTTATACTTAATTTAAATAAAAACAAAAACTTTAAGGCCTTATCCTTGATATTCAGTTCAATCAATATAAATGCAGTTATTCAAACTTAATTCCTGATTCGTCTTTATCGAAGAACTTATCACCGTTTCTTCTAATAATCGTATATTTTATTTTATTTATATTAATTACTAGACCGATTCGGTATTTAATTATTTTGCTGGATATAATTGAATAAGACTTAACTCTTTGAATATAGTTTAATTATTTTAAGTCATTCCTAATTTAAATTCTAAGATTTATCTAATAAAATTTTAATTATTCATATTCGTAGTAAACCTGAATATTCATGGATATGGGCCTATGTAGCAAATGCTAATAAGACATTTTTACAAAGTTATGGAATAACAATCTACCATTCTTAATAGATTTAAATGAATAACTGTCTTCAAGAGTTAGCAAATATTTTTTTAAATATTTGAATGCTTTTATTATGTATTGCAATCTGTCTCGCTTAACAGAAATAAATAATATGGACGGTTCTGAATTCATTCTTACAATATGCACAATACAAGAAAATGAAAATAAAATAAAATAAAAAGTCTATCTGTACAGCATATAAAATGAAATAGAATAACTTAAAATCAATAATACAGCAATAACAGAAACAATATTTAAAATACAATTATACTATATATTAACTTACAAGACAAGCATATGCATCGCGACTTCGCCCGCTCTCATTAGTAAAGAACTTAAATAATTTTAACTAATATTAGAAATATTATATTTTTATTTATTTTTTGGAATAGGTGACGTGTCACGCGAACAATTTTTTATTTCCTGTTATTTCATATTATACTCCAACCCAATCGGATCCAATGTAATTGATATGAATTCTGATTAGTACGAGAATGAATGAATTCTGATTAGGCTCGTACATATAAAACTCAGCCTTTCAAAAATCATTATAGCTACCTAAATACATTGATTCTCTGAAGATTTAAATAGTTGATGGTTTTTTTTTTTTTTCTAATTATAAAACGGTAGAGAAAGATCTTAATACTCAATTAAAAACAGTAAATTTTATTATTGCCAAACCTTCCTAGATCTATAAAGATGATGATCGGTAAATTTTCAAAATGTTTTCACTTGTATCTCCTTATTACCACTTTTGCAATAAATAATTAATTGCAAATGAGTTATTTGTATTATTTCTAAACCTTCACGGTAATACAAAGATGATGTGGTTAACATTTTATAAAGATTGATAAGTAGCTTTCATGGTTAGTGATCACAAATGAAAGGGTAGTCCTTATATATATATATATATATACAGTTAACCTAAGTGTCTCCGAACAAAACCTGTTCCTCCACGTATAGAGGAACAAGCCAGGCCCCAGAAGATCCCAGCGCTGCTCTTTCAGCTGTGTCATTGGTGTCATACCCAGTGGAGTATAAGTTATTAAATAGAGTTGAAAATATTAAATTCATTTTATAGGCTCTTAATTATGCAGAAGAGCATCCTATCAATAGTGTACCTAAGTTCTATCCAATATCTTATTCATTTTCATTACTTTTTTCAGCAGCTTCCGCTATATAATCCTTTCTAATTAGATATAGAAAACATTCAGAGTCTACAAAGGCATTAGCGTACTATACTTCATTGGTCAGCAATCACTCATTGTCTTTATACCGTTGTTACAACAACAGTTTGGAAAAGTTTCCGGGAATCGAAAGCCATAACTAACTTTCAAAAGGAAATTAGCCCTCATGAAGCTAAGACATCCGATGTAAGAGCCTGAGGATATGCTAAGTACACCTGTACTTGCCGGAGGAATCGTTAATGAGTACCTACAGCGGTGCAGCGGACCCTATTTTAGCCTCTGTAAGCACGGTTTATATATTGGGCTTATTATCTGTCCCCATTGTCAACCGGCCCCCTCTCGCCTCTTATATGTAAATTCCTGATTCCACATGTAAATGTATAGCGGCTCTTACCGAGTTTTCTTTCTAGGTCTTTAGAAAGTCCGTCACTATCTAAACGCACTGCAGTGTTCGTACAAATGTTTGGGAGTTTATCAAACATTAAAAAAATATTATTATTTATCTTGTGCTTAGTGACTCAATAGTCACCAGCTTGGTGTCTGATCAATCTCATTTATTGGATATCTTTTTTCATTAGGCATCATGTTCACCTATCATTTATCTAAATTAAGCCGGGTGTACACCTACAGGTATAACTGACAGGTCCACCTGTCGCAGGTGACCTGTCAGATCAAACTGAGACTGTAGATGATCATTAACTGTCAGTTTTTGCAAAAATTATTGTTCATCTGCACTATTATGGTTCATAGCTTTTAATAAATTTATTATCATTATCAATTATCAATCAATGCTTTATTTAGGAGAATATCAAATTAATAAGAAAATAGAATAAAAGAATAGAAAAAAAAAACTTATTCATACATATTTGCAGCCACGTTAAGGACCCTCCTCCCCCCACTATTCAAGCTATCCTCTATGAGATTCTAGCGCTTCTCTTTTAACGCGTCGCTAGTTCGTGAGCCGGTGAAGGAAGTGCGCTTAAGCCGCTATCATTCCTAGCATGAGAGGAGAAACTGACCATTCCCTGGATTCCATAGTCGAATTTTATAATAGATCTCGAGACCACTGTATTTTTAACCTGCCAGGGGGATTATAAAGATGTATAAAACCAGATAAAGACTTATATTAGAGGATATGTAAAATTAGAAAGATTTTGATGAAATATTGAAACATTAGACACGACAATAGATATATTAAGGTTTATTTTGTAAACTTTGTTTGGAGACACAGTAAGGGGTGCTAGTTATGTTTCTAAGAAATATAGATTGTATGTATTGTGAATGTAACTGATCACAATTGTGTTATCAGACTACCAATTAAATATTTTTAGATCGATAAAGATAAGTTTAAAAATTATTTTATGTAGTTTTTATTACTTGTGTATTATTATGATAAAAATCATATTCTGGTAATGGGGACGCGGCGCGCAAGGAAGCATTCACACTTAGTTGAGCACTTCTTTTAATTTCATAAAAATGACACTCATGATTGTCACAGTTTTGAGGCATGGGTTTCGTAAATTTGTCTCGACTTTTCACAGACAGCGTATAAAGATTATCAGTCATTTTCCCTTGAATTTTAGCATATCGTCTCATAAGTAGAGGAAGTCACAGGCCTACTTAACCTGGATAAGTCGGAATCGGACCGTGAGGAATTTTAAATGAACCCATTTTTTATGTTAACGTTTCCAGAATATCCACATAGCCTATGCATAAACGTTTGGAAGGTATTTTCTCTTTTTCTTGTGGGTTCTTGCCAAAAATGGATTTGCAGAAAACAAATGAATGATTGAATCAATATTTTAGTTAATAAAAAGATTTTATGTGACAAAGTGATATTTATTTTTGTTTTACTTTTAATTAATTTTATTATCAGATTTAATTGTTATTTATTGTTATATTCTTTATATAAACCTTTAAGAGCTAGAAAATTAAAACAAATCCAAACAAAATCACATCAAATAACTTTTACTCTTCGCCATAAACCTGCTACATCTAGTCCTACAGTATCCTTTAATGATGATCCTTGTTAACTAGATTTGCTACCTCGGACTTGAAAAACGACTTACTTGAAACCCACATACAAGACTAAAACGAAAAAAAAACGACTTTAACTTTTAGAACATTCACTTGATAAAAGTTCAAACCTTCCGATTATTTATAATAGACTCATTTATATGACAGTAATTAGGCCTATTTGGACATACGCATTTTAACTTTAGAGTTCTACTAAACCATCCAATTCTTACAGCATCCATTCCTTACAATCCGTAATCCTTCGAAAAATCCTCAAAACTCCTTGCTTTCTCACAAGCAAACTTATCCATAAAGACCTTAACGTTCTATACGTTGCTGATTTCACCAAAACCGCTAGAATCGCAACTTCTTTCCTATTAGCCCAGTCAAATAAGGAGTTTTACACAGTAAATCTCGGAAAGGTTGCAATGAAGCTGAATTTTTGCATCATATACCGTCGTTTTGGCATTCTAAATATGGGGTGAAAAGTCACCGAACTTAGCATGTTAGCATAATTAGATATTCAAGGTCAAAGGTTACAAAAATTAGTTGTTTTTTTTTCAAATATCTCGATTTCTATGCATCGGGCGTCAATCAAGAAAGTTACAAAACTTGTAGATAATCTCTCTATAATCTTGGTTCTATTAATTTTTATTTTTGGATAAACCTTTTTCGAGAAATAGGGTAAAGAAGGAGAAGCGGGCACCAGTTCGGAGAAACACTTGCTTCAGTGCCTTCCAGGATCGTTTCACAGAAATATTGTCAGACATAAAGTTGTAGAGCAATCAATTTACTTTAATTTTATATGCTATATATAATATATATATATATATATATATATATATATATATATATATATATATATATAATTTTATTATATTCTTATTTGTATGTATGTTAAATCACCTTATAGTCTTTAAGAATGTTGAGATAAAAAAAAGAAAAAAAGTATGATGTTATTTATTAACTCCTCAAGTAGTTATTACCTTATGAGGTATTTATATCATAGATAATATCCCTACATCACTCTGTTGCTATAAAGACTGTATCGTTTAAGTAATTGATAAAATATTTATTGCAGCCTGGAATGGAGTGTGCTTTGGCCTACAATGTACATATAAGGGGACTCGAAGGCCGAGTGAGTTGGGGCGAGGGTCTCAGCAGGCTCGGTACTGATAGTCGAGGGTTCGAATCCCACTTGGGCGGGTTAAAATTTATTTTAAGGCGAACCCACGAATAAATGTTGTCCTTCCCACCCTGGCTAAAAAAGGTTGGTAACCTGTGGGATAACTCCTCCTTCCTTCCCTAGTTGGAGTACACGAGGACGTTAAATCCAAATAAACAAACAATGTACATATAATTTATATGTAAAGTATTTACGACTCGAAAAATGGTGGGGTAGGTCATATCTAGTAATAACGCATGACGCATGTCACGCATGACGGCTTATCTCACGAATTATATGGCGCCAATGTTGTTAACTTGAGCAATATTAGTTTTTAATTCTGACACCGAAATTCTCCTACCGGAGCTATATACTGACCCTCTTCTCTTGCTTTAAACCAGCACACGTATTTTGTACCCGCATGTTTTATTCAACCTGGAGTAAAAAGAAAATTCTCTTCCTACCATTTTGTTTCAGGGTGAGTGAAAGTTTTAGATGGTCTTCTTTAATCTGGTACAAGGCCTTGCGGTTTACGGACATTGCATAGTTCAGTGAGGTTAGGTCCCCATGCGGAATTTATAAATTTTTTAGAGTCATAGGAAAAAGCTTCTTGAATTATTTTTTAAATATTGTTTTATTGACTTTTACATTTTAGGCAACAGAATGAAATTTTTCTTGCAGTATTTTTTAATTGATTTGTGTAAAGGAACTAGGATTCTACCAACTAAAATTAGTAATGCAAATAAATGATTAGTATTCTGATTTGTGTTTTAGTAATAATTGTTTTACATAACTTCCTATTACTCTCTATATACCAACATATAAATAAAATAAAGTTCCTTGGAACCTGCATAAAATACTTTAACGATTTTAACACGGCTACGTCTTACTTTGGTAAACAATCTCAACTAAAATTACGAGTGCAAAACAAACACTTAATTGACTTGACTGAAGCTAATTTGGGCTTAAATAACGGCTTAAATAAATAACGGAAACCCATAAAGATCCATAAATTTAAAACTTTACTGTAAAGAAAATGTAAAATATGTTCTAAACGGAGAAGTGTGGTACATTACAAACAAAACTCTTAAGATTTAATCAGTCTATTTGTACATTACTAAACATGGAACAGCACAATATTAACATTTCTGTACATCTTAATCAACATGTGCCTATTTTTATTTTTCCTTATTTCCTTGTTACTCGTCTTAAACTTATCTGATTCAAATATCTTATTATCATTTCCCATAAGTATTAAAAGTTACCAAGTGAATATAACTGCTGTATTATGCACATTAGAGAATGGGAAAATTCACTATATAACTATCTAAGAAATTTTTAATGAGTATTTTCCCATTTTTTTTTTTTTTTTTTTGCTCTCCTGAAAAACTTTGTTTTTGTTACTTAATGACTTTTGCCACCAAGCAGACTATATATATATATATATATATATATATATATATATATATATATATATATATATATATATATATATATATATATATATATGGATATGTTAGCGCTCAGCTGTATTAAGTGTAGAAACAAATATTTTATAGTATTCAACTAGTAAACTTTGAAGTTTCAAAACTGGTATTAAAATTTGATTCTTTATAGTGAACATGAGTTATTCGAATTAGCTGATTTTATATTAGAACTTCAAACAAGATTCAGGTGAGCATCTGAACATCTGAATACTCTAATGAAGCATTTATAAAATTTAGCAATAAATTTGCACTTAACACATCTGTGAGATAAGGCACCGATATATATATATACATATATATATATACCAAAATTATATTTATTTAAATTTAAAGGACCTATAACCCGATTATTGTAAAATAGTTAATCATATAATTTCTAAGGGTCAACAAAATATATATATATATATATATATATATATATATATATATATATATATATATATATATACATTTTATTTGGTTTCGTTTTTCGATTTCTATATATCTCTTTTCATCAAATGTACAAAAAAATTTATGAAATTAGAGACCTGATTATTCGCAGCGAACATCTGGATCTGTAAATTAATTGAAATAAATAATTTATTTACTAGGATAGTATTTAAATCATATTTTCCTAACCATTTTATTATTGTTTAACTGAGAGTCCATTATTAATAAAATATCAACTTGATAAAATACCAGTTTTCTTTGTTCCTCTTTGATACTAGGTTTATCGTATGTATATATTACTATCTCACTTATTTACCTTATGAATTCCTTTCTATTTCTCTACTTCTATTCTAATTACTCTA
Organism: Euschistus heros; assembly: GCA_003667255.2. NCBI lineage: Eukaryota > Metazoa > Arthropoda > Insecta > Hemiptera > Pentatomidae > Euschistus > Euschistus heros. The sequence continues at coordinate 731,572 of RCWM02000270.1, forward strand.
TTAAGGCATTAGGCCAACAGATTTTTTTTTTTCTTATGATGCTAGAAATTGTTTTTAAAACGAGTTTTAATTATGATGTATTTTGCATAGAGGAAGATTGAGCATGTGCTGGTTTATATATTTTAAAATAATGTCAATTATTTTGTATCATGTTGTTCAGCAAAATGTCCCAACTCGCAGACAGTATTTGACTGAAAGCCAAGTCTTTTTTCCAAGGAATAGGTACTCTGTATCCATAGTGATGTATTCCTTGGAATTTGAAGATTTGTGCAGTGTATATTTATTTTGTAAAATCAATTCATTTTATGAATAAATGAATGAAGTACTCATACATAAATATATGTAATAAATCAAGTATTAAAATCGGGCTAGTTGATTTATGTATAATGTTTTAACGTGATTATTTTACACTATAACATATTCTGACGTATTTTTTAAAAAAATGATCGCGGCTTTTGAAAACCCTAATGACGTTATTTAAAACTGTTGATCGGATAATTAGTTCTGTGATTCCAATTTCTTTTCAGTTATAGTTCATAATTGTGTATTTATTCGTAAACGCGTATATTATATATATATATATATGTATTACTGTGTTTAATGTATTATGGTAATAGTATTGTATATATATCTTTACATTTTTTTTCTAGGTGACGATAGACACCATCATCAGGAAAATGATGAAAATGATGAAGGTATTGAGTGGGATTCAGGTTATATCGAATATGAAGAAGCCAACCACTCGTCATCCCTGGCCATAGTAATACAGGTAAGTTGTTTTGTTTTTTCATATATATATATATTCTTCTGTGAAAAAAATATGATAATTATAAGCCTTTTTTGTGAGATTATTATAGGGATTCTATCAACATTTGAGCATTTAAGCCCTCTTTTTTAAATAGTTTCGTGTTGTGGGTATTTTTCAATTCCCTAATTAGTCTCATTTTATTAAAAAAACATATTATCTATATGGTCTGCGTTTTAAAAATATTTGCAATATTTTTTTCAAACCCAGTAAGAGTAATACGGTACTTTCGTAGGCACTACGTTAAACCAGCGAATGGGAAAAATCGTTTGTTTTTTTATTTACTTCGTTTACCATAGTAATCTACATGGCCTAATGGTAAAATTTCGAATCTGATCGGCAATTTAGGAAACCGAAATTAGTAATGTAATATTTACGAATTTCTATGATTTTACCACTGATAGGCTTTGTAGAATACAACGGCATATGAACTTTTTTTTTTTTTTTATAAAAATAGGTAAATTTCAACAAAATGATAAAGTGACCTGCAATTAAATTTGAATATGCCTGAAGATGGTATTTTCATCCCGAAACACAAAGCTTTGTGTTGTCATTGTTAATTTAGAAACATATAACAAATGCCTAAGTACTAATAAGATAAAGATTCTGAGCTAACTTTAAAATGAATTTTTGTTGAAGTTTTTAGTACTAGGATCATATGGCGTTTTATGATGCAGCAGGATGTGTTTGAGTTAATGGTGATGAGAATAAATAACACTAAAAATTGGAAATGAAAGTTTATGAGATAGCTATGTTACATTCAAAAATCAAAAATCTTCCAGTGAAGAAAGAAGAAAATATTTATTTTTAATGCTGATATGAGTTTAGTTAAAAATAAAATATCAATAATATTTTTACCAGTGAAATTTTTCTGGGCCAAGACAAATCATTTGTAGAGTAATCTAAAAGTCGAATGCTTTTTGTTATTTCGCTCCTTCCCAGAAACTTATTTTATGCAATATAAATCCGCGTTTAAAAAATGTTGTTATTCAAGATTTTTTTTTTTAGTTAGAATTTCTTTCATTTACTTAATACATTTTTTTTTTTTTAACTATGCAATTAGTTGATGGTGACTGAATGGGCTTGGATGGGAGCCATCAATGCTAACGATAGCCGGCTCGGGTTGGATCCAGGTTGCATTATGCACTTAGCAGAAAAAAGCTAATTATTCTTGCCAGTTTGGTCCGTTTCAGCTCAACGAGTTGGCTGCTTTATAATGAGGTGTCAATTTGCGATGCGGTTTTTTGTTGTCATTACAAACTTTGGTATTCATAGGCGATTTGTTGTTTCCGTATCTAATTTTTCTTTTCCGAGCTGCCGGTTGCTTATTACGAGCAGCTCATTTGTCAGAAGACTCATTATTTGCTAACACTACATTGAGAATATATTTAAGAAAAAAACTACATTGAGAATATATTTAAGAAAAAAAGAAGTATTTCTATGTCTCTCGGATAAACTATTTATTTGAATTACAAATCCATTGAACAAGACAGTGGATAATTTAGAAATAAAATAAAATGGATTTTTTAGTGATTTCAACTTCATAGATTTAGCAAAATGGGACTCAATTAAAAAAAAAAATAAATAAACAATATTAAACTAAAAATCGTTTCGGAAATTAATTTATTTTATAAAGCATCATTTCATGTCCGTTCCTTGGTCTGGGGTATTTTTTTTAATAATATGTATACAATAACATATTTATTTTTTGTTTTTTTTTAGATTTATTAATTAATTATTTTACTATTCCCCCTTGTACTGTTACTCAGTTATATTAAAAGAAATGTATGCGTAAATTTTTTTTTTGATTTTTTTTTTTTAATGTTTATTAATATTCACACATGTATGCATTATATATGTCATCCCAGTGAATAAGTGGTTAGGTTGAATTTTGACCAAAATGAGTTAAGTGACTAAAAAAAAGCGGTTAAGTATGATGTTTTTTTTAAAACATAGTTATTTAAAATGAGCATCTTTCTTAAAAACTTATTTACCATGAAGAAAAACCTCCACGATATTTTGTTCAAAATTCGACTTAACCACTTATTCACTTGGATGAAAGATATTCAACTGGTAAATTTGAGGAAGATATTATAATGACATGTCAAAATAAGAAAAATTAAGAAAAACCTCCACGAATTTTTTAGTCACTGAATTCATTTTGTTCAAAATTCTACTCAACCACTTATTCAATGGTTTGACAGATATACAACCAGTAAATATGAGGAAAATCAATTCAATGACATGTAAAGAACTTCTCACTTGTAGCACTCCAATAAAAGTTCTACATTAAAGCTTCTCTTCGTCATTTGAGCAGAAAACGTGGGCTAAGATACAGGCTTTCAAATTCTCAGAATTCTCTCAAGAAGTGGCAGAAATTGTGGGGTCTTTTTTTTTCGATTTTTCCTCTAGGCGTCCTTTACAACGACGTTTAGAGCATAAATCATTATGAACGATTTTGAAAATGTGTTAGTTTTCTACAAACCATACAGAAATAAGCGTTATTATGGCCAATGCTTCCATATTATAAATTGCTGGTTAAAAAAACATTATTATGCAAACATATTAGTGTGTTGGTGTTTATAATGTACGTTTCTGTTTCCTTTACTGTTTTAAAATGTTTATATATAACTTTAAATTATAATTAATTAAATATTTAATTTAATTATAATTAACTTTTAATTATGAAGAACATGTTCTTTAAATCTTCGGTTAATCCAACCCTTTGGTCTCTTAGGGGTCGAATTAGTGAGGTTCTACTGTATTTCTCTAAAAATATCATTTGCTCGAGAGTCGATACCTTAAAGCCTTATTAAGAAGCATAACAACCAATTTTCCACAACGCATATATAAAATAGTCCAGCTTTGAAGTTTAAAAGTTTATTGAAATCAAAATAATTTGACTTATCCACTTTTACGATTTACAAATGTTTATACGTTTTTAATGTTAATATGTTTATGTATATACAAATGATACACTTTTACGATATACCACCGATATACAAATGTTTATATATACCTAATTGTCGTTATAAAAAAAAAAATCATAATTTATTTATGATACTGTTTATGTAATTTATCTTATTCAGTAATATTAAATAGTTTCTAATAGAATTAACCAACAGTGCAATGATGTTTATGATAACTTCAAATTACAGCGTTGGTCTGTGTATCACAATCACAAAATTAAATAAATAAATATTTATATTTGATCTCCATCCAATTTAATGAGCTTCGGCAAAGTTTTCCTGTTTCCGGTTGTAGTCCTGAACATCCCGTGCTGAAGATCTACGAAGAGTAATTACCGAAAGAAGAGATCCCTAACTTTCCCTTTTCGAACTGATAAACCCCTGCACTTTAGGGTTATTATCAGCTCTTTGTTTTGCTTACGGTCTTCGAATGCCCCGTTTATGGTCAATAATTATTGTGCGGCCCAATGATTTCAAAGAATTTTCTAATTTTCTGGTTATATAACCGTGAAAGACTCCTTTTTTTATGGAGATTTTTCTTGCGCTTATCATATTATTATCAATCATTGTTTAATTTTCGGTTCTCTAATAAAAACAATTAATTGTAAATAAATGAATTAACTTGCTGCTACTTAATTAACCAAGAAAATAAGTCGTCCTGACCTTAAGATGACCTTAAGATACCTTTTGTTCTTGAATCTATACTCGTCAAATATTTAAAATTTAATCAGAATGTTTCTAATCAACCTAATCTTCTTGTGTGATCCCTATATAGTTACACATATCCCTATAATCTCCTCGCTGGTAAAAAAGGCAGTGTTATCGAAGTCTATTGTGAAATTCGATATCAGGACTTCATATCGATATGAAGTCCTGGTTATGGCCAGCCTTAGGTGATTTTAATATAGCGCTCTTAGACACCCTAAGATAAGTTGAGGAAGAGGCTTGGTTGGATATTAGTTTTTTTTTTGTTTCAATTTAGTTAAATTTAGTTATTTCACCTTATATATTTTATAGTTATAGATTCTTTGTTTTTCTTCTTTATGATTTATTTCTTGTTGTTCATATTGGTCGAATGGATCCATAAATATATTTAAATTCTATATATATATATATATATATATATATATATATATATATATATATATATATATATATATATATATATATATATATATAACATCTATATTACTTACTGCTCTTGAGGCAATAATTGTAACACTCAATGAAATGAATGCATATCCGTTTTTTATGAGATTTAATAAAGAAATAAAAATCAGTGACTGACAATCATGAGATATATTTTTGGTATGATATATCAATTGAAAGATAGATGAAGTCATTTAAAAATTTTTTATGAATTGAATAGATAATTATTTTTGTTATGATTTACGATGCAATGGAATGTTCTTTTTCTAGCAATACAAAATGTTTCTATTTAATTTAGTTTAAATAAACGTTTTTATAGGTTTTCACTATAGTCAAATATTATATAGAAAATAACTATTTGTTGGTAACTTGGCTTTGTTTTCCTCCCAGATTCAGGCAAAATTTAATCATAACTAATTAGTTGTCAAATAATTAGTAATGATTAACTTTTGCCCAACTCTCTATGTTTTTTTATTCCTTTCTAAACTCATTTGAGTATTAGTAATGCGCCTTCAAGGTTTCCAAAGATTTATAAGGTTACTAAAAATATTTCTTTAGTTGGTATCTTTAATAATTAATTTACTTATCATAAAAAAAAGATTACTTAGAAAATTCTAAGTGTAAAACAACATATAATTGCCAGAGTTTAATAAACAGTAAAACTTTTTAAAAAGTTGAAGATTTTTTTAATTGTAATTTTATGACGTAACATTGTCTAAGGCTAAAAATATTAGCTACTGGTAGTTGACTTTTCAAGGGTAACTTTTTTTTCAGTAATTTAACTTTTATCTCTATATCTTAGTTGAATTGTTACTTTAACACCCATCGTTGAAATCTTTCGAGAAATTTTAAATGTGTTTAATCTAATTTATTAGAAATATTAAGTCAATTTTTTTTGAAGTTGTGAATCAAAGCTGTTGTGAACTAGCATTTTACAGGACATTAAGAAATACATATGAGTTTTAAAAAAAAAAAAAATTCACGAATTTCCAGTAGAATCAGTTTTGTTGCTGTAAATATTTTATGTTTTAAGAAATATACTGCCCGTAAATGTAACATTCTACTAGGTACAGTATTTAATTTTTCTCCAAAATTACTTAGCCCCAGATGCAAATCACCTTTAATGAATCAGCTGGTGGAAGGAGGAGGATAGGTTTCCTTAATCTTAAGCAACTTCATCGCTATTAAATCTTAAGTGTTTCTCGCAGTTCAAAATCAGAAAAAAAAAAAAAAAAAAAAAAAAAAAAAAAAAAAAAAAAAAAAAAAAAAAAAAAGATCGGGCAAGTAGGATAAGTACGATTCACAGTAGTAGTTGGACCTTGTTTAATGCTCCGTAAACTCTTGAGAATGCAGTCCTGTCCTGGGCGCAGTGCATTCGATGCATCTGAGCGTTGATTTCTTGATTTCATTCCCCCATACTGAAATTTGTGAAGGGGCTTAAGTCATATTACATTTATTAAGTCATTTAGGTGTATATTTTTAAAATATTAGAATAGCATAATATTAAGACTTATGAAATAAATTACGCAATATAAAAAATATAATGTCATTACTCAAAATATAAATTGTTCAGGTAAAAAATTTCTATTAATCTATATTTGCACTATTATATAAAAGGGCAAGCCATTTTCATTTGTGATCACTAACCACGAAAACGACTAAATCAATCTTTATCCAATTTTAACCTCATCATCTTTATAGCTCCAGGAAGGTTTAGCAAAAATAAAATCTACTGATTTTCAATTAATTATTTAAAAATTTAAATAAAAGAACATACTTTGAAAAAAAAGGTCTGATACTTAGTTTATAATATTATTATATTTGTATTAATACTATTATTGTATTTGTACTATTGTGTTTGTTTTTAATAGCGTTGCGCTCTTTAGACTTAAATTATAAACAAGGCTTATGAATAATATTATGATCTTAAGTTTCATTTGATTACAAATATATTTATCCTTTCATGTATGGTATTTATAAATTGTTAGTGTCAGTTTATAATGTCATTATCAATATTTTTTATTTTTCCTAACGACAAATGGTAATTTTAAAATTCGACCGATGTCAGTTCCATCTCTGTTGATAAAAATGACGTTATTTATAAATTTGTGTTCCTAAATTTAATACGTGGTGATGTTGAGACTGCAGTTATCAAATCTTTTTATTATTTTTTTCTATTCCTATTTTTCCTAGTCCTTTTCTTTAAATTTGGCATAAACATATTTTATTTTTACACACACTCACACACACATTATATTGCAATTATAATTTATACCAATGGAATTTTTAATTTTAAGTTAATTTTAAATGGTTCTAAAAAAGTCCATTATCAATTGAAACAGGTGTCTAATTTATAAAAAAGTGAGGTAGATCTCTGGCGCTCATAAATAGTGAAATAAGTGCATTTAGTGTGTTTAGTAAGTCTGCATGTGAATTTTGAGTTATGGTTATCATCAGAAATCTGATTTTTCTCTCTTTTTTTGTGTCCAATGGACTGGCGTTAAATATGGAGTTATGAGGCTATTACCGAGATGAATACTAATTTGTGGATCATTTTTGAAAAAAATGCGTTTTTTCTAAAATACGATTTTTTCACTTAACCAACTATTCACAAGTATAGAATATCATTAAAAACGTTTTAATGATTATGAACGTTCTAACTTATTAATTACAGATTTTGAATTCAAATCCCATTATTATTAATGAATATTTTATTATATTGATTAAGTAAAAGTATTTATGATCATGATTTTTCTTAACACCATTCAAAGTTATCTTTGCGATTTCCTATTGTAAATTTTGATTACGGTTGTTCGCTGTATTGTTGAGTCGGTGAAGGACTCGATGATAAAAGAAAACTGAGCTAGTTTTATTAACTAGCTAGCAAAATCGGAAACCCCTTCCCAGTGACTGTTTTTTTTTTGTTTTTTTTAATAAATTGACTTTATTTCTCCTCCATTTATGAAAAATATTAGTTAAATTTTAAGGTTAAAAAAAAAAAATGTTTCCCAAGTTTTTACTGCTTCGTCTAAAAAATATATAAACTGAAGTGAGATCAATTCGAACAATACAATAATTATCTCTATGAAATTGTATTTACAAGAAAAAAGTCTATTTTTTTAAAAATCAGTTGAAAACGGTGAAAAATACAAAAGTAAAAACGATCTGTTGCACGTAGTTCTGAAACCGTTACTGAGGGTGGAGGAGAAAAATAGATATCCTACTCTCTTGCTGTCGTCACCCCTACCAGCTTGAATCATAAAAAAATCCTTGACGTGATCGTTCACGTCACCCGCAGTCAATGAGTTAAGATTTGTCTTCGGGTCTTTCAGGTATTGCCATGTAACCAATCTTTATGCTGAATTCAAATGGCTGTTTCCTTCCCTCCGTTGATATTATTTTTTTCGACTCTTTTATCTAAATACTTTTTTATCTTCTCCCCACTTCGTCCTGGCACTTCTTCAATTATTATCTATATAATCCTGAATAAATAGAGATCGACCTTTCCAATTATATTTCCTTCCCACAGACCTGCTGTGTTGATAAATCCCCCTCAATCGCCTGAAATTTTCTTGCTCTCAGCAATCGTCATGCTTTCGTTAAAAGATTTTAAGTCCTCTTTTTTTTCATAACCTTTTACACCTTCAAATAAATGCAAATCAGTTGAAAAATATTTTTATTTTTCAATTTAATGTTGAAATGACAGTTTATTTAGTTCATTCATTTTATTACATTAGGTAGTCAATAATTTTTCCATATTAAACATTTTATCAGTTAATTGTTATGATTAAAAAAAAAAATAATAATAATTTAAAATGGTTGACCGTGTATACAATTGAAGATGTTGTGGAGTTCTAAAAATTCAAATACGCAGTATAAAAAATACAGTTTGATTGTGTGCATACCGTTTAGACTAGATAGGAGATCTATTAGCTATAATCAGAGCTTTAAAAACTAGATAATACTCTATTGAGGTATAAATAAAAATATTATTTAAATTCACACCTATGGTATATAAATAATATCCTAGAGTATCCATAATATTCATTTGTACAGAATAATAAGAATGCTAATTCTAATACACAAAGCTGTCTATAAATTTTCTTCTCAGAAATGTATCCAAAGCCTGAAGTCTTAATATTATCTTCTCTTTATGTTTTGTTCGATATCCTCCTATAAATTCTTATTTTTTCTGTTTCAAATTAATTTATCAGCCCTACATTTATTTTTATCTTCCTTAATTAATTTATTGAAATATTATTTATTTATTTTCATGTGTTCATCTTATTCCAGGACTGTACGGTACACCTCGGATGCGGTGGTGCTCAAGAAGCGGACTCCCATTACAAAGCTGTCTGCAGAGCTCTGGTCGCTGAGGCCCTCGAGCTGTCGACTTTCTTGGAGAACGTCGGCACTGGACAGCTGAGGCAGAAGACCACCGAACATCTCGATAACCTCAACTTCACAGACTGGGTAAGTCAACCTTCTTCAAATGTGGTCAGATTTTTATTAATAAATTTATTGTATAATAAATATTATTTAAAATATGTTATTTAGGTTAACTATAAACGTCCGAGGACTGATAATTTGTAAATATCATCGATAAAAATACAGTTAACACGGTCTGCTATATTTCTCAACTTACCAGTGGGCGTACTGTTGTGGGAGTGCCTACCCACCGTTGCCCGGCTACCTAATTTGGGTATTTGCGAGACATTCTAGTTATAAATTTTATTTTATTTTTTCTGGTATAAAGAACATTTTGTTTTGCTAGTTATTTATTTTGTGTCACATTTATTAACGGCAATATAAATCAGTGTAGCCATTGACAATTAAGTGGGACTTCATCAATTGAGTTTAAGAAAGCTGGATATATTGTCTACGAATATGCATACTATTGACATGTTTCTCTGAATGCATTTAAAGACGATAAAAAGTTTTTTATTAATACGTTGTTAATTTTGTTGATAGAAAGATGTATTTTTCTTCTTTTTTTTTAGTAAAAAAGTACAATTTTTTTTAATTTTTAATTTATTTATTTATTTTATCGACCTGATCTACACAAAAATATTAATATAAACAGAATATTGATTCTGTATGTTAATATGTTCTGTATGTTGTTGTGTTCTGTAAAATCGATTATGCGATTTTAATTTTTTATTTAAAAATGCTATGATGATTTATTTTTCAATGTAATTTTACATGCTAAAAAAATTGAATTGAACATAATGAAATGTCTGATTTGGTCTGAGAAACATGCACTTTTTTATTGTTAGCTTAGATATTATTAATTTGTTGGATGATAATCAAAAATTGTAGTAATTAAGAAATTTTCAAGGCTTTGACACTTTATATCTTTAGATAATTGTTAGGTGGGCGAGGTTATGCAGAAACCAATCAACCCACAAGAGCATCAATTAGAGATAAACTAGAAAAAAAATTTTACTGACGAGGGGACGTTTGCAGTTGTAACTCACTGATTTGAATGCCGATTTTTGTGTGGGTAGTAGGGACCTATAATTGAGCAAAACTAGAGTTATAGCCGCCAAAGGGCATTAGGAGCCGAGTAAAAAAATAAAATATGAAAATAACGTTTTATTTTTTTTCTCAGCTCTAAGTCAAGATAGAGAAATGATTCTTTCACGTTTGATTGTAGTTATGTTTGTTATTTTAAATAAAAATACTTTGGTTATGCTCAAAACACTACCCGGATTTAGAGTGCTCAAAAACTCCGAGTTCTCTAATACCCACACAAAAATCGGCATTCAAATCTGTGAGTTACAACTGCAAACCTCCCCTTGTGAGATTTACTATTTACTGAGACTTTTCGATTTACTTTTTATTTTCTCAATTTTTTGTTTTAAAATGGTCGTCATTGGTTATCCAATAACTACTTTTGTAATAAGTACCAAATGGATTGGATGCTTCCTACTTAAAACTAAATAGATTAAAAATGACATGTCGCTTGGTTGATGGTCAGTTTGACGCATTTTAAGTCAAGTGAAGTTTGGTTGGTCTTTGAAAACGTAGATTGACGTATTTTTATTTAAATGTTGTACTTAGTTTAAGATTTCTCGTTTTTTAGGTCGGTTGGTTTCTGCATAACGCCGTCCAGTTTATCCTAGCTCAATTTCTTCAACAAATGCTAATATTTAATTACAACCGAAAAATAAGTAGCTAATCCTATCTCGAACTTTCGGTTCCCTGCTGTTGGTTGTCAGTTTTTGTATTCCTCTCAGATCGTTTTAATTATATTTAAAATTCATTTGTAACTTTGACGGGAACAGTGAACAAACCTACGATCATCTTATTTATGACTGCAGAAATTTGGAAAGACACAGATACAAACTGATATCCTAAGTCCTACTGAACAGAGAAAAATCGCCGCTTTCAAAGAAGGATCTCATAAAAAAATATTTTGATGAGTTTGATGCATTAGTGGAATCATGTTGATTACATGGAACTCGACAATTTCAGAGGTTATCTATAATTCTACCTCTATTTGTTTATATATATATATATATATATATATATATATATATATATATATATATATATATATATATTCACTATGTTGGTGGCGGAGGTTTTGTTTGTTTGCGGAGGCAAATTCTTAAGCAAAAAAAAAATGTGGCAAGGTCACCAGATGGTTGCTGACTCGTAAATCAATACTAGGGCCAGTATCACCTTCAAGTTTGCACCGCACCCCATCGTCCCATCGTCCCAGCAACAGATATCCTAACACTATCCCACGCCATCGCTTCCAATCGGGATTATCTCGAACAAGACTAACGAAATGTAGCATCTCCTACAGTAAATTATTAAAATTAAAGAAATTTAAATAGAATTATTTGATTTTCCTTCCAACAGTAAAACGTTTGGAAGGGATTTCATTTATTTTTGTACGTCCCTTACTTGAGCGCATATAATAAATAAAAAATAAAATAAAGAATGAAAACTGCTGATAAAAACTTTAAAAAAATAAGTTCTTAACTCTTTGGCTTTTGTCCATTTTTTTCAATATTCAAGTTGAACTAAAAAGTAGTTTAAACGAAAGTGTTATACAATTTATGAAAGTTATAATAGAATTTTTCACTATTTTCTTATCTTTTTATATTTTTCCGCTCAATAACAGATTTAACCTTTCAGTTATTTTTTTATTTATTACTTTCTTTTAGCACTGTTTAACATCTTGTTAACAAACTATCATTTATTAATATTTCTGCAGCTTTTTAAATTTCCCAATTAAAATTACTTATTAAATTTCTTAATTAACAAGTTTGCATTTTTATTATTTTTCTTATGTTACTACCGACGTTTCATGTTTACTTTTATCTACCACAATTTTTGGTATAAAACAGCAGTAAGAGGAAGTTGGATATTGAAAAAAAAAACACTTTTGCTGTACCTATTTTTTGATAAAATTAGCAAAGTAATGAATGTTGCTTCCAAGAACCTCTGCCGTTAATTCCGAAAATGTTCAGTTGAACTGTTAAACTGATATTTCTTGAGATAATTGGTTAAAATAAAATGTGTTCTTCTTATATATCAGTTAATGCTATTTTTTATTGATTATGATGTAATTTTAATTCATACCCTTATTAATATTTTTTTTAGTTTTTAATAAATTAAGAATTTATTCAATTATTATTCATTTTGTTGTCCAACTATGAATATCTACAAACAAATGAGGTATATTAGTGCGCTCCCTGTATTTATACTATTTTTATTTCAGAAATGAATGTTTGCACAGCATTAAATTTACAATATCCACGTGGATGAAACAGGATGTAATGACTTTTTTTTATTTAGTTTCCTTTCAAATGGTATTCCATCTTATAAAGACTGAGGTTGAATGTTTTGCTCTACCATACAAAATGCACAGTCCGATGTTTTGGAATACGTTTAGATTTATTTAGTAGTTTACCAATATCAAAAGTTGTTCTTTATTGCATCTGTTCATAAATGTAAGGAAGAAAAGAAAAATATTCAATTTTTACGTTGCTAGTCATTATCGTTTCTTCTTTTTATTGAGTGAAAATAAAAGCAACTTTTATGAACAATAATTGGTTATCGATCAGCATAATATTTACACTTCTGGTTATACGTTCACCTTCAGTGAATAATAGACGACCTTTGCTAGGTGATATGGAAAAAATGAGGTGAAACCTAAGGAGAAAACGAAACGAAAGTGACATGCCAATGTGACGAGAGAGGTGAATCCGGTGTCGGTACGAGTCCCGTTGGTGTCGTAATAAATGTAAGCGGTTAGCGACCATTGTAATACATTTGCAAGTTGAGTTTCTACTTGTCGTTGGTGAAAGATTGCTGTTCTTCACTGAGCAAGATAGCATATCATCGGGATGATTCTTGTCATGGCGGCAAAAATGATAAAAGGTTCGACATGCTGTATGTCATTTCCGTAGTAAAAGTTTCATGCTTAGGTATTATAAACTAAGGTGATTTTATATTTCGTGTCATTTATGATTCTGTTTTTTCATGTATTTATATATTGTTAAACTCTAAACCATACCAACGAATTCAGAAATTGCTATTGTAATTCTTTTATTTCGTAATTTATAATTATACTTGAGCCTTGGTTGTATTTTATATGGTTTTATACCAATTTATGTTTTTTCATTAATCGTTTTAATTATTTTTTAAAGAGGTTGGTTCTGTTAAATTATATTTTTAATGAAAAAAGTTTACCAGAGGAACTTATGAATAATCGGTTAAGAGCATTTTGTATATTATCAAGATTGTGAATTTTTGATTATTAGTATCATCAGAAAGCTTTTTATTCTCTTTATTTGCATCTAATTGACTCAGTTGTAAGCCTATTATTCGGATGAATACTAATTTTTGAATCATCTTGGAAAAAAATAACGTTTTTCCTAAAATACAAATTTTAAGAATGTTTCATAACTATATAAAACAAATATTGTATGGTTTCGAAAACGTTTTTTAACAAGAAATATGTTTTGCCGGTGACCTGCTCGGTCAAAAGCTATACGTTATTGGGGTACGCGATGGCGTAACGCTTAGTTTGATATCATGAGAGTAAGAGCAGTTAGGAGCTCAACTCTTCTTATGTTAAATTCTTATTGTAGGTAGGTTTTAATGAGTGAGCTCCTTTTGACTCTGTTTATCCAAATACGAAATATAAATATGAAACCTCTATTTTTAAGACTAGAAGCTTTTCTGACACGCTCTAGCTCTGTTAGTGCTGCTCGGATCGAAACTTTGCCGATAGTTTTCTTATTAGAAATTAAATGGAGAATGTTTTTTGTTAGGTAACATTTGTCGCTAGGGCCTACCTACCGTTTAGGAGCTATATCTTGGGACTTTTTTGGCACATGTTCCATGTTGTACTTTCTTTAACCGACAGGCACAAGGGTGTCTTTAATTTTTATTCTATCTTCAACTTTTTTTCAACCAAAAAAAAACGTTATGTTGGTCACTTTAGGGCATTTTTCTCTGTTTGCACAAGTAAGGAAAATAAACAATTTTTTTGTTTTTGTTGATTATGTTGCACCCATATGTTCCATTTTTACAAACATAACGGAATAACTAAAATCCTTTTGTGGGGGGACTCGGTGGCCAAGCCGGTATCAACGAGAGTTTCATCCCGCTCTGTAAGGATGGTCGTGGGTTTGAATCTAACCTGGGTAGGTTAAGATTTATTTCGTGCGGGACCCATAGAAAAATTCTAGACCTTCCTGTAACAGTATAACCTTAGTGAGATTGCCAAATCTGTTATGTGCATTCTTTTCGATTTTTGTTTTTTGCATGTTTCGCTTTAAAATTAAAGTCCGCGTCTAATGCTAAAATCCGAACTCGCAAATTCAGCTTGGACTAGGTTTTGATTAAACACTATTGTGATTTTAGCCCAAAAAATACTTACATATGTGTATCAAAGCGCATTTTTTATTCAATGTCATAGGAGAATAAAGAATGAAACGATGGCTAAGTGATAACTCTTAGATTTCCCAAGAACTGAAGATGAATGTTTAGCATTCGAAACTAGGATCCTAATAAAATAATCCCAACAGAAGTGACAGTATAATTTTAATCAAAGAGACTGAAACTTTATTGCAATATTGATTTCATCATCTATAATTTTCTTTTCGAATCATGAAATAAATACTGCAGGTTGTGTTATATCTAAAAGTAACTATCCGCAATGTGTCTTTTCTTTTTTGACGCTCCCAAACTTTGTAATAGGATTCAGTTTGAAGGTTAAGAAGGAGGTGGGAAATACAACAAAAGGAGAACAACTCGTAATAGCGCATATTTATATATACAAAAAGAGGGTATTAAGTGTGTGGGGTAATCTGGAGGGGTATCTGACTAAGCCATTGTGTCAGCTGTGTAGGTTGCCAAGGCTCCTGTCGCATCCGATCTTGGCAACCTACCACCGCACTGGAACAAATATATTTTTTTCATCGGCTATACTTTAAGCATGTCCTAACTTTCTTCCACGGCTCGGTTTTGTTATTGACCGCATATATTATTTCTGATCAAAAAAGTTACATTTTTTAATTTTAACAAAATAAATATATTTATTTGAGTACAATATTAGGTGTCGTGTACATCTCACGTTAGAGGCAACGTTTATATATATATATATATATATATATATATATATATATATATATATATATATATATATATATATATATATATATATATATAATGGCTTCGCCCGCTCTCGTGAAGATCATAGATAATTTTACTAATAATGAAAGTTTTTGTTTTTTTTCGTTTATCGATAAAAATCTTGAACTGTATGAATTGTAGTATGACATTGATCATTATTTTCTCAATTTTTACGCATAAATAAAAGCATAATATAACGCAAAAGCATAATTTGACATTTACTATTTTCTTTTAATGTGAGAACTGGTAATCCAGATGGACAGAGACTATTGAGAAACTGTTGCTGATAATGGACCTCATTATGAGTGTTTAAAACTAAAGACCAATGAACCATATTTTCCTCACAATACCAAAGGGCATAGGATCGACATTTTGTATTGGTAATATTTTTATTTAGAAGAAATAATTGGATTGATTTCATCTGGTTAGGTTCTAGTTTCTAACCATAACATTATATGACAGTATGGCAAATCACGATTCTGACATTCAATATTGTACATTTAAATTATGATTATATTATTTCTAAACCTTACTAGAATTATGAATATGATATAGTTAAATTCTGGTACAAATGAGTTTTACTATTGTTGACTATATTATGGAATATAGTTAACCAAATATCTATGTTTAAACTTCACACTGGGATCCATATGCCGCACCACATATTTTTAAATCTTTTTTAATAATTTAATTAAATGGAAGTTAATTTTATCATCACTGTCTAGCTGTATGCACCACATTATCTTCGTAAGTTCTCCTCAATAGAGCTCGCCACCAATCGGTCGATTTTCAAAGTTCACTGCGCACCACATATTTATCGCGTTTTTAACTACAATTTAATTAAAAAATGTAAATTTTATTATTGCTAAACTTTCTTAAAACTATGAAGATGATGTAAAAATTTGGCACAGATTGGTTCAGAAGTTTTTGCGGTTAGTGATCACAAACAAAAAATGGCTTGTCCTTTTATATAATATATACATATATAATTATAACATTAATGTTATATGTAATTTATAGCATTAATAACAATAATAATTATTAAAATTTTTTAAACAGATAGTGATAATAAGAATGAATCAGTTCTGTGTTTAGGATAAGTAATGACGTTCTGGTCGGTTATGTTAATCCGAATGTTTTTATGACATTCATATT
This sequence comes from Euschistus heros, assembly GCA_003667255.2. NCBI lineage: Eukaryota > Metazoa > Arthropoda > Insecta > Hemiptera > Pentatomidae > Euschistus > Euschistus heros. The sequence continues at coordinate 748,309 of RCWM02000270.1, forward strand.
TTTTCTTCGACATCGGTTTTGAACCATGTCTATTAGTGGTTTACTCATCTGTTTTTTGGGCAGTAATACTTTGTCGGGCGTTTCTTTTACTAATTCCTCTAACACGTCCTGTTGCGTCTTCACCACAGCCCACCTCGGTTGGTTGGCTTTGCTCCAGCGTAGTAATTCGGATTCTTTGATGATTCCTCTCATTCCCTTCGGTAATTTTTGTTTTCGCGCATTAAAATTTTATTTAATTTACTAATCTAGAATATTTGTAAATTGATTTATATTTCTGACTAGTATTATTGAACTATTCTAATAATTAATTCGCGCAAGGTAGCCATGATATGTACCACTGTCAATTTGAATTAACAAGTATTTCACCATCTACCAATTGCCTATAATTGCTATAGAATTGCATGAAAGGACATTCCTCACCATGCAATAGATAATCAAAGTGATCTTTGCTGATACAGAATGCGACCTCAACAAAGACCTCTCGCCAGGTGATTGAAAAAAAAATACTATTTAAAGTTATATCGTTCATCTCGTTCCGGTGTACTCAATGTATTTTATTGGATCCAATGTAATTATGTTGAAATATTAATGCCTATTGATTTTATTGAGTATCTCTGTTCCACTTCTTGTTTAAATATGCGACTGCGATAATTTACAAATGTGTATTTTCAATACAATTAATAACAACCAAAACAAGATTGTATAAAACGCTCAGCAGAATTATCAAACCTACTGAATGAAACCTCCTGATATTAGGGAGGAATATTATATACGGAGGACTGATATAACGAATATAACATATATAACCCAGTAAAAAGTGGTTAAATATGAAGGAGGCGACCTGACAGAAAGTCAACCTTACTTATTAAGCCTGATAATCCAAATATTAACAAGTTTATACGTTGAGCGAGTCAGATCGCTGAGATATGATCCTATGAAATTCTCAAGAAATTTTTGGATGAAAGGATAAATGGTATTCAACCTAGTGGCTGCTCGAATATTCGATGTTTTGATAGTGAAGAAGATGAGGGAACCCTGCTTGTGGTTCGAAATAAAAAAAAAAAAACTATACTTGACTGTATGATTCAATCAGGAAGCTAGTTCCTAGCAATGGGTTGTGCCGAACGATGAATGAATGTTTATTTCCACAGTCTTGGGCTTCAAATTTATTATTTTCAGGGTGGTGTGAGATTTTCTGTTTTTATAAATGAATGTGAAACTGAACTAAGAAGTGGATGGTCGATTGCGTACCTCTAAGGCTCAAAAAACCTTAACTATGTCTATTAAGTCTTAGAAATTCTACTTGACAATCACAACCTTTTTTTGTAACTTATCAATGTTAAAATTGTCTAGGATATACTGGAATTTTCCCTAAGGAGAATTTCTTTAATTTGATTTATTCAACAAATCACTTTATATTATTTTTCCTGTTTACTTGAAAAATGTTTGAATTAATACTTAAAATTAAAATTAGTAAGTAATACCATTATTACTGATAAATATTGTTTTATTAACTTAATAAATATCTGTGTTTTCCGATCATAATTATATATTCAAAATCGATTTTCGACTTTGTTTGTTTCCAGAGAAAAATCCAGTTCTTAGAAAATATTTAAAACCTCGGATCTCTCATGTTGAACTGATATGATTTAAAATGTTTTTTTTATAATCGATACCTGTGTTCAGTAATTATCAAAACAACATAATATGTTTTTTCTCGTCTTTTAATATTTCGACGTCTTGATAATTTAAAGTTTTTTAAGATCCTTCTTAAGTCGAATTATAAAAAGTCTTCAGTTGTGACTCATTGTTGTTGCGATATTAAAGCTATGCTATTCAATCTAATTTATTTTTCTCATAATTAGAAAATAAACGCTATAATTAATTTTCACGCTTTAAATGAAAACCATTAATATTGCTTGACGCCCAACTTAAAATTTGTTATTTCCTTTGTCATGAATCGATTGTATAATTTTATTATTTTGGAAATGTATGTATTTTCTTAACAAGAATATCATATCAAAATTAATTTATTTTATTTATATGCAGTCAAACATGAGGATTTGGAGAACTCTACAAGTACGTTACAATAAAATATAAGTCACTCTGGTTTGTTTACAGATAGTTTGTGTGACTTTACTGTTATTTTTTGTTAGCTGAAAAAGTTATTTCTTAAATATATATTTATTGTTTGCAAAAATATTCAATCCCTCTCCTCGTTTTCTTTATTTTATGCTGCATTAACAATTTTTTTTTTATAACAAATATAGATTTGTTTACATTAATAAGTTCTGCAACGATTTATTATGAATCTTTTATTTTTCTATTGGTTTAGTTCTCTTCATACTGTTTGCATGAATCCTCAGTTCCTGATTTCATTCTCAGATTGATACTACTTCTTTAATGCATGTATACTTCTGCTTTTATTTGCAACGTTTTGGTTATTGTTTTGTTTTAGTTAAAATTATGTTTACCTTTCTTATATAACTATTTACGTTTTAGTAATAGTAATGTTTCCGTGTCGCTAATAGTGAAGCATGTTTCCTTATTATATTTCTAAGCATGATATAGTTGACTTTGGTTGCAATATTTGACAGGCAAAAAATTGATTTTTTCATCTTCTTGGCTAAAAGTTAAATACATTTTTAGGAGCTACCTTTACTTTGACCCCATTTACTTTGATCAAAGCACTTGATACGTATTTTGATTATTAAAATAAGAAAATAGTGGTTAAAAAAATAACAGTTTTGCATAAGATAGGACGTATCTCTCAATAATTTATTTTAAATCGCATTACACCCACTCCTACTTGGAATGCAAGCCTTAATGAACGCAAGGGGTGGGGTTAATATAGACCTTATTATTAGTATTTCGTGAATTTAATGTTGCTCGGTAATATTTTTAAATTCTGCTGCATTTTATTTAGTTTGTGTTTTTTAATAAACCTAACACGTTTTATATGCCCTCTTCAAAGTACATCGAGACGTTAACCCCCCAAACAAAATAAAACTTTTACAGAGAAAATTTAAAAATCAATTGTTTGAATTTTTTTGCCTGTCAGTGTAGATGATTTTGTGATCAGAAGGAATGTAAAACATCAGAAATATACTCAATATTGTATTATGACATTTAGGCTTTGAAGTAGGTGGGTCATCCTCGTATACGCTAGTAACAGTATGTTCGCAGGAAGATAGTGAAATATCTTTCTTTTACAATTGTGGGTTATTTTTAATTAATAATCCTTCTTGCAGTGATTCAGACTCGGTTCCCGAAGCTTCCAATGCGTTTAGTGGTAGTGTTTCAAATAATATTTTGTGTCAATGCTTGTGAGGAACACTATATGTAAAATGTTCAACATTACATATGTAACCATGTTATTGATGTTGCAGTTAGGTTGTAAACATCAAATTTGTAAAAAGAAAAGAAAAGAAATGCTAATGTAAAATAAAAAATATCCAAAAAAAAAATAAAAAGCGAAATGCTTTGGCCCTCAGAAAAAGAACTTGAGAGGAAAATTTAATTACTTCGATGATAAGTAAATTAAGCTTAAGGTGTTGTGAGTGATCATTTGTAGGCACTTGGTTGCGTTGATGTTATATTATTAATGAGAGAAGCTTTACTGTATTTTCAAGAAGTCTTGAGATTTAGAAGGTTTTGAAAAAAACCTTTCTAAACCTCACTTAAATTCAGGATTTAGGGGTGTAAAGGAATTCAGGATGGTTCTAAATTATGGTTATAAAGGAAGATACTAAAAGCATGCTCTGCATATCCTGCTTATGCTGTAACTTTGCAAAAAAAAAGTGTTAAATCTAGCCTTTACAATATTATATTAGCTAATATTACTATAGTTAAAATCCATATTTGAATCTAGATGTAATAGAATGAATTGCTATCGTTTGATCATTAGCCTATAGATGAAAAACTAGGTTTAGAGACATAACACTGTGGTTGTTTATTAAAATACTTCAGTGAGACTAAATTTAGTTGCACGTTTACTAAATTCATTTTTTAAATTTTATTTGTTAATGATTGTTTTTCCTACCCCGCAGGCGAGACTATGGGTGCAAGTTGTTCGAGAGCTGAGGCGGGGGGTGCAGCTGAAAAAAGTATGCTACACCCGCAAACCTATCGAGTTTGAGCTGACACCCTACGAGATCCTGATGGACGACATCCGATCCAGGAGGTACAAGCTGAACAAGGTGATGGTCGATGGGAACATACCACACAAGGTGAAGAAGGACGCCCACGCTGTCATCCTGGAGTTCATCAGGTCCCGCCCACCGTTACGGAAGGTAAGTCCTAGGCTAGCTAGCTCTTAGGGTATCAACTGGCTGGAGAGGTTTGAGTTGCTCCTATTGTAGGTAATCCACAGAATGTATATAACGATGTAGATGTCGTTTATATAAATAATATGTATAGCTACGATATTATGTCCTTAGTATAGTTATTACTAATTTTTAATTCTTAATTTTTATTTCTGATTGGGAGGCGTGTTGGCTCAATGGTTTTGCCACTTGACTGCCTAGCTCCTGGGTCCAAGTTCGAGTCCTGCTGCTGTCAGAAAGTTTATTTTCTGTTATTTCGGTTGAGGATCGACTTCGAGTTTCGGAGATCCTCCTGTGGCACACCCAGCCTCTATAATGTGCGTAATCTTAAACTGTAATAATGAGCGAAACATAATACTGGTCAATGGGCTTGGTCTTATGTTTATTATAAAAACACAAAAACAGCTTAACAGATATCGTAGAATCTACTTTAGTATACCTTAAACAAAATTTACATTGATTTTTTTTTTTCCTTTCGAACAAGAAATTTAAAGTCACTTGTATTATTCCATATATCAACTTTAGAAATCTGTGATAACATACAATGTTATTTCTTGGTAAAGGGATGAAATTCAGGGTATATATCTTAAGCTAACACGTTCTCTATAGACGAAATTTTAACTTAAAACCGTGCCTATGATATTCAGAGACTATTTAGAACGTTTTCCTACGGAAAAAAAAATATCATGAAACCAAACATATTCTTTCCCGTCTCCGTTTCTTTTGTTAAAATTGTGGTAAACGCTTGGCCCAATTTTACCTTATCGTCAACTAAACTATTCCATCACACACAAAAAAAAGTATTAACAACCTTTTTTGATACTAATTTATTCGCTGAGTAGTAGATATGACAAGGTCTTAACTAAAGCAACTAACTATTCTATTGATAAATCTGTACCTCGGAGGTAAAGAACAATATGTCACATTTTCGCAACTTTACAGGAGAACAGTTGGAATCGATTTTATTCTTAACAGATTTCATTTCCTCAACTGTTCAGTATATTTATGAGTAACTGACCTTACAATTAATTGGTCTAGGATATAGTATTCTATACCTCACAGTAAAGTGAATAAGAAAACGTAATAATGAATTTTTGGTGAAAAATTGACATAATGTTCTTTACCTCCGAAACACGGAAATATTTTCAAAACGTTAAGCTTCATCAAATGAATAATGATGATGTTTTGTTCATTTTGTTAATTGATGAATCTATTTTTTTTTTTTTTTAAGGAGGAGGAGGATCTGTTAAAATTGAGCATTTTTTTTCGAATTAGAGTTTCTTTTTTTAGAAATCGTTTTAAATTTATGCTTTTTAAACTGAAATATTCTATATGCAATTTTCTATTACTAACGTACCAGATTGGACGTGCTATGATCCTTAATCATACCTATGATCCTTAACTGAAGAGATTGTAATCTTTGAATGTGAGTTATTTTTGCTGTTCCATTGTGATGCATTAGTCTAAAAAGGTTTCAGTATGTAGAAGTGTTTAATCGATGTCTAATTTTTAGCGACGATTGTTTGTGAAGTATAGAGTATAGAAGCCTTCGTCAGTTTAGTATTTCATGAGGATCCATTATTTTTTTTTTTAATATGTCCACTGTTTATATGTATAGACTGGTGGGCAAATGTGTCTTAGAGTAAATGTGATATGGAGAAATATGTCATTTTTTAGCTTAATGTTCCACCGTTTGAAGTATTCATGTAATTTTTATAAGTAAAGTTTGAAAGTCAGTAATGCTTACGTGATATTCGAATGTCATATATATATATATATATATATATATATATATATATATATATATATATATATATATATATATATATATATATATATATATATATAAATATCGTCGGCGAGTGTTGCTATTATTGTTTTAGGGGTTTAGTCCAAGCAACGAAGAAAAAAAAAGGCCCAATAGGGGACATAATTCATGTAGAAATCAATTTTGGCACAGTTGTAGGTGGAGGTGTTCTTAACAACATACTAAAAGTACTGAGGGGTGGGGATGGAGCCAAGGGTGGGGGGAGCTCTAAAGGTCGGTTTTTTCTGTCATCCGTTAATAACTCGAAAACTCTTGCCTCTAGCGAAAATATGTGTATATATTAAATTAATTTACTTAAAATTGTTTACAAAAAAGGTTCTATACATTTTTGTTCTGGGATCAATGCTTAAGAAGATATGGTGGGGGGGGGGATATAGAAAATGTAAAAAAAAACACGTTTTTATTGTTAACATTTATATATTAATTGTTAAAATTCCGATGTTTATTGTTACGAATGAATAGTTTATTATAATTAATTGAATGCTTATTGCTAAAAATAAAATTATTGCCGTTAAGCCCAATATGCTTATTATAGTACTAGCGGTAAGTCGCACTCTTCCTCAAAAACACGTTTGTCGGTACTCTTTTGGCTTTTACTCCGAAACTATTTGTCTAACCTCGAATTTCTTTTTTCATCTTAAAGCTGGTTAAATATATTATCAGATACCCATATATTTAATTTTAAATACGTTCCGTGAAATATCCATTCCACCTCACTGAATTCCGCGTACCGTTGTGAAATCCTTATTTTTTCGGAACGTTTCTCGTTATAACTCTAAAAATATTGGTTCGATTCTGAATTTATTTTTTTCATCGCATAGCTGGTTACATTTGCTATTAGATCCTATATAGCAAATTTTGGTAAAATTCCGTGTAACACCCTTGCCAGCACACTAACAACTGCAAACTGTTGTAAAATTCTATTTTTTTTTTTTTTTTGGCATATTTTCCCTAAAACTCCTAAACAATTTGTCCGATCCCGAATTTCTTTATTTCATTTTAAAGCTATCTAAATTATTTATCACTTCCGATGTACGGCTTTTAATTATATTCCGTGTAATACCCATGCTTATCAAATTTTGATAAAGTTCCGTGAAACACCCACGCCAGCCCACTTAACATATCAAAAATGTCATGTTTTACCAAAACATACACATTTAGTGTGCTAGCATGTGTATTACAATGAAAAATTGGCTTCTGCATGAATTAAGTCCTCTAAAAATCCTTCGTTGCTTGGACTAGTAGTTGGGATTTCGTATATGTAGATAATGTACATCAAAGGTGCAAGAATTGATCTTAGCGGAACTCTGGCCCCGATCGGATGTTTAGAAGAGATATCTGCACCCTGTTGTATGCAAAAGTACCTATCGGAATGAAAAGAAATAAGGAAAATATAAAAAGAATTTAGGCTTGTAAAGTAGCTATTGTGTCATACTCTGTTAAACGCTTGAGCTACATCCAGGATTATGCCAGTTGCATATAGTCTATTCTCTAGTGTGACTGGAATGTAGAGAAAATAATTTTAAATTGTAAATATTCACTTATAAAGTAATTTGGCCATTTGTAATTGTACTATCATTAGAGACATTGCTAAAACGGATGCGATACTAAAATAGTCCTATTAATTGTTGAATTTTTGTCTTTATTTAGGTGTGTTGCAACATCTCCAATCTCTGAATTTGTCATTAATTTTTTTTTCAATGTAAATTAACCCATAAAACAACTCAAACCTGATCCAGCATTAGTTTATATTAAAGAAGAAAGCATGCATAACTTCCATTGCTGTTTACAGAAAAAAAAAAACAATAACCAATATTGATGGAAGAAAGTAGGGAAAAGAAGTCCTCACGAAGAGAGATGGGACCGTAAGTTACGAAATGATTTCTCGGAACAGATGACATAAATCGGGCCTAATGCCTGCCAAATTATCGGGTAGAGATAATCTGGTCCTTGCGTAACAGGCCATCCTCGTCCATTGTTGAAGGGTTTGGTAGCTTCCTTATGCAAAGAAAGCTTTTCCCTCCCTGATCCGGATCAGTAAACTCCAACCTGAGTTGCTGTTTTGTTTTCTAGGTATGGTTTATTACATTATGAGTACAGATAAAATTATATGATAACACTTCCGAGAATGTATTATAGAAAAAAATCGCATATAAAAATAATAAATTAGAAAAGTATCTTTAAGGATTGGATGATTAAACATTATAATTCTTAATCGATACATTTAAAAGTACAATTAAGTAGACTTAATTAAATATTAATTAGTTTATAATACTTAATTAACGATACGTGCAAATTAATAAGATTTTTTTTAAATTAAAACAAAAAACAAGATCTGAAAAACATGTTCATATTAAAAAATAAGGCAATCCAGAGAATAAAAAAATATCGTGTATAAAAAGGAAACTATTTAAATATCTTTCAAAAATATAGATAGTAAAACCATTATAATTTTTAGAAGTATATCTAAATGTGTTTGTTATTAGTTACTTTGTTTCTATTTTCTGAAAGTATTTTATTGTCAAGTATCGCAATCATCTTCTCTAAAAAGCAATTAGTATTTGTAATGGGGTTACCAGTAAATGTCATACAAATTTAAATAAATAAGTTTAAATTTGAACATCATATCACTGATTGATTCTTTAAATTAAGCCCTTATTCATTAAGTTTTTCCTAGTCCTTTCTCTTTACTAAGTCGCCGGGGTTCCTCAAGGCTGGAGATATGTAAGAAAATTAATGAGACAGATTTTTTTATGACCAATGTTTTTTTTTCTTTATAATATGTATTATTCCTTTCAAAGTAGTTCCCCCCTTGTCCAGCTCTACACGGTGGAGTCATTCCCAGTCTTGTTACCTGCGCAGGAAGGCTTCAAATGGTCGGTCACGTTATTTTGAATGTTCTCCTGAGTTCGCAAATCAAGCCCTTTTAAATCATGCTTTTATTTCTAGAAAAAGGAATTTCAAATATTTATTATTTACTTAACTTGAAAAATTAAAAAAACACTTCTTTCTAATATTCTAAGGAAAAATCACTTGTATACCAGAAACTGAAATCCGTCTGCATCGTGGACTTCAAGTGTGTAAGCGGAGACGCATTAACTTTTTTGTGGTGTCGTCGCAAAATCGTTCGAATGCAGTGGTGTATACAAGTATTTTTACCTACAGCTGCAACTGTTATAGTCGTACACGAATCAGAAATTCATAAAAAATTCTTTCCTTAAATAAAAAAATATTTCCTTTCTTGTTACCGAGAACAAACCCTTGTTTTCTTGCTAAAGATGTAAAAATAGTGATTACTTCATTTTAATTTAATATTCACCACTGAATGACTTTAATTTACATATCTTTTTAAAAAAATAAATAATCGTTTTACAATTATCTAAGCAGAGCAATGCATATTTTATCCTACACTCTTAATGATCGCTTTTATTTTATTTTCAAAATATTCTGAATATTTCCCGACTATTTGTGGTGAAATTAATTGTAGCCTTTTACGATGAAATTACACAACATATAATAAATGCAAATGTTAAATTTATTAAATAACCAATTCAGTATCCTTAATAGTTGGTGTAGTGTTGTGTCAGTTCCGAAAGTTTTCGATTTTCGATACCGGTACAGGTACCAACAAATCGATTATCATCCTTGGTTTCGATACCTAGGTTTAAAAATAAACTATTATTGCAAAGCATAATCCAATCATAAGAACAAGTCATATGTATTTAAAAAAAAAAAAAATTATTCAAGAAATAAATTAGTTAACAAATAGCTTTCATTATCTTCAACGGATAATACATAAGTTAATTTACAGTTCAGGCAATGTACAAAAAATTAAATATTTTTAAAATGATTATTGGAATTTTTTAATTGTAATTGAGTTCATGATCTCAATTAAGGTGTAACAAAAATCCTTTCAGAATATCAAAACAGTACGATGAAAAATTAAAGACAAAAAAGAAAAAGATTCGTATCAGTCTCTTTTTTTCATTAGAAACTAGAATCGATGTATAATAACTAATTAATTAGTTATCACACAGGTGCTTTAAAAAATTGTCAGTCCTCACTCAATATTTTCAAAATTACGCCAGTTGAAAACTATTGCACCTAGAGAGCTCAAATTTGCGGCATTCTTTACCGTTTCAAGTTTCCTTTTATTTGATAAAACACACGATTCTTGTTTTGTGAATTTTTAATTTTTTTTCGAAACATCCAAAAACGGATTTGAAATTCCCAAAAAACATCACTTTCGATTTTTTTCGAAAAAAATATGTGATGCATACGAAAACTGTCTACATGTGGGAAAAAATTCAGAATTGGATAGAAATGGGTTCTTGATTACAAAAAATATTTTGCCCTTTTTTTTTTTTTTTTTTTTTTTTTTTTTTTTTTTTTTTTTCCTTCTTTTTTTAACAAAAGTAGGAAATTTTCAAAGGCCATAGGTGTGGAGTAGCTTTCCCATTAGTAATTGTTATTAGCCATCCATTACCGATCCTCAGCCATCCGAAGACTATTTAAATAAGTCAAATTTAATGAGGAAATGATTGATAGAGTAACATAAAAAAGTGGGTAATTGTTTGGAGCACAATACACTTTTCGTTGATGTTTTCCAGAAAAGAAATATTCGAAATCTTTAATAACTCTGCCTTTTCCTCTTAAAAAAATCACATACTGCTCTTATGATATTATTTATTAATTGCGAATGAGTCCAATTGGGACTACGCAAAGTACTATATGCGTTTCATTGCCTTCATATTTCTTTTATTCTCTTGCTATGGGCCTCCTTTCTTTCATCTGTCCAAGGTCTCCCAGTCTTTTTCTAAATATTTAATATTTATTATAGGAAAAATTTTTTCTGTAAGCAAGAACTTATTTTTATCCCATTCTGATATCTTCCCCACATGTAGTCAGTTCTAGAATGTATCACATATTTTTTTTTTTTTTTTTTTTTTTTCGAAAAAATCGAAGCGGACGTATTTTGGGAATTTCAAAAACAGTATTTGGGCGTTTCTAAAAAATTGTTCAGAAATAAATCGAGTGATATATCAAATTAAACGTAATGTTAAACAAAAATGAATGCCGCGAATTTGGACTCTCTAGGTGCTATAGTTATTCAATGGCGTAGTTTTGAAAATGTTGATTGAGGACCGAAAACAGTAGTTTTTTTTTTTAAAGCTTATAACTCAAAAACCAAAAGATAGAAAAATGTAAGATTTTACATTTTAACCATGCTTGATAAACCATGGCTGGTACAACTTATATATAAAAAAATCTTTGAAATTGGAGAGTTCAAGGTACAAACATTTAGTTGATTTAATATGGAACCCCTAGTCTGTGCTTGTGGTTTTATTTATGAGTTCTTGATAAATTAATTTGACAATATCAATTCTTTTATTTTGCTTAGTTAGTTTAGTTATAATCGTAGAAAAAGTTCAATGGTATGATTAAAATAGAGAAAAGCAAATTAGGGATATAATAAACATTTTATTTAATCAAGGTTGAGTAGCTCCCAAAAAAGTTTTGTCTAGTCTTTGTCTACATCAGATCATGTTTTTCTTTTTTCATAGTTTCATCAAAAAATCGTTCCAAAAAAAAAAAAAATGTAATGGAATTGTTTTAAGAATAAGATTTAAGTAGCTTGGACCGAAGGAAATATAATCGATGGTTACAGAATTAATAATAATTGAGGTACAATCAATTAGTCTTTTATTTCTTATCTCATATTTTCAAGTTTCATTGAAAACTGGTTAATGTTTTCTATGACTATTAATGAATGCATTTATTAATTACATATTTTACAAAAAAAAGATGCAATTTTTAAGATTTCTCTTTGTTTTTATTTACTCGTCTAGTTATGCAACACTCCCCGTTTTAAATATAGCGCTTACATCCTCATCCATTAACTAATTATAACTTGCAATAATTAGTTGTTTAACAAAGCGTCCCCAAAGACAAAGGGAGTAATAATCGAGACAATTTGACTTTACCATTAAAAAGTAATGTATTACTATTGCATAACGGAAATGATCATGGACGATCACTAAATTACGTAATTTTTTCAATCACTCATTCAGGAATGTGTGACATTGATAAATATGGATTAGCTATTGTAGTCTCCTACTGAAACGAATAAATGAATGAGGCATTTCATTAAATTCGTATTACCATTTATTTAAATTTCAGTTTTTTGTTATCATCTCGTTAAAGTACATTGCTAATTTTTATTTAAATCTCATTTTAGGTTGTTAGGTTTATTTTGTTAAGGTGGCTCCACAAGCGACGGAAAACCGGAAGGCAAGCCTTCAATAGAGGTAGACCTCTCATTGTTGAGAGTTTACACTAGCAAATATAGCTCCACACGTAACGGAAAAACGGAAGGCGCCAGGCCTTCCGGCAAACTTCTACGTGTGGATGGTGAATTATGTGAGGTTTCCCTGCAGGCCTGTAGCCCGTAGCACCGAAATGGCAATACCAAAATCTCATTCGTTTTGCCTCAAAGGCCGACCGGATTGAAGTTTAGATGTAGGCACCACAACCAGTTTATAGTATGTGTATAAATATGAAGGTATTCGGTATGTGTATAAGCATTCAGGCATCTTCCGCCGTCTTAAAATCGTTGAATCGTGGAATATTTCAAAATAGTATCCTTAAGGACAAAAACTAAAAGGACAAGAATGACGGAATATCCTTCCGCCATCTTAAAACCTGTTATATCCTGGAATATTTCAAAATAGTATCCTTAAGGACAAAAACTAATATTTATGTGGCCCAACGATGTCCTTCCGCCATTTTTAAAAATAGTATATTTAAGGACGAAAACCAATGAAATCATTAAATATTAAAAAAAAAATAAAAAATGGTTATGTCCTTAAGGACGAAAACTAATTCAAAGTAGGGAAGGAAAAGAGCAAAGGATGTCCTTCGGCCGCCAGAAATGGTCACTAACTTACCTTTTTTAAGGGTGCTAAGTTTTAATTTCGGGGGGGGGGGGGGGGGGGCTCTAAACTTGTTCCTTAAGAACGACAGCCGATTTTTAAAAATCTTAGTAATTATATTTCTTTCATAATAACTAACCTTTTTTTAATGGTGCTAAACGTAATGTTTTAATTTTTTTTGGGGGGGGCTCTAAATTTGTACCTTAAGAACCACAGCCCATTTTAAAAAATGTCGGTAATTATATTTCTTTCACACTAACTAACCTTTTTTTAAGAATGCTAACAGTAATGTTTTAATTTTTTTGGGGGGCTCTAAATTTGTACCTTAAGAACGACAGCCGATTTTAAAAAATGTCGGTAATTATACTTCTTTCACACTAACTTTTTTTTTAGGGTGCTAACAGTTATGTTTTAATTTGGGAGGGCTCTAAATTAGTACCTTAAGAACGACAGCCGATTTTAAAAAATGTCGGTAATTATACTTCTTTCACACTAACTAACTTTTTTTTTAGGGTGCTAACAGTTATGTTTTAATTTGGGAGGGCTCTAAATTAGTACCTTAAGAACGACAGCCGATTTTAATGAAATCTAATAATTACGTTTTTTTCACACTAATTTACTTTTTTTTAATGGTACTAACAGTTATGTTTTAATTGGGGGGGTCGGGGGGGGGGGGGGGCTTTTAATTTGTACCTTAAGAACGATAGCCGATTTTAATGAAATTTATTAATTACGTTTCTTTCACACTAACTTTTTTTTAGGGTGTAACATGAATACAGTATAATATATGAATGCAGAATTACACAGATATAATTGCGACATAGAAGGTCATTTGACGTCGTAGGGAAACAACTCATGCGCTCTCATTTGGTAAAAGTCGATAACCTGTCAGAAAGAAATCACCACAGAAATAGTTGTTTGTACCAATTTTACTAATTTTTTAGTGTGAACGAAATGTAATTATCAAATTTCATTAAAATCGGCTAGCATTCTTAAGGTACTAATTTAGAGCCCTTCCATATTAAAACATAACTGTTAGTACCATTAAAAAAAAGTAAGTTAGTATGAAACAAACATAATTATCAAAATCTGCTGAGTCGTTCTTAAGGTAGAAATTTAGAACCCTCCCTCACTAAATTAAAACATAACTGTTAGCGCCCTTTAAAAAAAGATTAGTATGAAAGAAACATAATTATCAAATTTTATTAAAATCGGCTGTCGTTTTTAAGGTACAATTTAGAATTATTCCGCCATTGTTGTCCTTAAGAATGTTGTTTTAAAATATGTTTAAGATTTAACGATTTTTTTATGGGGGGAAGGATATTCCGCCATTGTAATCCTTAAGGATGCTGTTTTGAAATATTAGAATATTTAACGATTTTTGAAGTTATCCCAAGGATATTCCGCCATAGCTGTCCTTAATGATGCTGTTTTGAAATATTGAAATTTTTAACGATTTTATGGATATTCCGCCTTTGTTAACGCATTCTACGGGATGTTGGAGATGTTTTTTAATGAGATTTTGTGTTGTTTTTTGGGCCTTTTGGTAGGCTAAAAGGCTTGCCAGCAGGGAAACCTCAACAGAATTCTCCATCTTCACGTAGAGGTTTGCCGGGAGGCCTGGGACCTCAAAGGCATGCCTTCCGGTTTTCCGTTGCGTGTGGAGCGACCTTAAATGAGCGAGAGTAAATAAGATGACTTTTCCTAATAATTATGATTGTTGTTTTTCGTCATGATTCGATACCTTGCGATTCTTTACGTTCTTCACTAACCTTCGCTCGATCCTATCACTTGTGTTAACGGTAATATGAAGTTGAGAAAAGCATGAATTAATAAAAAACAAAATATTATTATCGATAATATTTACATTATCCGTGCTTTTCTTGAATTTTTTTCATTATCTATGCTAGTCAAAACTATGCATTTTCAATTAAAAAAATATAAAATGAACAAAAATGGTATGTTACTGTTAAGAAAGTTGATCTACTTGAAGAAATTATAAAGTTAGATATATCGTCCACCTTTTTTTAAATGTTCTATAATCACATCATATGTTATTATTTTATTACTTCCAAATATGAATTAAAATATTTTAGTATTTTAAATGGAACCACTCGTATTAATTAATTTTTATTTTATTTTAAAGTTTATAAAGCTTGTATCACCAATGCACACTTGAAGACAAGAACATATCAAATTATAAATGTGATGTTTTCCATTTATTATAGTTTACACTTGCCTTCCCTTTGGAATTAGCACCAATCGTAAATTTTTAGAGGTCACTTTAAAATTGAAGGATTGGGTACCATTTTGATGTGTTTTAATATGTATAAATATGTCTGAGTAATTAGCTGTCAACGATTTAATGCATTTGTTGTAAATATTGTTATAAACTGCTCTATAAAAATTTACTTGTTTAAAAAAAATAAATAAATAAATTTAAAACAACTTGTCCCCTAATAAAATAATTTCGGCTCTTTGTTCTTATTAAGTAATATTAAATGTTTTCAGAGACAACTATTTAAAAAAAAAACACGAAATAATCAATAAATAATAATAATGAATAAGCAATAATAATGTTGGAATAATAACATATCTTTTCCTTCTATCATATGAAAAGTATTGTATTAGCAACTAAGCAATTAACATCAGTTTTCAGCTAATTAATTTTTGAACATCTTTTTAATTAGTAGGTGTAGCTGAGTTAACTCATTGCAGAATTTGTTTGACGAATAGTGCAAACTAAAATGTTTTTTGTTGTTAGTTTATTATCTTTTTTTTTTTTTTTCTTAATTTTCAACGACCTATTGATCTAAGAATAATTTATGTTTGTCACTACCCTGTTGATACACTACAATGTAACATCAATTAGAAAAAGTTTGGTGACCCCTGTCTTAGATGATACAAAACATTCCACAATAAACTTAATAAACATAAGCCCAGTAAATTTTTCACAGTATAGTTGCATTTATGCTGACATGGGGAAGAGAAAAAAAAATCCCCGCAGGTCTTTGCTCTAGTAGGCATCAAGGGATAATTGCTTTTAATTACCTGCCAACTTCCTCTCCATGGATGGTAGTTTTAACATTCTGGTTGGGGTTTTTATAAACCTTACAAAAGTAGTTATTCTCCTTCTGGGTAGGGAGTTCTTGATTTTATTTTTCCAGATTAAAACATGTATAAAGTGAGGGGTCACCTGTGGTTTAGTGGTTAGCTTAGCAACCTACCTACCAAACCCAAGATCGCGGGTTCGCCGCCCGGCAGATGACCTTAGGATTTTTTAAAGGGAGTCAAAAATCCTTAGCTATGCCGTCCTTCGGAAGGGACGTAAAATGGGGGTCCCGAGCCAGTGCAATGTCAGGTACTTGTTAAAGATCCCTATCCTAATTATACCTGGATAGGCAAAATTTAGGACTCCCACCGTAGCATCGTACGATTAACTATAGCAGCATAAAGTGACGTTAAACGAAATAAACAAACAATGTATAAAGTGAGGTTGATTTTTTTTTTCGATATAGGTATACCTGCTTATACTTGATTTCTGTATTTTACTTACTGGTTGAAACTTAGTGACCTTTAGTTTTTATTTGAAACGGAGACGAGTTGGCGAGAGGGCCTCAGCGCGCACGGTACTGAAGGTCTTGGGTTCGAGTCCTACCTGAGCGGGTTAAAATTTATTTTGTGGCGTAACAACCAAATGAATCTGGAACTTCCCCCCATGGATAGAATAGGTTCATTACCTTTAGGATAACTCGCCCTTCCTGCACTAGTTAGAGTACATAAGGACATTAAGCCCCATTTGAAAAAAAAAATTAATAATTTGAATAAGAACTGAAGTCTGTTACTCGTAATTTTGAATATGATATTTTTATTTCCATTTGTTAATTATTTATTGATATTTACAACTGCGTACATTATGTGCATCAAGTAAGTTTGACGAAATGGATTTTATGGATTGGATACGAGAACTTCCAACTGTTGCTTTGTGGAGCCCCGAAGCACAACATATATCCAAATGGTTCTAATTCCTGTCATGCAAATGAGTCCTTTGTAATTTATTGGGTATTTGAACGCTTGTGTATTAAATGTTGGAGTATTCGGAAATGACAAAAAATTTCTTGTTCCTTAGGTCTGGTATTTTCTTGTTAGAAATAACAAATTTTATAAGTTACCAATTTACATTTCATTAATAAAAGAAAGTTATACTCCTTATATTTGTACTCAAGATTTGTTTTCTTAAACTTTTTTATTCTTATGTTCACATCGTTTTTGTTTTTTTTGTTTTTTTTTTCGTCTTACTGATTTCTATGAAGTTCTTTACTAATGACGAATCAAAATTTTTTTATAAATTTTATCTAATACATTGTTCTATAATGTGTAATATTCACAAAATGTTTCTGTGTGCCTGCCGCATTACTGATTGATAATCTTTCCTCTTATAGGATTAACATTGCAGAAACAGAGTAAAAAAAAAGTTTATGTGTGTACGTGTATTTATATATATATATATATATATATATATATATATATATATATATATATATATATATATATTACTCAGTTTCTGCAATGTTAATCCTACTAAATATAGTGAATACTTGTCATTCTGCTTCATGTCAATTAATTTTTTAAGTGATTTCTGTATAAGGGACTAATTATTGTTTTAATTTATTTCTATTATTTTAACAAAATATGTTATACTTTCGAATACATTAAAAAAAAAAAAATGTTATCAATAATATCTATTACGATTTCTTCGGTTGGCGAAACTGTTCCACCGACTCTGAAATTGCGATTCAATGAAATTGGGATGTAATAGACATAGCGGAACTGAATTCAAGTAACTTATTGCTTTCTTTCCTCCAGTAAAGATCGTAATTTGTAACAATAGCCAAGAGTATCGATCCAACTCCCCTCTCAAAAAGAAAAAGTATAGTATATTATAATATTAATATTCCAGCCTTTTAGGAACAACCATAAAAATATATGTTAAGTTTTTTAATTTTTCTTATTCTGTTTGTAATATTTTTTTCATTTACGAAATTGATGATAAGAATTTAAATTAATTATTGAAATAATAAAGTTTCTAAGTGAAAGGAATAAAAATTGCTTTAACAAATAAATAAATTTATGTTCCATAAAGCACTGTTTTAGACATTCTCGGGTCTGGTATAATAATTAATTCTTTTAGACATCTTTATTCTTTGCAGGTTATTTATGATTTTATCGTGTCATTTTTTAAAACGGCATTGTAATATTACATACGATTACTTTTAACTATCGATCATCCGCTATATCATTTTGATCATTTATCTTCTGCGGTATAAGATCGGATTGATCTCAGGGAAATCATTAAATTCGTATCACAGCGTTACCGTTATTTAAAACATTTCATCTTTAGTATCATGTTGTTATATTGTCCTTTTGTATTGGAAACTCAATAAAATCAGGAAATTAAATGGCCTGCTAATCTTCTTGATTCATTTGGCCTTTGAAGTTGCTATTATTTTATTTTTTTTATTTTGAAAGCGGAAAATACTGATACCCTGGACGTTTATCTAAATTACCTCAGGTTATGAATTGATTATTTATGAATCTTTATTTTACATAACTGACTGTATTACGTAATTTTTTTAAAGATTTTTTTATTAGGGATATATGTGTATATATATATATATATATATATATATATATATATATATATATATATATATATATATATATATATATATAGATATATTATAATCAGTCTCATTCAAGGACAATTAGAAATGAAAATGATACTATACTGATACTGAATCTAATAATTATTAGATTTACAATTATATTTAATTATAATTATGTTGATTATAAGATCAATCTAAGCAAATGCAATACTACAGTAGGTACCGATGGGTGCTGAACTCCCTCATGTCTGACATGCCAATTTTATATATATTTTTCTTATGTCATATCCGCTTATTGTCGCATTTTGAGCGACAAGTATTGGATGAAAGAAATATAGTAAAAAAGAATTATTTTAAATTTTAATATATATTATCACTTTATTAAATGTTTTTGTATCATTTCCTATTTGTTTGTCAATGTTATATTTTCCTTTCTCATATACTTGTTGCAGAAATGATGCAGTATAAAATTATTTTAGCTGCAACTTTCTTTAGTTTAGATTATGAAATAATGCAATATCACATCATTCTTATTTTTCTGGGAGGTGCGGAATCTCTGTGGGTAAGGCATTAGACTGTCATGCTACAGGGTTCGAATCCGGCTGAAGGCAGAAATTTTAAGTTCTGTTATTTCAGACGTAAATCGACTTGAAAGTCAGAAGACCCTTAAAGGTGAACACCTTTAATTAGGGGGGAAACCTGGTAGTTGAGCGTGATTTTGGTCGTTTCCTTCTTGTACAACCGTTGCCCCAGTGACTATTCTTTCTCAGTGAAGTACTGATCTCAACACCTTTCATCAGTTGTATTGGGGCAGATATTTTTTTCTTTTGTAATACTCCGTAGGGCCTCTTTGTGTAAGGAGGTGTTTAGCATTCACTTAGCTTGATAGGAATTTTCACAGAAAGTGGATTTATTTCTGTCGCGAATTCTTTCAAGGGTCTGCTGCTCTTTCGCAGTCAGGGACATAATCGACCTTAGTCTTTAATGGATCTCTATGTTCCTTCCTTAATCATGGCGGCATGGCCTTACCACTTCAGCTGGCTATCCTCTAGGACATTCTCGACATCTAAATTCTTCACTAATTCTCTTATTGCCTCTAGGGCCCCTTCATGTTTACCAAAGACTTCATTTTAACTAGCTTTGACTTCATTTTTAATCGAACTATAAGTTTTTAATCCAGTTTTCCATTTATTCTTTCAAATGGATAGTTTTTGCTTTTATTCATCAGTACTGTTTATGGTTCAAAATATTTTTGATAAGTACAATAACTCTAAGTTACGTCGAATAAGGGATAAATTAAGCTTCGTAATCCTTTTAAAAAGCAGAGAAAATTATCATATTCTGAAAAATTATAAAACCGATCATTCTGTAAATGCTGAAAAGACTAAAAAATTTGAGACTTCCAACCTTGGAGGGTTTAAATATAGATCTTACGAACAGTTGAAAAATTGAAAAATATGAAACAGATCAACAAGGAGTTATGTAAGCAATATTTTTCACGTATGACACCGCCGACACAAATAATTTGACTGATGATCTTTAAAAGAACGGAGACGAGCGGAAAATTTTATTTTGTTTTCAAAATACTTGGAATGTTGATAATTAGTGATGAAATAAGTTGTTCAGATCATTATCTTTGAAAATATGTTCGATGTTTCGTTTTTAGCATTTTTTTTTTCTATATTAGATAGATGTATAATGTGTTTTTAATAACTACTACTATTATTTGTGATGCTATATGATGAATCCATTACTATCTACAGCTCGTTACTTATAAAAATAAATACCAAAAAATTAACTAAATTATCCCAGCCAGAAATGTCTTACGCTGCCCATCACTGGTCAGTTTTCAAATCTATTTTTCGTGTAATGTCTGTCTTAAATTTGAAGAACCGATCTCGTTCTGTTTTTGGTCATGTTCCATATTTGTGTGTATACATTTTATTAAATTAAATCGTTTTTATTTTTCCTTTTTTTTTCCAGCTAATTAACTGAATCAGAGTGTATGTATAAAATTTTAGATCTATTCGTCTTCATTACTTATGTCTGATTATACAATATTGAATCGTTTTCAGTACTGAGTAATGTTACCGATTTCTGTCAGTTGTCAGTTATACGTTGCTTAGTATGTAAGTGGTTGTTGCTTTGTATGCTTTTAGTTGTTGTTTGTAATCTAAGGTCTTTGATCCATACTTGGTCCAATATCTCGACCATATCAGAACTTATGTTTTCCTGTATGAAGGCAACAAATGAAGAGTACAAGACGAACAGGCCAACTCGCTTCTTTTTTTTTTCTTTTTTTTTTATGGTGAATTGAGTTTATGATGGCGTCTCTAATTTTTAACCCTTTTCCTGGCAAAGCAGAAAAATTGTAATTTTTTTTTTTTTAAATCTTTTGAAAAATCAAAGTTCAGCCTTCACAAATCATGAAACGATTATCCAATCCGGCCACAATTGGTTATAATGATTTTTATGGCCATATATCACTGGCTTCTTGTCTTCGAAAGGAACATCCTCAGACGAATGTTTGGGCCTGTTAGACAGGACAACGTCTGGAGAAGAAGGAGTAATGGAGATCTAGAGAGCCTCTACAACGATGTTGACACAGTCAAGTTCATAAGGCTCGGACGACTTCGATGGGCGGGACATGTGGAAAGGATGGATGCTAGCGAGATTCCGAATATGATGCTGACAGAGGAGCTCTATGGGAAACGGCGGGTTGGACGACCGAGCATTCGATGGATGGACTCGGTATCTGCGGACGCGCGGGCCCTTCTTGGAGCCCGAAACTGGAAAGCTGTGGCAAGCGACCGAGCGAACTGGCGGAAGCTTTTGGAGAAGGCCTAGTCTCGGTGACGGGATGTCGCGCCACCTATGATGATGATGATGATGATGATATATCATTAAAGGGAACTGTATTTCCCTTTGCCAGGATACCGTAAAGTTTGTCTTTAAAAAAATGGGGAACCGTTTAGGAAAATTAGGGAGAATAAAAATTTTAAACTCATTGAAAGTGTCGTAAAATTGTAAATTATATTTAAAAATGAACATCAGCTGCTTTCTGAGATTAAGAAAGGTAGAAATTCATTCTTTCAGCACCACATTGGTATGAACTTAGAATCAGTTCAAATTTCACATTAACTAAAATAGATAATTTCTAAGAATAATAAACAAAATTAAAAAAATATAACTCTAAAATGAAAAAAAAATAAATGGAACTTCAAATGAAAGAGGTTTAGAAGGACAACTGGGACCTCCCTACGTATATTAAAATAAAAGACAAGAAAAGGCTATTTGCGGGACGACTGCTACTGGAGGTGGCGAGATATTGAACTAAACGATTTCTTGTAGCAACATTCAATTTCCGATCAGAGAAAAATTGTTTGTTGATGTGACATAGACGACATTAATCTTTCTCAGTGAATATCTGGTAATGTTGAACATATGATGTTTCATCGAAATTGCAGCTAGTGATTCATCAGTTATTCGAGTGTGGCTAGCGAACAAAGCGCGACTAGGCTCCATCCCTGGATACAGACCCAACTGCAGCACGGATGATGTTGGGCGACATCAGCCCTGAATAATTTTACAAAAAAAAATTACGAAATTTGATGATCGCATTTTTCTTTGTTTTTTCAATCTAAATTTTCGTGATGTTTTTAAGGATTTTTATTTAGGCAAAAAGTAAAATCAGTCGCCTTTCTTTGAACACTGGTATCCAAGCAAGGGGAACTGAGGTTCCCTTAGGTCCTGGTAACCCAGCATGGGGTACTGAGGTTCCCTTTTCAATTTCATCGATTATAAAACTGTGAATGGATGTTACGACCGTTTTTTAGCAGTTTCCTTAAGTAAACAATTCTAACTATAAGAATCAACATATTGCAGTCCTGATAAACAATGAATAACTAATAAAAACATGTTGTGAACATACCTAACTCACCACTACAACACTGTTTTCGAGGTCATCATCCAGGCAGTGACTTGATATACTTTGATCAAAGTTGATTGGAACTGTAGTTCCCCTTGCCGGGATTAAAGCGAGGAATATAGTGCGTTAAATATAGTGTTATTTTGTAATTCGCTGTTGTGATTCTTTTCCTGAAGCGCTATAAAAATTATATCAATCAAATAATTAAAATGTCAATATCAATATCAATAAACTATCTGAAAAGAAAACTTTCATGATAGCTGTTTCGTATTTGTGTGAAAACCTTGCCCTGCTGGAAAATAATGAAAATATAATTCGGCCCGTTCTTCCCCTGTGCTCTTCAGTTCGCTTTAAATTCTCAGCCTTTTCGTTCCTCTCAATCCCTGGAGGTTTCTTTATCTATTTCAAATAGACTATTCCCTAAATTAGTTGCGAACATTTGATTAGGTTAGTTAAATAGGCATGGATATCTGTATTATTAATCGAATCCACTTAAGTTCAAAATCCCCCAAATATATAGTAAAATATGTACAATTGTACATAGTTTGCCTGGTAAGATTTCGTTATATTCTGCGTTTTGTTTTCTCTAACGTAACTTATTGATTCTTCACGTGTAGAGAAGAAGGGAGATTTCAGCTATAAGATCTCATTAGTAAAGTTTTTCATATTCAAAACTGATTTAAATAATGAGAAATTTGCTTACAAGTTGTTCACTGCTGTACTGAGGAATCATGTGCTCGGTGATCCCTGATGACCACATGTAGTGGAAGGTGAAACAGCATATCTGTTTTTAGATGCGGGTATGTCTTAAGATGGTGGTGATAGGTTTAAGGTTCAATTTTATTCGCTGAATCATGTTAAAACTTGCCTCCCAGGGAACAGTGATTCCCCTGCTAAGAATTTCTTTTACTGCTCCCTTTGCCTTGAAATCGATAAAATCGAACAAATTTCACCCCCCACCCCCCGAGTTAATTCCACCCTTAGCTGGTAGTATCCAACACGCTTTATGTTTGTTGAAATTTGGCATTCTCCTTCTTCCTTGTTCTTCAAGCAGGTGGATCGAGTTGTCTTGAGAAATCACTACTTCGATGTATGCTCGGAAATTCGAGTTATATTTTTTGAAGAATTTTCGAAGTTTAGTTTTATTTAAAATCAAAATGTTTTCAGTATATTAATGAAACGTTGCTTTTCTTTACTATTAACTTAATAATTAGAACTAATAAATAACTGAATAAAAATGTACCATTATTATTAATCTATTATATATTTGTCAAATACCACTCACTCATTGAGTGAGAACTCTCAGAAACCACCGAACGGATTGGTATGAAATTCGATATGTAGTTTCCTCTAGGGCCGTAGGTGCTCGCTAAGAAAGGATTTTAAAAAATTTGGCCTGGATCGCGTGTAATTCGCGAAAAATGCGATTTCTCACGCATAGGAAATTCTTTGAATTAACATTACGGATCTTAATGAAACTTAGTACATTGCTTCTTATTAGATGTTAGATGAACGATAACAGTTATTTTCTAAGTAGTTTGCCCTGTATCGGTACTACAAAGGGTTAAAATAAAAGTACTCATATAATTTTATTGGGCAAATAATAATAGATTTATTGTCATATGGTATATGGTGCTAAGATAAATTCAAAAATAGGTTAGATAACTAAACCGCACACTTTTACCACAAATTAAGTTCTTTATTGTAGTAAACAAACAAAAATGCGATACTGGCACGTAGAAACCTTACTATATGGTCCTATCTGTTAACTCATGGTGGCTGCAGAGTGTACCCTTACAACTTTGAGTTTCGGGACTATTAGCCTGCTGTGGAAAGGAAGTTGAGGAGGTTAAAAGACTTATGTCCTCTGCTGATGACACGAAAGGCCACTTGGATGTATGCTTTCCAGTAGCTTCTTCCCCAACTACTCTTCCTTTAGCTTGATAAGATTAAGATAATTGTTCTGAACCTGGTCCTTCTCTAATCGGCATTTCTCAACCAGGCCCCAGTTTTATTTTTCATATCTGCTATATGGATACTGTTTTAAGATCTGCTAGGATCTGACGATTTTTTGTGGTCGAAAGACATCCTAGGCCACTCTGCTTCCACAATTGGAATTAGTTTTCTTCATTAAGGATGCTGTTTAAGATGGCGGAAGGACATCTTTAGGCCACACACACACACACACAAATGTTTATATTAGTTTACGTCTTTAAGGATGATATGTTGAAATATTCTTGGATATAGCAGTTTTTATGTTATCCGAAGGATATTCCACCATTGCCTTAAGGATACTGTTTTAAAATAATTCAAGATTTAACGATTTTAAGATGGTGGAAGGATATTCCGTCGTTGTTAACGCATTCTATAAAAACTTGAAGATAGTTTTTCAGCCTTGTAAAGTTGTACCTAGCCTTTAGAATTTAATTCCTTGAACCTAGAGATATGAAACATTCGTCAAATATGCACCATTCACTCATCACGAAATCTCAGAAACCACCGAACAAATTTAAATTAAAATTTTGTATGTAGCTTCCTCTAGGGCCGTAGGTGCGCGCTAAGGAAGGTTTTCAAAAAATTCACTCGGGATCATGGTCAAACTGCAAAAACCGCGATTATGCTTTGTTATTTTACCGAAACATTCATTCCTTCGATTATTATCTTCATTTCATTATCTTAGTATATGTAAAATTAAAATATCTACAACGTCTGTACAATTTTCTTTTTCTCTATCTACTATATATTTGTCAAATACCACTCACTCATTTAACACGAAATCTTAGAAACCACCGAACAGATTTGAATCAAATTTGGTATATATAGTTTCCTCTAGGACTGTAGGTTCTCGCTAAGAAAGAAATTTTTAAAAAATCGGCCATGGATCGTGGCTAATTCGCAAAAAAAGTTATTTCTAACGCAGTAGAACATGTAGAGGTTAACAGGGAAGTTGTCAAAAAATACAGGGACAATTATCCTAGAAAAACACTAGCAGAAAAGAGGTTAACAAACATAAAGAGGGCCAACCCAAAGTTAAAAGAAATGCTGTACACACATATACTGATGATTACCCAAATATACATAGAGGGGCTGTAGTACATAGAAGTATAACATAACCCATCCTGAAATCCACAGAAAGTCTTAAAAAAAAATACTTGAAAATTATCCTCATGTTAAACGTGTTCAACAAAACACGATGAAAGACATTCAATGGAAAGGTTGCAGCCATGGACAGGAAAGAAGCATTCAGGTTACAAGTATGACCCAAAAACTGAATATACAAAAGACAAAACCGTCGATATAGGACAACAGTCAACATGCAATTGGTGTTATGCTGTAAAATGGAAGGACAAGAGCCCTGCCACGTGCTGCAGTAACGGGAAAGTCCAACTTCCTCCATTTCAAGAATACACAACCTCCTTACTTATGAACATCCTGAGGTTGAGTATTTTCTAAATAATACATATTTGGAAATAGAACGGTTGTTTCCAAATGACGTCGTTTGGAGCAAAAGAGATAAAAGAGGGAAATTTCATGCCAACATTTACGGTGCAAGGACAAGTATGCGACAGAATAGGGAGTTTGATGCCTGGAACACTACAGCAGCCGTCTTTTATTCAGATAAATTTTGTTGGTAATAACCATGAAAGAGACATTTGTTGTGGTTACTTTCAGAATGTGAAGCTTGCATTGGGAGGCCAATTCCAGAAAATTGTTCATGAACATAACAAGTATATCAAGGACTTCAGAGCTGCTGTTGAGTCTGTTCCCAAAGATCGACATGATTTCCAGGTAGTTATCAGTGCTGACAAAAAGCCTTCAAATGCTCACTGAGGGCGTTACAATAGTCTTACCTCTAACGAAGTTGCCTGCTTGATTGTTGGCTAGGTGTTTGAAAAGGGAGACATTATTCTCGACTGATAAGAATTAGTGAGTTCTTTCGAGCGAAAGATTCTCTTCAGTGTCGTCTCATGTTCTGCCATGGAGAAGATGGGTACAGTATTAACATCCCTCTGCGTGACCGAATCACCAATACACCACTTAAGAAAACTGTGTCTACAGCTGATTTTTACACCTATATGTTGATGGAGCGAGAAGGCGAAAAACCTTATTTACTTTACTTTCGTAATCTCCTCAACCAATTTATGCTTGATATGTAAGGAAAGATAGAAACAGCAACACTAAACACTAAAATTCGAAAAAAAAAAAACAAAAAAAAAATGATGAGAAGTGGAGACTATATTCACTTGAAGGATGCCATAATAAAAGCTGATGGTCTGGTATTGGAGCTGGGTAAGATGGTAGTGCTGCCTTGAAGCTTCACTGCAAGGAAAATTTAAAAAAATAACTTCTGCAAATTGTCAAATTTACTTATTAAAATTATTCTAAGAATGGAATTCTTTAGGTTTATTTAAGTAATAATAATTATCAACGTTAAGCTTAACTTTTACTAATTTAAGTTGTCCTTAATCCTAATGATATTAAACCGTAGCGGAGCACGGGCACATACAGCTAGTTAAACATAAGTGTTCACTCTAGTAATTCATTCAATCATAAATGTATCCATCCATTTAAATTGACTGTATAATTAAAATTAAAAAAAAAAAAAATTCATCAAATACTTCGAATCTAAGCCCAATGCAATTATTTTTTACAAATGTTGAGCATTGATTACTATTTTGAAATGGATGGGTCTTTTGGCTCGGAGTTATATACTATAGTTTTTTGGTGATTTGACAAAAGTTTTCTGTTTAAAATTCAATAGAGAATATTTTTTTAATAACATTTGTCGCTAGGACCACTGCTTAGGTGCTATATAGTTCTGAATCAACGTTTTTTGTTGTTGTTTTTTTTGACACGCTCGAGCTCGGTTGGAGTTGCTCGGATCGAAAATTTGACGATAGTTGTCAGATATTTAATGGATCATATATAACATTTTTCGCTATGATCTACTGTTTAGGAGTCATATAGTAGGTTTCAACGAAAAAAGTTACTCTGTAACGTTTTTTTAACTCTAAACAATGTAACATTTTGACGCGCTCTAGCTCTGTTGGTGTTGCTCGCATCGAAAATTTGACCTTTATTTAGCGACTGTAACATAAATCTTTGTCAATAAAACCTCGTTAATTACGTTTTTTTTTTCCTCTTTACTTTTTTAATCCACACCTGTCACTTATTATGTTACAACAAGCAGATGTGATACAATTAATTAGGTTATTGCCCATTTATGTTTGTTTTCCAATTTTGCTAGAATGTAAATTAATTGCCACTACACTATCTTTAGTGAATAACGGTGGTCAACATCAGAAATTTAAAGGAGCTCTTAAAATATTTATAAACCTTGTGCCCTTGATTTTATCAACATCGTCAAATGTTTATTTTTTGGACGAGTAACATTTTTAAGAAACATTCCTTTCAGAGATTTATAAATTGTTTGCTTTTCAAAATTTTGCTAGTATATTCATCTCTTACTACAGTATAAAAAAACAGACAAAAAAATGAAATGAACATTATACTAAATATATCAATGGTAATTCTTTACTGTTATATTTTTAAGTATGAATTCAAAATAAATCATAATATTAACTTATTTCTAAAGTGGATATAATGTTTAATAAAGGTATTGATTCCGATTTACATTATAATAAATGAAGTTATTAGCAACATCTATGGGATTCGCTGATTTTTTTTTATTTTTGTTCACACGTTCTTTACCACCCGTACGTCATAAACCTAAGACTTCTTCCCCTATAGTCCTTTGATGATATTTCACTATTCCTGTTGAACAATTATATATATTGAGAAGAAATTAACAAAGCCTTGTATAATTGGATTAAAATAGGAAGAGTTTTTAATGTTTAGTGTTTTTAACACAACTTTTCCAATTGTTTTTGTATTTTTTCTTGGAAATGTGTTGCTACTGTTTCCACTTTAATGCCAAATTGTTTCTTAGAACAAGGCGAACCGTCAACCACAAGCGATAAATTGAGTAGAAAAATGTTGGATTAGTTTTCGTACAATCCACTGATAAAGTTTTATGGGAGTTAAATTGTTGGCCTCATAATATTGATATCTGGCTAAGTATATATTTCTACAAACTTTAAAATTTTATAAATAGTTTAAATAATTGTTTTTATGTTTAAGTTGTAATATAAATTAAGGTATCGACATGGAACCCAATAAGGGAGTAAAAGAGGCTGGGTGTGCCAAATGAAGGTCTCGTGACTCCAGTGTTGTTCATCGGCTCATATAACAGGGTTAATAGTTTTCTGACTTAACCAGACTCGAAACTGAGTTCTACAGTTAAAAGTCATATGTACGATCTTCTAAGATACCCCATATCTCAATACATTCATATGTGTCTTAAATTTAGTACAACATTTTCATTTACTTCTGGACAGACATTCCTTTCCTTGCCAATAGGTGGTATTACAGCGTTTCTAAAAAACATAAATATGAATTTGTCAACTTTGACGGTTGACTGATGTTTGGATTAACCGGTATTCGGATAACAGATTCTCTCCTACAATAAGCTTTTAACTGGCTATACTAAACCACAACGGTTTAAACACCCGTCGTCAAAATGTATTTTAAGATCACAGTAATTTTCCATCGCAAAAGACATTCTCAAGTGTTCTTTTCCTTTCTTGATGATGACTATCCCTTACGTTGGGAAAGCTTCCTCCGTTTCCTGAAGAAAAACTCGACAGAGGACACCGGTTCTCCTTTCACGGAATGTAAAATGCTTTTTGCATGAATGTAATTTGTCTTTTTTATTTCAAATTACTTGTGTAATTGGCGGGTATTGCGCAACTTCCATTAAGATGAGAGCATTAATGTTTCGAAAAAAGGTTATTCTTCTTCGTGTTCTGCAATAATTGTATTTTAAATACATATTTCGTGCGCTTGCTTTTTTTCCATTAAAATCTAAAAGGTTTTATATTTAAACCAGCAAACAAAAAAAATTGTTTATTTTAAAGAAGTTCTAACAGAGATAAATTGGAGAATATTCTTTCAAAACTGAACATATCCACTTCATAAAAGTTGAAAAAGAAAGAGCAAAAAACTAACAGCAGTCCTCCCCATGCCGTTAAATTCGAAACGATTATAATATTTAAATCCTTGATAGATGCCTACTTGTGTGCAGCTCACAAAGATTTATGAGAAAATATAAAAAATAAATTACGACCGAAAGTGGACGTGTTCAGTTTTGATAGAGCAGAGTAGAAAATGTTTATAGCCTAAGCTTTTGCTTTTACAATAGAGAATGGCATAATATAATAATCATATAGTATTTTATCAAGTATTTCACAATGGTACAATAATACATTAATCAGGATATTTTTTTGTTTAGTTTGTTTTCATTTATTTTTTTTAGTTCTTTATTTTTTTTTTGTTTATAATATAAGGGAAAAATGTATTCTATAAATTAATAATAATAAAAATTTCAAGCATGAACAGTACAACCATTTTTTCAGTTTTAATAGATAACTCCTCAATTTAAAAATATTCTTTCAAATATTTTTTTCTCTTTTATATGTTATTCTTGTTTTTTATAAAAATAAATAGCCACAGTTTAATTATTATTTGTAGATAAAATGAGACTATTTCTTTAATCGATCAATACGATGCTTTGCAACCTCTTAGTGATAGATATCAAAATCCCAACTTGGTAATTCATGGAAACAAAACTTACACTAACTTGCTTGGAAAAAGAAAAAAAAATAACTGACAAATGTTTCAGAATAGGGATTTTAAGACGATTCTTTCGATGTATTACGTTGCAAATAATTAAAACTGACATACTACACTCAACGTTAGACATGCCGAAGGTAGAAGGATTTATCGTAAGGAGGAATTGCAAGCTCTTTGATAGTCTCGACTACACGATCATCTCACTATTTAAAACGCTAGAGCGTAATGTTGATTAACATGGCAAAACTATGTTATAACACTTACAATTAGACTTTAATATGATAACATACCATAACCTCTATTATTCTATCCCGAATATCTAATGAGTTCCATCCCTAGATTGTGATGCTATACGAATTACCTATCCTAAGTCGTTCCTCTTTTCAGAGCAGTCCTCTTGCAATGTGCCAAGTGTAGACAAATGGAGGGAATCTTATGTAATTTTGTGGTCATATTAATTTAAAAAAAAAAAATCAAAGAGGGCAGAAAAAAAATGCTATTATCGTATTAAAATGTATAATGTAATATTATTTCTTTTTTAAATTTTCTAAATTTTATCATCGATTTCAAGCTCGTGGTCAATTTTTCTCCGATTTAAATGAATGGAACTATGAAGATGATGTAGTTAATATTTAGTACAGATTGGTTCAGTAAAATTCGTGGTTAGTGATCACAACGTAAAAACTTTTTTCCGATATAATAGTATAAGTTATTATTATAGTAAACTTTCTAATTGTATATCTTTCAAGAACTATGAAGATGATGTAGTTAAAATTTGGTTCAGATAGGTTCATTAGATAGGTTCAGATAGTTCATTTCATCAGATTAGGTTTTACTGTAACGCTATTGTCGCTTGCCACATATTTATAGCTTTTTGGATAACAATTTAATTGAATTAAGTAACTTTATTATAAATTTCTAGCTATATTTAACACCGGATCATTGTAATCTCTCTTAAATGGCGCTCGCTTTACTACACACCACATATTTATCGCTTTTTAAACAGTAATTTAATAGAAAATATGTAAATTTTATTATTGCTAAACCTTCCTTGAACTATGAAGATGATGTAGTTATATTCGGTACAGAATAGTTCTATAGTTTTCGCGGTTAGTGATCACGAACGAAAATGGCTTGTCCTTTTATATATAACTTCATCATCCCCCGTCGAGGCTTGGCCCTCTCTCATAAGTGAAGATCTTAGATAATTTTAACTAATAATTGATTTTTTGTTTATCGATAAAAAGCGGCGACACGTAATTTATATATATTAAGATTTTTTACCTGTCACGCGGACTGCTGGAATTCCGTTCAATATTGTAGTAACCAGTTTTCCTTTAAAACATATTATATAAAAAAACGAGTACCACTGCAACTCGAAAGCAGTTCAGCCATTGCCCGCACTGTGTTAACGGTGGACTTCCTGCTTTCAGGGCCCGATTTATCATATATACAAGTTTTTTTTTAAATGGAAACGCACTGAGCTTTTAGTCTAGGAAGTGAGGTCAGGTTATGGAATTAAGGGAGCTTAAAGATACAGTAAGAAGTCCTTTTATGAAGGACATATATTAGCACATTCCAGGATGTGAGAACATTAACATAAATATTTACTCTTTGCACTACGTGTTCCCACTACACCCTTTAATAAACTTACTTTGGATATGTCATTCAAATAAGTATCCTTAATTTCTCTACATTTGTAAATACAATCTATAAGCAACTTAGTAGTTTGTTGTATATTATATTCTAATACTACTATAAATTAATACAGAGTGATCTATATACCAAGAATGAATTAGTATAATAATTTTAGAAATTAATATAATCGAATAAATATATTTAAATCATTACATACCAGCAACATACTAGTAGTAATGTATAGTAATTGTATTCTATATTTCCTACGATAAATTAAATTATTTAAGTATTATCGAAAACTTGTAATTTGTTGTTTAATTTTTGATTTTTGAAAATATTGATACTCAAATAACGGTACAACGTCTTCTGTTGCACTGCAAAACTTTTCATCGATGCCTCTATAGAATAAATATTAATATTACGCAAATCCAGTTGAAACTATCCCCCCTCTCTCTAGCTATACATAACCTCTCTGCTAGTGTAATTTATTTTTAGATAGATGTTTTATTAATAAATATTACAAGCTGCCTCTCCATAGGGCAATGGGTAATATGGATGACGATAAGTCTATTCATACTAATGGACGAAGAGAATAAATAAAAAAAAAAAACCTATAATAAAAAAAAATAAAACCTAACCTATAATAAAAAAAAAGACCTAACTACACAGGATAAAAATATAATATAAAATAAATCGCTAGCATACCTAACGAAACGAAACTCCTCATCAATGTTTTATGGCAGTGATCCTTAGTACCATCCGAGATTTTTGTTTGCATACATAAATAAAAATACATGTATAAATATTTCGAGTTATATCTATTGTTATTGTTGGTTCGTCAACATTTTTTTTTTTTAAATATATCCATTTACTTTGTGGACTCGATTTCAGTTTTAGTAGTTTAAGAAATAATCGCTTTCATTATTTTATATAATTTTGTTTCATATGTTTTCTATTGTTGAAGAATATTATTATTTATTTAACAATATCAAATCGTTCGATCTATCTCATTGGCTCTGCATCACTCAATGGGTCCCAGCCTTCTAAATGAGCTTTTGCCGATTATCTGTGTCTAGTCGTTTTCTGATTTCTAAATCTTAGAGCTTTTTATTTTTCCAATTTATGTAAGCAGTTTTATATTATTTATTAAATGTTTTCCGTCCAATGAAAATATTTGTTTCGGAACATTTTTTTTTTTTTTTTATATATGATGTGAATTATAAACATTTTTCTATATCACCTAAATATGATTAACAGACGCCATTCTTTTTTTTTTTTTTTTTTTTTTTAATGTTCCATGGCTTTTGTGACTTCATAATCGAACAAAGGTGTGAAAATTACTCATTTTTCCCCATTCATAACATGATTCAATACTTCAGTTTTAGCGTTTGAAATATCTTTTGTAATTATATTATTTAATCAATGAGTTCATTCCTTAAAATAGAGCTATTATGTTTGTCAGGTGCTTTGTCAGTTAGAGAAATGCCGACAGGATAAGCTATAACGTTTTTCAAATATTTGTGAAAATTATACAATCTTTTTGAAGGAAATAATACTATTTATTCTTATTCATTTTTATAAGGGTTATATCTTATTTAGTTATTTACCTTTTTAATGTGAAACATTGTCTGCATAATTAAAATAAAAATTTTAATCAAATTTTTAGCTCGAGTTATTAACCTGTATAATATTGTTTATTTTTTTCGTCAGGATATAAGTAATATGAGGCGTTGATAACTGGAGTGGAACCGGCCACATTGATCTATTCTTTCACTGCCCACTTGATATTGAAGACTTTCTTTTAAACTGTTTCCATTTATTTATAATATAATCTTGATAGATTTAGCACTCTGTAGAGGCTATATATTTAATGTTATAGCACTCAACGCTTTAAACTTTCGATGGCAATTTTTAAAAAAATTGATGTTGTCAACTCTGGTTATTGCCTCATATACTACAATATATTTATTTGAACATTTTTGTAAATTGGTTTACTAATTTACGCTTTAGTTAGTAGTAAGCTTGTTTAACGCACTTATTAATAAAAATATCGTTTAATTTATTGACTATTTATTATAATATCGTCAATATTTTTTTTCAATGTAACTGTGATTTCGTCACTCAAATAAAAAATGAATACGAAATTATTGTTTTCACGCTTATTAGATATAAAATCCCTAAAATTCATTCTGTGCTTATTTTTATTTTGGGCATATCAAAAAAGAATCTGTAATAAACTATTTATATTCAATAGATTATTTTTTTGTATGGATTTAAAATATATTCTCCTCTCCTAAACAAAAATGTTTTTACCTTGCTAACCTATCACTAGTTGGGAGTAATTCAGTTTTTACTAACAAGTTTACACGTGATTTTCGTATAATTTCGTTTTTTTAGTGTAAACTCGGTTGAAACAGGGCCCAAAACGTCAGATACATAAATAAATTGAAGGGGATTGGAAAGTGTAAAAAAATAATAATAATAATAATAATAATAAAAAAGCTCTATAAAAAGTTTTTTCGTTATGAAATTGTGCATCTACTCTCCACACCTCAAGCCCACCTACTACCATTGTTTCAAGGATCAGGACCACCTTTTGAACCTTAAAACACGTATTGATATATCAGCATTGGTTAACAATAAATATTCAAAGCTCTATTTTTATGAGCCAGCGTATTGGCAGTCATGTACTAAGAGGAATGAAGCCTATATTGATTAATAAAAATGTTTTCTTATAATTTATTTTTTAATACATAAATCATCGACTTCCCGACAATCTAATAACATATTTATTATAAAGAATAAAATTAAGAAAGTAGCTAGAAAGCTATTTATTTAAGAAAACTATAAAATTTAAAATACATCATCATGGCAACCCAGTATGATAATAGGTATACTTCAAACTAACTAACATAAGATTTTTCCACAAATGTAGGTAATAGATTGTAGAAAATAGCAGTTATTTTATTTTGATCTCATTTTCTAGGTTGAGGCTAATAAAAATAGATTTTTTTAATTTTTTTTAAACTCATCATATTACAATTTATTATTTTTCC
This sequence comes from Euschistus heros, assembly GCA_003667255.2. Taxonomy (NCBI): domain Eukaryota; kingdom Metazoa; phylum Arthropoda; class Insecta; order Hemiptera; family Pentatomidae; genus Euschistus; species Euschistus heros. Next base: position 783,374 of record RCWM02000270.1, read on the forward strand.
TTAGCTTTATTTCGAAAAAAAAAAAAAAAAAAAAAAAAGTTAAAAGTTATTATTTAAATTTTAATTTTTTTTTTCAGTCTGTGGATTTCATATAATCACAGAGATATATTGGAAATTTTCTGGTATTTTGTTTTCTACAAATAGGTACCTACTGAAAATAAAAGTATAAAATATTTATACTTATATAAAGGCTGAAAAATCCTTTTTTTAAAAAATTTAGAATCACCAATAAACTTTTGTATACACTTCTTCCGTTGTTAATTTATATTGCACAAACAATGCCACCGTTAGTGATCAACTAAAAATTATGGTGTTCCTGTTCACCATTCACTTATTTTTCATTATAAGAATTGTTTCCTTCTAGGTATTAATAGATGTCTTATTATAATCTATTTGATATGTATATTTTATTTTTTTTAAGCTTTATAATAATATGTAACTATCCTTCAGGCGTCAGAAAGAAAACTGAACCCACCCAGGTCGACTGTCTCGTCGCCACGAGAGTTATTGCTAGAGAGTATCAAGCAGGGACAAGTGCGCCTCAAGCCGTCCCCTGTCCACAAGAGTGAGTACATTATTATTATTATATTATTCATTGCATGTAATAGTTGTTAATACTTCTGTATTTTTTCAGTCAGACAATTTAATTGCTTATAGCCATTCGAATAAAAATCGGTAATGCATTTTCTTAATGGCAATTCTAAAATTTTAATTCGAGGAGCAATACGAAGCAGAAGTAAGCAAAAGTATTTAGAGCATTTATCGTCTTAAACAGCAGTTAAACAAACAGCAGTTTTTTTGCATTAGATGAACAGATTTTTGAAATACCAAAACGGGAGTAAACCATAAACCTGTAGTGGAAGGAAATGTAGAGGGGAAGTATTTTTTGTAAAATAAAAGCATACTTCTTAGTTTTTAGAACCATTGAATGAAGCTTTCTTTACCTTTGTGTAAATTTTAATTTGATTTTATTTCCTAACCTCACTGTTAAGATTGTTATGTTCTATTTTTACTTAAATCGATATTAAAGCTTAAAAAAACAAAGATGAAACAAAAGGATGCTATCAATGGAGTAATGGCAAACCTCCTATTGTAAAGCAAATATATATTTTTTTTCAGCAGATTAGATTTAAGATACTAATATGTTTTAGGACAATCTTTAAAATAATAAAATCTAAACGAATAGTCCTAAATTTAATTATTATACTAAAAAAAATAAAAAAATAAAAATAAACTTGGACATAACTCATTAAATTATTGCTTTTATACTTGTTTGAGAAAACAATTTTTTTAAAACACTTATAATGTCGATATATAATCGAATCTTCATTTAATTAAACGTATTTTTCTTTTTAAATATTTTAAATGCAATGTGGTCATTTTATATGAAAACAACCAAAAAAACAATTAATAATATTAAAAATAATAATAATAATAAATACTTCTGGATATCTATACTTTTTGATTACCTAAAGTACTTTCCAAGAATAAAAAAAACAACTATATTTTAGATTTTTGCATTTATTAGTTTTTTCACAAAAATTTATTCACCCATTTGTATGAAATTGTCATTCTATTCAGCTTTAAAACATCTCTAATTGAATGAAACCTGTTTTATAGGAAATAAAATATATATGTATATATTTTTTAATTTCAAACTAAGTCTTGCTTTCTTTTTTTTATTGTATCTTTATTCGACAACCATGTAACTTGACTATTATTAAATTAATTAATTTTAAAAACAGCATTTATTTTTCAAAATTAATAATTGTTTAATTAAATTTTATGTCCAACATGTTAATTTTTTTTAATGCATTTCTGAAATTTTCATAATGTTCCCGAGAAACTCCAATCCTTTTTATCAAATATCATCGTAACTTCTCTAATTAGACCCACCAAAAAAACTTCAAATTTGTCCGATATACGAAGAATGCAGTTTTTATCCATAGATTATTGGAGGATCAGTCTCGATAAAGATTAATTTAATCTTTTAATCATCATTTGTTTCTACCTGCTTGATCTTAATTTTATTTCTAATAAATTTTAATACATATTTCTCTCCAAAGATGATATTAAACATTATGATAGAACTCATTGCCACCCTTTTTTAATTTTAAATGTGTGATAATTTAAATAACTACCAGTAATTTATTTAAATGCGTAAATAATATTTCGGTTTAAACGTAAAGTAATTCACAAAATCAACTAGATTCAAAGCTGATGTGCAATTTTTTTTTTTTTTTTCCAAGTTTGACATGATAGCTTATTACTTGAGGATACCAAGTCCTACGATCTTAAATTCTACGTCAAGTCCTGCTCAAGGGCGACCCGGACCAAGGCGATTACATAAGAAAAGTTATATAACTTCGGCTAGGACGCAATTTTTATTTTGATGTTGACATATTTTTTTATAAATTAAATATATATTCCTACAGTATTATGATTCTCCTTTTCTTTATTTTATTGTACTTTAAGAGTTTCTTTTCATTAATGGTTGACGGAATAAACTCTGTACAAGAATCTCACTACGGTCACTCTCATTTTATTCTTTCCTAAAACATAATTATATATTTGAAAAAAATATGGTAGTTAATCATTTAAATCTTTTTCGGGTATATTAAACCCTAAAGGTTATTCTTTTAGGTCAGTGCCATAAAATATCTTTTTTTCTATTAGGCATGTAAATTAAGCTGTATTATATTTCAAACGATTAGGCCTGTTTAAATAAAAGGTGAAACCCATCATGTGATAGTAAATAAACTATGTTTCCATAAAACTTGTCTTGTCCTTTATAAAATATATATTGTGTGTGTTAAGCGTTTAAAAAATATATGAAATTAATTTTAAAGGACAAAATGATTACATGTCACTTATTGCAGTAACTAGCAATCAGGTTGTTGGCTACTAACAAAGTAAATTAATTTTTTTTTGTTATGTGCATATGGTTTTTCAATAAAAAAATTTAATGCGAACAATTCGAAGGTCTAAACGCATTCCTGATGACACATCTTGCTTCGAAAATAACTCTGACTGCAAATTAAAATATCTTTTTCCAAATGTGTATTTTCAAGTAGCTTGAAGATTCTTAAAGAAATATTTTTGTACCCTCAGTTTTTTAGATTCCTGGCCAAGGTTTTCCAATCGTCGCAGGATTCACCAGGGCCTATTATAAAAGGCTAAGAATAGGTTTCCTTAAAACCTTAAAACGTGTTTCTTTATTTTTACTTATTCCTAATTATAAATTCTTATTATGCAGATCATGTTATTGCAGTTTTGGTGTCAGTGAAAGTTTTATTTTTCATTGTATAATCAATCTTTTCCCATTTAAATATTCAAATAAATTTATAAATAATTAAAAAGCGTGGAGAAGTTTATTATTATTTTTTCTCGTAATCGATTATTTGTTTAGATTAAATGATTTTCTAAATACATATTTCAAATATCGAAAATAAAATCAATTCGAATATAACATATATAATATAATGTAATATAGTAAAAGAATATATTATAAGTGCGCAGTTACACTCGTAGGTAAGAACCCGTACATAATAGAAGGAGGCTGAGTTAAGTAAAATTGAATCATGACTGATTTCGAATGAAACATTCGGCAGCTAATTTCCTGGAATCAATTACCTAATTTATCATGATTAAATCTTTCAGTCGATTTTACAGTGAACTAAATCATTAATTAACTATTAACAATTAACTATATAGATTGAGAAGAAGAAAATGAAAATATTTTTAATTTAAAAAAACTTTAAAATATCAATTATTAAGTCGAAGTCTCATATCGAATAGTTTATTTACGACCACGATATTTTGTAGGATTAACTTATTCATTAAAAATTGCAGATTGAAAAAATAATGCATGATTGGTCGCATCGACGAGTAGGCTGGAGTGCATAGCCTGTACCGTTGCAGGGAAAATCCCTACCAGGAGCTTCTTCCCTACCAGTTGCAGAAACTGCGGGAGGGAGGGGGGAAGAAAAGGGAAGAGGAGGCAGGAGAGGACTGAGTAAGGGGAGACTTGGATCAGGAGATCAGGAGCTTGGGCTAGCTCCCAATATATCGTTCCGTTCCCAGCTCCTTCCTCCTTCCCGTCCCTGTTCTCCTGATTCTATCGTAGCTAGTGCGCCGCGCTCAGTGCCCGCATGCGTGTCTCTTCTATCCCCACTGTTTCCGTCGCAGGCCCCATGTTGGGCGCAGTGGGCTAGTTGTCATTTACCTCTCTGTGCCAACAAGCGTTGGAATATTAGTGATGAGTTGGCAGAGCTCAGGCAGAGTATTTATTACAAAACCATTTCGCATAATAGCTGGATGTCTGATGCCCGATCTTTCAACGCAGTGTTAGATGTGCAAGTCTCCGCAAGTGTTTTCCCAATTTCTGATGTGAGACAAACCTTGCGTCGTTGTATTTTTGGGCTGCAATTATGGGAAAGTATTTTTTCATACGAACTCTATGCTAAAATATTTGGCTGAGCAAAGGACAACTTGTTGGTTATTTACAATCTAATATACCCCTTCTTATTAGATTAACATTCCATCTCCATTACAACCTTTGAGTAAATTTAATTTGTGCTAAAATTAATCGCATATATAACTTAATCTCTTCATAATATATATAGATATACGGTAATACTATATTTCTCAGTTATCAGTATTCATTAAAAATGCTTTAATTTAATTATGAAATTTGTTTTTAATATTTTATTTTAGTCGTGGTTTTAATTGAATTTCTTATTAGATTTTAAATTCCTTCCAAATTTTAAAATTATTACTGATGGCTTGAGCGCAGCTATTTAAAATTTAAGAGATTATTTTTTTTGAACATAGAATATGACATATTTAAACTTCTATATATTATATAATTAGTCATTCAACTGTTATTGACTTAAGTGTACCTCAATTCTTAAATGGATGTCTTTCCAAAATTTAAATAATCTAGTATATTCTTGCTTTAAACAATTATTATGTAAATTTGACGTCAGAAATAATTATCATATCAACCACAATTTCGAGTTATTTATATGTTCATTTATATTTATATTTTATAGCCCCACCATCTTCTTCATAACTCTTGTTCTAATTCTTTGGAAATATTGAGATTTTGCTACCTAACACTTCTGCCCATAAATTCATCATCCAATAGACTAGATTGTATTTTTTTTTTTTAAATATGACAACCAATCTACCAAACCTTAAATGGATGTCCATAAAAAATAAAAATAATAGTCTATTCTTGCTTCAAACAATTGTAATGAATATGAATATAATATGAATTATTTTAATTATGATATGCATATTTTTAACTGAACGCCTTGATCTAGAAAAAAAAAACAACCCTTTTTCGTTTTCGATGTATAGTGTATAAGTATCCTTTCTCGAAACGGTATTTTAAAAATATCTTACATAAAATACCGTGGCCCTCAAAAACTGAGCAGTGATTTTGAAATTCTTAAGCAACGTGTTAGATCCGCTATTCGGATTTAGAATATGGCCTTAGATTCAGATTCAGGGACCTTTGATATCTCAAACTCTGCTATTGCTCCTGTGTCAGAAATTTATTTATTTTTTACTTTGACAAATATTACTATCTGGCACATTGAAGGACGAATGGCTATTGTGTTCAAAATATATACATTTATCTGCTTTACAGGCAAATATGGAAAGGTGTAATGGAACTATATCCATAAAAATAAAATAAAACTGTTCTGGGAGTTCAGGTTAAATAATTAAATAAACACACAGAAATTTATCATCAGGAGCTTTATTAATTAAGAAAATAAACACACTTGAAAGAGAAAGTAATTACTCAGTAATAGTAAACCCGACACGTACTACATTTAGGGGTAACCTCCCCATGTGCTAATCCAATTATCATACGTTCTTACAGAAGGTCATACAATTTAAAGTGGAAAAATTAAACAAATGACAATATAATGAGTAAAAAAATATGGCGGATTACAATGAAAAACATTAAAAAATATATAAATAAAAACAATTATAGTTATTTACACCATATTCATAATCATAAGTTTAAAACTTCCATAAATATTTCTGAAAACGTAGTTTACCGAGACCGCTACCTTTTGTTTTTTATTTTCTCTCGCATAACTTGCTTTTTTTTTTTTTTTTTTTTTTTTTTTTTTTTGTAACATTCAAACAGTTAAGTGCAAAAAAATAGAGGTTCAGAGATGGTAGACCAATCTTACTGTTTTTATTTGAAAATAGTTATGTACGATCATAAATATTTAAAAAATCAATTATTCATATTAATGTGGGATCTTTAGCCCCTTTTTGTATGCCCGTATAATTTATTATTACATTGATGTGTACTTCTATAACATTTGGTTAACACATAATAACAGAATTTGATAGTGCCAATTAAAGTTTTATAGCATTTACAAGTTAAAATTGTATTAGATTTCTTATTTCCATTGAATTTGTTAAGATGTTCCTCCTTAAACGTGTATTTAAATTCAAAGGTAATCCAGAAAAAAATTCTTTTTAATAAGTATAAGTATATGAGAAAATCTTAAATGAAATATAATTACGTTACCATTTAATATTTATTACCATATTTTTTAAAATTACGTTTATATTATAATTTATTTTATTAATTTAGGTCGACCTCTATTTTTGAAAATAATCATTTTTCGTTTTAAGATACAGCCTATGGATATTACTATTTTATATATATATATATATATATATATATATATATATATATATATATATATAATATAAATATAAATTAGTTAAAAGTAATTATAATATTATTCATGATTAGAACTTGTTGAGGATAGTAAATTAATTCTAATCGATCAAAATCTGTTCCAGGTAATTCCAATTCCGAGATCGGTCGTGTCCAAGATTCTGTTACAAAAATTTTATGTTTGTAAATTTTAATTCGAAAATAAAATTTATCTTGCTTTTTTTTATTCTTTTAACGTGTTAGTAAATGTATTGTTGCTAGATAAACCGTTCTTCAATATTATATGGTGGTTTAAATTCATTATTTTATTTTATTTTTTTAATGTGTCTGAAATGTCCATATACAAACATAATATGCGTGGTGTTTTCTGTTTGTTTTAGTATAAAAACTCACATGCTTAAAATAAAAAACATATTTGAGATAATAATAGATATTGGATGCTTCATTTGAATACAAGTATTTCAATTATTTTATTTAATTGATTTCAAAGTTAGGCGAAGTTTTGAGTCACTTAAGGTGTGTTAGATTTCTAAATTTTTTCTAAAATAATTAATTAGTCAATTAAAATTATTTTTACTACATAAAATTTACATCCATAATTTTTTTTAGGAATTAAAATTTAAATTATGTTGGATGCTTGTTGGATGTAATAAAGAACAGCTTTGTCATGCTGGTGCTGTCGCCGATTATGGCGCCATCCCATGTTAAACCGAACCGGTTATACAGTTCTGCATTGCGGGTTATCTAGCTTGCAGTTGTAAGGGGTTTCTTACATTAAATTTCTTGGTATATTTCTCATCTTTATCCCCCTTTAAGATTCATCTGCCATACTTTTATTATTACAGAAACTAATCATTAATTAATTTAATTATTTAAATAATATATGAATGTCTTTATGGTTACTCTTAATTCATGTTCTAGTTTTATTATTGAAAAAAATATATTTCTTCTGGTAAAGTTATTTGATTTATATTCTTTAATAATTTGATTTATTTATAAAACTTTTCTATTATATGGTCTCTTATTAAATATATATAAAATTATATATATGTAAGTTTATATTATATATAAACTTACTTCTTTTGTAAGTTTATTTACTTTTTTTTTTGTCATTTAATTATTTTCAGTTAAGTAATTAATATCTAATTAATTAATATTTTCTGGAACTATACTCTGAATATTTCTTTATAAATTTTATAATAAATAAGTAGTGCTCGTTCTCATATCCCCCTCTTCAGATGCCTTTCTGTTTGCTAAGAAAGCTGTTTTTTTCTGAGTGAATTATGTAGATCCTCCTATCCTAGTCATCACTTTCTTACTTAATAAGTTAATGATTCAAGGAATGTGAATAGATTGCTCTATGTGGTGAATAAATCATCTGATGTAATACCTGAAAAGAAACCTTTTGCTCACCTTCAGATATTGATTTACTTTAATATCCTTATACTTCACTATTAACTACAAAGTTATATTCATATATTCTAATTTAATAAACGTTTTACATGGACTTTCAAACTGAGTTTTAGCCTATCTGTTGTATCTCAGACACACAGCATCTCTAAAGTAGGTACGCTTAATTGGGAAAAAAAAAACCTCCTTTCTCAATCATTGGCTTAGTTTCAGTGCCAGTTTCTTTAAGTACTGAACCAAAGACGAGTTGAGATGGGATTGTAGAGGTACAGGTTTTTTTTATTATTATTTTTTTTTATTGTATCTATAAAATAGTTTTAATACTGTTATACCTCTAATTATAGTTTTCATTGGTTCTTTATTGGGGTTTTAAGATGCATTTAATTTATCCTTCAAAAAAAACTGAATTTCTCACTGGGACTAATTTAATCATTTAATTAATTATACTGGAGTAAAACTACCCAGTGGAGGCTGAGTGAGAGCGATATAGTACAGCCATTCAGTTGAGAAGCTAGCTGTGCCAGGATATCGAAATTTATAATAGATCTTGAGGACACTTCCTTTTTAACTTGCAAGGAGGATTATTGGGTATTTTACAATTTAGAGAAATTTTTAATGATTAAACTACTAATGTCCAATACTACTCCAAAGATACAACAGGCCTCAGCCATGATATGTGTATGTGTTGTATAATCTTAAACAAAGTTTCTGTCTCGCATGATTAATGTTCCCAATTCACTCTGATATATTATACAAAATAAGATACAGTTTGTTATTATTAGCAGGTATTCTTAACCTGGAACATTTGACTTTTTTTATTTTAATATTTCCAGTATTCTTCCTTCCATTTCCATTTCCAGTATTTTTGTCCCACATACATAAAAATATTTTGTAGTAAGATTTGGTCAATTTATATGGTACTCCTTCAGCATGTGAGTCAATAGTCAATCTAACAGTACTAAATTTAAACAAAAAAATGATACATAAAGAAGATTACACTTCTTGAAAATATTCATGACTAGAAGAAGAGAGATTATTTTTCAAATAAATGTGTTTTTTGTAAACAACTCTGAAACATGAACGCTGCTCTGATTACTGTTCGTTTTAGTCCATAATTTCCAACAGACCAATTTTCACTATTATTAACTCATTAATTTAGTATTGTGATACTATACTTAAAAAAAAAAATTATACAATAAATTTTCAATTTGTTTATAATTTTACTCTAAAGCTCATTCTCATACTTGTTTTGGTAAAATTCTGTTTGTTTCAAAAACCCAAAAATACAGAGGAACTATAATGGGAAAGTGATAGTTTAGGAAGTGATATATGATAATATGCATAATATGAAATTGTGATTCTTTAAATAAATTAATATTAAATAAGTGACATTCAACTTTTTATAGTTTAAAAATAACATTAAAGAAACTTTAGAAATATATAAAACACAAATATTTTCAAATTTAACACTTGTAATAATTTAAACTGGAGGAAGTACTGGTCGTAGTTTTGGCGAATGTCAATGCATTCACTGTTTTTGTCTATTTCAAAACAAGTGTGTATATAATATAAATTTAAATTTAAATGTTTAACAAGGTCTATCCATTCTCTTCCTTATCTAGAACAATTTTTATAAAAACTTGTTTGTTTAAATCTAATAATAAATTTCCATTTAAATTACTAAATATCTACAGACAAATACATTTACTTAATTTTTTTTTTATTTGCTTTTGATGATATACAGGGACTTTTGTGGAACCAATGATTAGATCAATTCAAATTTCAAATTATAATAGGAATTATATGAAGACCTGCAAGGCATGTTAGAATGTTGGTACTTTTTTTAAACTTGGAAATGTAATTTATTTATCCTGCCTAACCATCTTCTTTAACAATTTTAATAGGAATGAATTTAATTAAATAATGGTTTTATTTTTATCATATAAGATATATATTTCTAAAGTGACAACTCCAAAATCTGCATTGAAAAATGTAATAATCGCACAGTCTTGTATGAAATATCGGAACTGTACTAGAATTATCTTTTAATTCCAACCACAAGTGAAGTGTATCATGTTGAGTTTTAAGTTAATTCGATCAATTTTCATAGTTGACTATTGAACTTAACCATGAGGACAACCCAAAAATACAGATTTTTGAGTTGTGTCACATTTTAAATACATGTGCGATATATTCAGGACTGGTAACAAGGGAGGGTGCGAAATCCCTGGGGCCCAGGCTAAGGTGACCAATGTAGGTAGTGGGGGAATTAGTGTGCCTGGGAAATATCATTTGCCCCGAGGCCCAGTTTGGCTCTCGGCAGCCCTGGATATATTATGTAGTTTAATTTTATTTTGAAGAATATTTTTAATTTATTAAATTTTGAAGTAGATGGATGTTCAAGGTTTTGAAAGGAACGATTTAAATTAATAACTATATTGTTTATTATTCTTGTACATTTATCTTACGAACAGTGATACTATAAACAAAAGTAGGTTTTATTAAATAAACTTAAAGGAATCAATATCATAACGATTGTTATCAAATAGTAGATAGTTAAATAGTGGTATTTTAAAGCTTTGAGAATATATGAATGATTTGTAGAGGAATAAAATTCCAATATTTTAGTTATTGGGTTTGTAAAGCTTAGTCAAACTCCTGTGGTATAGAAGTGTGAGTAAACAATGTGATAGGAATAGTCATAGTCAGTAAACAATCCATAGAAGAATATACTCACTTAAATATGAAAAAAATGAATTAATTAATATCTTATTTTTATTTCAAATGAAAAATGATAGCAGGAATTACTCTATTTCCTCACATTTACCTACTGTTGATTTATTTTTTTAAATTCTAATCAGTTATGGATTCCATTATAATGTAAATTATTTATCTTCTTATTCCTGTTTACTGACTTACCAGTCACTCAGTTGAATAAGTATGTGCTATCAATTTCTTCTGTTCCCATTGTAATTATTTGTGGAGTAGTATATATATACACACACACACACACACACACACACACACACACACACACACGCACGCACGCACGCACGGACGCACGCACGCACGCACACACACACACACACACACACACACACACACACACACTATATAAACCCAAGAAAATGATAAGTGAAGAACTTATAATTAGATAATTTTGACCAATAATTTAATTTGAAGAACTAATAATTTTTATTTGTTTATTTTTAGAAATCATGTATTGAAATATGCAATTGAGCATTATTTCTTTAATGATATTTAAGCCAATTTTTAACCTAGTACCATTGCACAATTTTGGTGGTTGAAGTTTACTTAAAACATAATTTGACATCAATTTTTTATTTTAATGTATAAGTTGGTAACCCACATATGATTCGATTTTAAACCACTGAGATCCACAAGTCACACCGCATATTTATAGCTTTATTTTTATAACAAATTAATTAAACTAAGAAAATTTGTTTATCAATTCTTAGCTGTATATAACAATTTATCTTTGTAACCTCTCTTGAATGGCACTTGCCACATATTGGTAAATTTTCAAAGTTCACTGCGCATCACATATTAATCACTTTTTTTTACAACAATTTAATTTTAAATATTTAAATTTTATTATAAGTAAACCTTCCTAGAACTACGAAGATGATGAGGTTAAAATGTGGTACAAATTGGTTTAGTATTTTTCGCGATTAGGGATCACAAACCAAAAATGGCTTGTCCTTTTATGTAATAGTATAGATCAAAATACCTGGTATTTTAGTTAAGGTTATAAGTTTTTTTAAAATTTATTTAAGCAATAACGTTATGATGTTTGGCAACTTGTTGCATGAAAATCTAAGTCTAACCCACTTAATTCTAGCTCTATTCAGTAGAACATTCTGTTCTACTCTATAATTAGGGAAAACAATATGAAATAAAAACAATGATAATACTAATGCAATGCATATACTCTAGAAGAAATTAAGAAAACACTATGAGTAATAATCTACAAGTAACACTCTATTAATAACTAGTAGTTAAATTTTGTACTCATATTTGTCATGCTTCTATTGAACAAAAAAAAAAAGTTAAAATTGCAATTTTTTTAAATCTTGGAGTATTTTGCTGACCTAAAATTTATTTTTATCTTATTTGGATTTACACTCATGTATCCATGATAATTGAAAGTCTGACAGCCAGGACCACTTCCAGTAGGACTATAATTTTATTATTAATAAAATTAGACCAAAAAATCATAAGAGTTATTTCATGAATAATACTTCCAAAGAATTGTATGAAGTGACTGAATGAATATATATATATATACAGAGTGAGTATCTCTTAGTGTAAAAAAAAAAAATTGGATGAAACATAAAAAAAATTGGATGAACAAAAAAAAAAATTGGATGAAACTAGACCAAACATATAGCAAAATGCCGCAGACTTCACCTTTCTATTCCAATCCGTTGCAGATATACGATAAATCAAAAAATGTTTTGAGGAAACCACGTTTTTTTTCCATTAAAGCTGTAATATCTCCATTTTGTTTAAATATTTTTCAAATTTTGACCACATTTTCGGATTTAGCATTCAATTTTCTATAATAGCTGAGTACTTATAACCTTGAATTTTACAAACTTGGTATCTAAAGAACAGCTTGATCTTCACCTTATTTGGGAAAGTAACAATGTCTTATATTACTTCAACGCTCACCGTTTTTCGAAAAAACAATCTACAAAATGTCAAATCTCACAAAAACTTGCAAATGTAATCAGCTTTCGAATGATATGTTAAACGTAATGATTTTGTTTCAATTTCATGGAGAAATTTACTTTTGAAACCGAAAAAACATGTTGTTCTCATTTGGAATACAAATCAGTAACTTATGTAAATAAAACATATTGATAATCCCTTAGTAGAAATGTGCATTTTAAACATAATAAACTCTACATTGGAATAAAAAGCAAAGAAAAAAATTATTGTTTAACAGAAAAAAAAGGAAAACTGTCAACAAAGTGACACCAGATCAGAGGATCATATGTTATTATATTTATCTATTTATTATTATTATTTAGAATTTTGGAAAACCATATTTTGCTGAACTTAGGTGGAATATCATGATGAAATTGTGGTAGGATATTTTGTAACAAATCTTAGTAGTCTGATCATTCAATCTGTTGGGCAAACTATGATTTTTCAACACTATTCGACAGCAACACATAGATGAATAAACTAACGATACTCCACATGGAATGGTAGAAATGCCTTCCACTGCAAAAACAGACTCATCTGCCCATTAAATTCACCTCAAAAAGTAGTATTCTTCAACACAATCTGTATTCAGAAGCTAACAGCAAAATTTAGGTCAATGTTCATTCCAATGTATCATTGGATTTTAAACATTACATTGATAATCTATTAAAATAAATCCTAAATAATAATAATTAATAGATAAATGTAATGACATAAGAATCACTAATCTGGTGTCGCTTTATTGACAGTTTTCCTTTATTTTCTATTAAACAATATTTTCTTTTTCTTTGCTTTTTATTCCAATGAAGAGTTTATTATGTTTAAAATGCACTTTTTCATTAAGGGATTGTCATAATTTATTTACACAAGTAACTGATTTGTATGCCAAATGAGAACACCATGTTTTTTAGGTTCCAAAAGTGAATTTCTCCATGAAATTGAAACGAAATCATTACGTTTAACATATCATTCCAAAGCTGATTAAATTTGCATGTTTTGTGAGATTTGACGTTTTGTGGATAGTTCTTCGAAAATGGTGAGCGTTAAAGTAATATAAGACATTGTGACTTTCCCAAATAAGGTGTAGATCAAGCTGTTCTTTAGATACCAAGTTTATAAAATTTAAGGTTACAAATACTCAGCTATTATAGAAAATTTAATGCTAAATCCGAAAATGTGGTCAAAATTTGAAAAATATTTAAACAAAATGGAGATATTACAGCTTTTATTTAATTTTTCCTCAAAAAATTCTTAGATTTATCGTATATCTGCAACGGATTGGAGTAGAAAGGTGAAGTCTGCGGCAATTTACACTAAGAGATACTTACCCTGTATATAGTTGCAGGATTAGTTATCTCCCCTGCTGAACTTTTAATATTACAGATGCTACATACAAAGCTTCCAATTTGCAAAAACAACCTTAATCTGAAAGGTTTGCAACATAGATTGTACAGTAGTGTGAAAAATAGATGCAAAATTTTAAAAACCTGTATTTACTTTTAAATATGTATGTAGCCATGGGCTCGCGTTCGAGAATAGTTAAGGGACCTACACCTTTACAAAAAATACAACCCCAGACCATAACACTCACTGGAAACTTTACTGTCAATTTTAAACATTCAGTTGTTAGAGCCTCACCTTTTCTTCGTCTCACATACTGGATTCCATCTGTGCCATGGATATTAAATTTCGATTCATCAAAAAATATGACAGAGTTCCAGTCTTCTTGTGTCCAATCTTGATGTTTTCGAGCCCAACAAAGAAGAGCCTGCCACATTTTTTTTGTTAAGAGTGGTTTTTTCTGTGGCCAGTGTGCATTCAGTCCTGCTTTTATTAATCTTTGACGAACAGTTGATGCACAGACATTAACACTAGTAATTGTATTCCATTCTGCAGCTAAATCTGTAGATGTTAAGGTGCTGTTTTTCAAAAAAAGTCGTTGCAATATGCAATCTTCCCTTTCATTTGTCTTTTTTTTTTTGTGACTATACAAATGTTTAAGTCCTAAAGAGCCAGAAGACCGATATTTCTTTAAAAAACTTACTCACAGTTGTTGCAGCACAACCTACATTATCACTGATATATCGGCAAGAAAAATTCTCTTCACTTAAAGTGAGAATTATTGCTTTTTTTCAATTGCTTAGTTCACTGTAATGTCGACTCATTTTATTTATTTTCAAACTAAACGTGGGATTACTAGTTAATTTAGTATTTTAGCATACAATGCTTGCCTGTAAAATAAGAGATATGAGTCCAAAGTGCAATCCCACAAGATCTAATGAGTAAATAAAGAGTATAAATATCATTTAAATGAACATTATTTGAATTTTAAAAAGTGTTGCATTTATTTTTCACACAACTGTATATAGAGGATGTTTTGACCTAGTTAATTTTAGAGATTAGTAAATGAATTTTGAATTTTAATATCAAAACCATGAGTTTTAAAATATATTTTTTATACTATATTAAAAGGTTAATTAACATCTGAAAGAAAATAAAGAAGCAGTTTCAGTAAAGTTATTTAAATTTCTTCAAGAGAAATAATTACTTTAATTACGTCAAAGGAGGTTTGTTATTATTAATGATGTTTATCATTTACTCCTTATGATATATTTTACTTTAGACTACATGGTTCAGCAAATTCTTCGCATCATCAGGTTACACATCACAATAATGTACTTAAGTACTTTTTATTTACACATCATATAACTCATTATATAAACAAATACAAATTAACAATTAAATTAATTAATATTGTGATGTTCACAGCAAAATAGGTAATAATTTATTTGTTAATTTTTATTTCTTAATATAATTACTTGTATAGTATGTTTATATAAAATGTACTATTTTAGTTACCCAAAGATGGGAAGAATGCCCCTAAACATGTTTAAAGAAAAATATATTATAAAGAGCAAATGCAGAGCAATGTTAATAAAAATAATTATTTTTGCTTCCTTTTCACCACGGTTTTCTTTTTTTCACTTCCCCATTGCTCTTTTCTATATAACTGTTTCTAATTTTAAGGAAAATAAATTAATAATTAAAATAGAACAATATTTTATGTTGTAACGATGCATAATATTTTATACTCTCATGTTTATATAAAGATTACTGACAGTTAATATTGAAATTAAAATAATAGCACAGCCTTCCATAAACATGGCTATCTTGATTTAGTTTAACTAAGTGAAACAACATCTTAAAAATAAAATAACTTCCCTAAAAGCTTAAACTTTGGCGGCCCTTTCGCCCCGTGTTAGTACCTTATAAAGGATGGTTAAGAGTAGTGTTAGTATCCAGTATCAACCTCTTCAAATTATTTTTTCTGAACATTTGATTGATTCCTTGAATGGTGTCACACACTCATTTGGTTTTTATTTAGACTATTAGTTATGAATCATCTTAATCATTAAGGTTTAATGAATCAGTCGACAACATGAGTATAGTTGGTACAAATTGGTGTTATATTGGTAATCTATCTACTTCTATATAGGTTTGTTTCTAATGTGTTTCATGACAATCATTGCTAACTTTTAATATATCTTATGATTAGAAAGTAAATAATGTTATCCGATCAATAGATAAGGATGCACAATGGACTTTAAGAAGCAGAAAAAGTACTCTAAAAATTTTGGTATTACATATTTTTCTAAAAAAAAAAAAAAAAAATAAATAAATAGATACCAAATAAATATCAAACTGAATTATAAAAGAAACACGTACATCAAGATTCCAAATTGAAGTTTATTTCAAAGTTGTTTTCCCATTTTAGCATATGGTTCTTCTCTAGGACCAAATCTTATGATCAATTGATCTTCTTATAAGAATCAAGCAATTTGTTTGTCAGGTTTTGCAATTATTAACTATGATAAGATAATGTCACAATGTTGAATAAAAACCGTAGAAATCGGACTTAATATTCTATGGTAAATGACCTCACGTGAAATGGGGAGATGTGATGCCTTGATTGATAAAACACATCATTTCTTTGAATACTCTGTGTACAAGTTTTAAAACCTTACAATCAATGTATATTGGTTGTTATTTAATATAATGCAAATGCTTTAGTATTTTTTACATGTGATTGTATGGGGATATGCTGCTTATAACAAAAGCATTGGACAAATAGATTTTTTTCATTTTTTACCTAAAATAAACTCGAGTCATAATTTCAAAAGTCAATATCATTAAATAGTCTTGTTCATTAGATTCATAACAATGTAATGACAAAGCTTTCGACAAACTTTAAGTTCTTGAATTTCTTATCTATATATTGTTACTGTTACTCACCCAAACATTAAATTGCATGAATGATTCATGTTGCAACAGTTTGAGTGGAAACCTAATGAGTACATGATAGTCTTCAAGGCATTAATCACATATCTGATTCACAGTTGTGAGATATATATGAAAAAAAAAAATCAGATTATGTATTCCTAACAACTGTTCATAGGCTTTGAGACTTATTTTATTATTTATTCTTAAAACTATGTCCTTGGTTGTTATATAGAAAGGTTTATAGGTTTTGTTAGTATATAAAAAATAATTATATGAGTATTTTAAAGAAGTTGATCTTTTATTCATAAAGAAATACTACCAAGCATACTAGTTAACAAACAACATATAACTATAAATAGATTCAAATAGAATTACTCTAACAATTTTAATTTAACAACCAATACATAACTATAAACTGATTCAAATAGAATTACTCATCATTAAATAACATTGATGTACTCATTAAATGTTATCAGATGAAACCTTAAAAATCAATTAAGTGAACACCCTTTTATAATTAGCAACACCAATAATTAAATTAAAATTAAATAATTAATTATTAATAAAAAGATTCATTTTTACTACCCTAGTTAAAGTTCATAAGGACCTTTAACTCCAACATACAAAAATATCACTTAATGTTTGTTCTAGTTAAGATTTAAAAAAAAAAAATTAAAACATAACATATAGGTTTTCTTAATTAAATAATTAATTACTAAAACAATATCTCATTATATATTTGATCTAATGTATAGGTAACATAATTTTTATACCTGCTATAATGTAAATAAAACTTAGATATTATATGTAAATACAAGTTAAATTATGTGGTAAACTTGGGAAAATACTTATGATAAAGAAAGGGGAGGAATTTAGTTTTTGGGTGATTGATTTGATCAATGGAAGTGTAATGCAGAAGAATTTAAAAGGGTCTCATTCATTTCAAGCTCATGCCACCTGTTGCATGCCCTCATTGATCCATCTCCTTCGACAGGGAGATATAATTTTAGAAATACTCTTTGTTCATAATAATTTTCCAGGAATTATAAAATCTTCTGGAAATCATATTTAAAATAAAAAAATGAAATAAAATAATAAAACTGAGATGATGGAATGTGAAAAGATTTGTTTAATTTACAACCAGTTCTTTTTACACAATGCTTTTATATTGTATTATTATGCATATGCTATCCTTGGAAATAATTTTCGTTTTAAGAGCTAGAATGGAATGTATTTGGCCTTAAGTGGTGTTGTCGGTTGTATTTTTTTTTATTTTTGGTGAAAAATATGAAGTTTTGTTTATCCACAATGATTTTTATTTATTTATTTTTTTTTTTAATCATTACTCAAGTAATTTCAGGAAAAAAGTGTAATTCTTAAGTGTAAATTTAAAAGATAAATGAGAATATTTAACATACTTAACTAAAGTATACAAAATGTTCAAAAGATGCAGAACCCGTCATAGACTGTTTTGGATTCTACAAACTTTTATGTGGAAAGTGTGATATAATGTATGTTGGAAGAACCTTTATGAACCTTTTTGAGAATTAGATTCTCAGAACATAACAGAAAAAAAAAAAAAAAAAAAAAAAAACATGAAAAATTTCTCATTATTTTCCGAAGTTGAAACATTGATTTATTGATACCCTTATATGTTTTTTTTTTTTTGTAGTTTCATTTCTACAGTAATTAGTAAAATGTTTGAAAATTTATATTTTTGTAACATCAATCAGCAATATTAGGTATTAGTATAAAATAAAAACTTTTTTATATTTATTTATTGAAAGTTACATCTGTTTGAAAAAAAATCCCTAGAGCATTGTGTTGGAGAGTGTACATATGAATGATTTGTAAATCAACTGCCCATTGGTAGCGCTATTAAAGTTTTATATTAGAATGTCCTGACGCCATTTTGTTTTCTGATGCCTTCGGAAAATTATCCGGAAGTACTCGCTTCGGCAGTATATGTACCTATATAATAAAATTAGACAATCGGAAATCGAATGGAAAGCAAATTGAAAAAACTGGTGGATTTGTGTAGGAAAAATGTTTATTATAGGATGCTCATTCGGTTTTGAGACAAATCACTAACAAATGGAACATAATTTTTTCACTAAGTTTATTAGTGAAATGATAAGGAGTATAAAATAAAACTAATCAGTTATTTGAAAAAAAAAAGAAGAAAGAAAGATAGATTCATTAATAACCAATAAGAATATTTGCCTCTTAGAGGATTCCTACTTTATTCTCAGCAGGACACAGATGTTGCTAATTTTCTAGCGATAAAAAAATAAATGCATAAAAGATTGACAATTCTATAAGAAATAATTTTTAGGTTACGTTAATTCAGTTTTAAGCGAAAAAAAAGTATTATTCAATTACTGCTCCTTCGTTGAAAATATTACCCAGCTCTCAGGGAAAGGATCTCGCAATGGTTGGAATAATCGCACGTTTTGTTACAATGAAAGGAACTTCATTAACCTAGTCATAACTAATTACTGAATCAATGAAAGCATTTCTGGTTATAAAACGTTTTTCTCTATTACGTATTAATAAAATGATCATTTAATATTTTTTTTTCTGCAGCAAGAATATGAAATGAAAATTAATTACAAAAACATTGAATTCCCTTCAAAAGATTACAAACTATGATGCGTAAAAACATTTTACAACGTTGAAGAATGTATTGGTTTTTGATTTCCTAAAATGTTAACCCTCACCGTTGTTGATTTAGTCATCTTAACAATTTTATTGTTAATTTAAATAATTCTTCTTTATTAAAAACGACAATTAGAAATTTAACCGAATTAAATTCAGTAGTTCAGATAAAGTAGGTTGAGTATAAATTTCGATACAATTTTTTTCAAAACTTAATACTACGTTAAATAAATATGTTTTATCCGTTACTAACTAAAAAAAAATCCAAAAGATATTTTAAAAAAGTTCTATATGTTATTATTGCGACTGTTAATTAATTAAAAAAAATGCTGTTTTTCAATTAAAAAAAAAAATCAGGGATTGGTTTTCGACAATAAGAAATCGCATAATTGTAGACAAATAAATTTTCTATTAAAAAAAGTATCTCTTTAATAAGTAGCCCCATCATTAATTATGTTCACTGAGTAATGTTTGATATGAACAAAAAAAATTAAGGAAAGTTTTACAGATCATGTTCATAGCTAATAATTAATTAAAAGTATAAAGTTTGTGTGTATATAATTTTCCATAACATTATATCATCCTAATTCTGCATTCTTCGCAACTCCTAAGCACTTCTTAGACATTTAGTTAATTTGGAATGATTTAAAGCAGAATTTTTTATATCTACATTGTGAAAAATTGGTTATATTGCACTTTAAAATAAGGCCATAAAGTTTCTGTTTGGGCGCAAATTTTATTTTTAAAATGATTAAAGGATTTTGGAAATAGATCAAAAATGCATTACTGAAAAGTGCACAATTATGACTTATAAATTTCTTCACGATTGTCAGGGATATAATTTTTTTTTATCAATTAAAAAAAATCATTAAAAAAAGGAGTTTAGGAATTTTTTTTCAGACGAAAACGGAAATGAAGATTTCTTACATAATGATTAATTTACTTATATAACACCAAAAGTAAAACAGAAATAATTCTAACTGGTCGATGACGAGAAATCAGTTGTCGACCTATTGAAAAGGACAAATCCGCGAAACCAGTTTTAATAAAAAAAACCTGTACCGATTGGAGCACTATGCGAAAAAAAAAGTATTATTAAATAATATCCAGACTACTTTTTACATCCTGGAGAACTGTTGCATAAAAATGGAATGGCATAAAGTTAGAGAGAAAACCAATAGTATCTGGGTGTATTTGAGTTAACAGCTAATTTACAAGATTTCCCTCTTCCTTTCACTAATTTCTTCCTAATCAGACGAATATTTGATCAGACGAAGTGTCTAGTCTTGTCTAGTGATAGTTCTGATCGTATTGTGAAAGGTTAATTCATTTCTGTATTTATAATCGGGTGTTTTCAGGTTAGTCATTTCTCCAATATCTTTACCTTTGCAAAAGTATTGTTCCGTTTTCAAGAAAAAATGGATAGTAAAACGTCCTTTTGTTTAATTAAATACAAATTTTAATCATATAAACATCCATATAAATATATAAAACTTCACTAAATATTTTTTGAATTGTTCAGGAGATAAGTATAATTTTAAGGTTTTAAGGAATTTTTTTTTTCTTTTCTCTTCAATCTTTTTATTTCCGATAATTTCCTTTTCTATTAAAATTCATATTGGATTCAGTTTAGTCGTTTTCAAGAAAACATTTATTACGATATTTCGGGGAAAATAATATTGTGAAAAATATTATAAAAATTGTAGAGAATAAATTAAGTAATTAACGGTAATGGATTCTTAAAAGGAAATTTTCAGTTGTTTTTTTTCCGAGCTGAGTTTCCAAGTACTTATAAAATTCATAACGCATAAAGTGCATGCACCAACTATTACTCTTTTACAAAAGGTGAAGGTGTACAATATTTTTTCCTGTAGAGTAAATTGACACAAATATTGAACACTTTGAAATCAGTGAAATTCTTAAGGATTTAAAATGCTTGCTATGTTTTTTACAATTCTTATTGACACCCTCCACCAAAAAAAAAAAAAAAAAAAAAAAAAAAAAAAATTGTTTTCTGGATTACTAAACAAACGTTTAACATTTGTCAAGTATCAGATTAACAAACACCCTGCAAAAAATTAATAATTTGTAGTTATCAACAGGTGTTTCCCATGGCAATCTAGATAAGCTGAATTTCCTTGAACAGCATCTATATCGTAGTACCTTCGTATACTGTACATTTGAAGCTTATTCAAAGCCTAGTTGCCTTAGTATAACTATTTAACTATTCATGTGGCCACTATTGAAGCAGTGGCCTCTACTTAATGTAGTGTGTTTACTAATAATTTATTAAAATATTTCTGAATGGTTTTAATGTCGGGAAAGATTTTACTATTTAGATCATAATTATAACTTGGTTGGTTGATCTTGATGAATTTATACCCAGAAGATGCATAAAGGGTTCAAATGTAGTTGTATTAGTGACCTTGTCAATTTTCAAAAAATTAAAAGTTTTAGACTTTGGGTGATGCCCCTGTTTATTTCACGTTAAAACCTTTTTCAATCCAGTTATTCGCTGATTAACAATGAATCTTTAAAAAAAAAAAATCTTATTTTATTTTAAATATAGGGCCTGTTTGTGAACAGTGTTAATCTCATTTTAGTAAAAACACATTTTTTCCCACAATGATTTACTAATGAATATTCATCTCTGTATAAGTCGGATAACTGAGTCCATTAGACAAAAAAATATGACAAAAAACTGAAAAAAAAATAAGCTTTCTGGTCGTACCCATCACGCAAAATTCACAAATTTACAACACACAAAATATACACTTAATAGACTATTCACAATAGCCACAGGAACATTGACTATCGAGTTTTTAATAAAAGTGAATTTCAACAATGTTTATTTTTTAAAATGATACATTCTCTTGGCATAATAGATTTATGTAATTTTGTTTAATTTTTTAACTGCCTTAATTAACTGCAGCTTGATGAAAAAAATATTTTAATAATGAACTAAGCCACTATAACCCGGCATTGACCAATATAAATCATATATAGTATAAAAAATTATTTAAACGTTTTCATCGTTTTGTGGGTATTAAAGATTAAAAAAAAAAAGAAAAAAGAAATGTCTTATTTATGTAGAATTTGATATGCTAAGATGTTATATAACTCTAATCCTCCTGTGGAAAACCTTTTTTTATTTCCTCAAGACCTTGAAGTTCTGAGATATTGGATGAAGATATTTGACTGATGCTCGGTTAACAAAACGGGATATCCCTAGTCCCGTACAATCCAAGGGATCCAAAAAAATTGCACGTTTCAAGCCAGTGGGAATTACCCAAGAACTAGCTTTAGGCTTCTCAATGTGCTGGGCAACACTAGGATTTTACTTATCTTTTTTTATTATTTTTTCTTTTTTTACATTGTTTTTCTAAAAGAAACCTGTGTGTCGGATTTCGCGTTTCATTCAGAGACAGGTAAACTATGGTTGAACACCCTACTCAAGAAAAGTGGTCAGTATTAAGAGATATTTTGTATTAATTATTAAAAAAAAAAAAAAAAGTGATATTAATTATCTTTGTCAACGTATCTATTTTTGATAAATTAATTTAACATAAAATAAGTTCATTATTTATTTAAAGTATATTTTATAAAGGTCCAGAACAATAGTTCCAACGGAGTTTAAATGCCGCGGGGGTTTATTGTGAAACGCTCTAGAATATATCCCATTCAACTTGGAGAATGACCAAATAAGAATGTCGACCAAAGAAAAATTTCGAAATGGGGTCTGCCTTTGTGAGCGCTGGCCCACATTCGCTGGACAGCCTGACTTTTGAATTGGCGTTGGGTATCCATTTCACGTTAATGACTTCTTCTGCACTGCTTTTTACAATTTATTACCCTGGTTTTATGTAATAGTTAGAGAATAAGTCCAATCGGACCGTTCAATTTACGTGAATATTGGATTTTCACAACCACGTAAGTTTTATGTAAGTCATAAATTGTCAGGTGTCAGTAACGGGGACAGATCTGGCTTAGATTAAGTCTTCTGTTTCTTTGTTTTTTTACATCAATTTAATCAGTTAATTGATTAATAAACATGCGTTTGTTTGTGTACTTGTTATAGTAGAGAATGGTTATAATGACTGTCAATAACGTGTATAATAATTAAACGTTAATTTTAGAGAAAAAAAAAAAACGGCTTCAAGATTAAACCTTCGTGTACATACATGTGTTTTTTTCTTTAATTTATTTTTTCTTTGTTGTTTTGTTGATTTTTCTTAAAAAGCGCCGACTTGATTTCAATAAAATTTTTATGAGTCCACTTCTACCTACCGTTCACACCTACCGATTAAAAAAAAACAGTCGAATTAAGAACTCCTCCTTTTTGAAGTCGATTAAAAAACTACTTATTTGTAGCACTTCAATTAAAGTTGTAGATTAGTGGCATAATAAGTTGCATTGACGATTTTACGAAGTGTTTGAAATTAGAAAGATCTGATTAGAGAAGAATTTGAAGATGTCCCAAAGCTCAACTTGGTATATCTAAATAGGTCTAATTACTTGCATGCAAATGAGTATCTTGTAATTTGTTTGAAGCTTTAAAAGTTTGTCTAGTAAATGGAGTATGAAGTAGCCTATAACGACGAACCGTTTCTTTTCGTTTTAATCTTTGTTCAGGATAAGTTCAAGGCAGAGGATCCGTTTAAAATAAATTAGTGGAATCGATCTAATTACTCTTATGTTAAGTCTTTTGTAATTAATTAGAAGGTTTGAACATTTGTCAAGTAAATTTTTAAGAAGTCGAAAACGACGGGCAGTTTCTTTGAAGTTTAAAGTGAAAGAAAACAACAATACAATATCTATTTAAATTTGTAACTATGTAAAAATGTTAATATTGTAAAAAAATTTATTTAATTTTAAAAACATATTTTTCTCAAATTCTGTTTAGTGTATTTTTTTTTTGTCAAATAAATACCAATGCATGAGTAAGGTATTGTGTACACAAAGGAAAAACATAACCACAAGTATGGTTAAAAAAGATTTTTACCTAACTTGTGATGAGTGTTCCATTTCAAATTGTGCGCAGCTTATTAAACAAATTTATACATTTATTTATTATTTTTTACTCCTATTTCGTGGACTCCCATAAATGCATACAGGTGCCTGATAGTTACTATAGTTTCTTTTCATGCTTATTCCTTAATAAATTTAAATCGGATATTTCTGCGGGTCTTCCGTGCCTGGTGTACGGCTTCCCCTCCTCCACATCCCCTCCCTGGTCGCCAGCGAAGATAACTCCAGTACGTTTCCGACGTTCGCGTCAATAGCTGTGCCTTGGAGTACAACGTCCTACCGAACATCGATATTATTGTTTCGATTTAATGTATAGCTGAAAGTTTCCATTCGCGATTAGTTTTGTTCCCGTTGTCTGTTGTGATTTCGAAATTACGAGTTTCGGGTCCGAGTGATTTTAGACATGAAACTGACGGAAGATATCGAAAATGGTAAGTAATTGAAACATTAAAGTAGTAAGTTAATTATCAATTATTAAAAAAAAATAATAATTTTTTTTAATAATGTTAGAAATTCATATATATTGATGGCATCCTCAAATTATATCTACGTCATACCACTGCATGATATGATACGTTATCTAATGATACCTTTATTCTCGCACAGGTTTCGATGATCGAGCCTTTTTAAAACATTTCCATTCAAATATAACTTCTTACTTTTGGGTGTATTATTTCGTTTTAAAAATTATTCAAACTTGTAATTCATGCAGTGAAATAAAAATTTACCAAACATAAGAATTATATACAATACATTTTTTAAAAAAAACACACAAATAAATATATTTTTCTTGTTTTTTTAAATATATTTGAGAATGAAAAACTTTGTATCCATTTTTATTGGGATTTTTCACATCGATTCATCTATTCATTTTTTGAATTATTGTTCTTGTTTTATTCTTGGAATTTACAGCTGTTCAAACAATTGTTGCTATTACGTTATGCTGTATACAAATAGGTTCTCTGTGTGTCATATATATATTCATAAAAATCAGTTATTTAGTTTTTAATCCGACTTTGTTAATTCACTATTTAGTTTTTAATCCGACTTTGTTAATTCACTATCTTCAAAATAGGTTTGTGAAAAAAAATTAAATAAGTTATATAAATAAATCATTTTCAATTGGCATAAATTAAAATTGCTCTCCTTAATCGGTGCGTTACTTTCAAAATCCTTGCAGGCCGCCCGTCCTTGACATTTCTTGATCCACAGTAAAGAAGTAATAGGTATTTGAATTCAAACTTTCAATTATCATCGTTGGAAATTAAATTTCGTTAATTAAAAAATAATAATTAATTCTTAGTAATGTTAAAGGCTATGGGTGTGTACATAGTGAATGAAATAACATAGCTATGTTGGACAGGTGTCGACTTATTTATACTTTATACTAACCCACTGCAATCATACATATATAGAATGACGTCTTATACAAGTTTCAAAACGTTCAGACAATTTTTTTAGAAAATTTAAAGTAATGAAAATATTTAATTTAAAAACCAGAAAATTTCATTAATTTTCAGTAAAATAGCTTCAGCATTTTGTTTTATTAAACAAATAAGAATCTTGTAATAAACTTTTCCTTGTTACTTAATTTTTTTTTATTTAACCAAATTTTTTTTTATGTGATTTATTTCGAATTGATTTTAAGGCAGAGTGCAAGGTTTTACAATATATGCGTTTTGGTTTATGAGAGTTTTATAGTTTTGTGCATTAAAATTCATTTTTATGATGTTCTGATTTTTTTAAAACAACTTTTAAACTTGAAAATCTTTATTTAAAATATGTTTGCCTATATCGATTAAAAGCATATGATTAGTCAGGAAAACCTGAAGTATCATGAATACCTAAATTTTTCGATTTTTTTTTTTTTTTTTTTTTTTTTTTTTTTGTAATTTTTCGTAAATAATTAATAGGCTAGCCAATACAGTATTGTTAATTTCATTGTGGTTGGAAAATCTGTATTATGACGATAAAGAAAAAAGTTTCTCTTTTATTGAAGGACATTGATGAATCTTCTGACGGTAAATACTTGAGTAATTTTTTTTTTTTATTTAATCGATTATTTTGTCATATGTGAATTATTGATAAGATAAAAATTGTTGATTTTTTTTACAGTGCAGTAAAGTTTAAAAGACACATTCCTAATTTGTTTAAATAATTAATAATGAGAGCCATATGTATTTTTTTAAAAGCAATTGGCAGTTATTTCAACTCATCATTCTTAATTGTTTTTTTTTTCTCTTCTTATTTTGAATTTAGTTTTCATAAATTTGATGTATTATTCTGTATTTTTTGTTATTAGTTAGTGTTATTACAAATATTATTTAATATTTTTCTTTACTGGTGATAAAATTGACTCTACAATCTCTTAAGTCGATTTCATGTCTTGCTAACTGTACAAAGCATGATGGTGTCTGTCTCATAAATTTATTTTTTGTTAGTATATTTACACAGGTGATTTAGTTGTATAATAATCAGAAATAAATTCTTCTCATATTTTAGAACCGAAAATGTATAATGTACATATGTAATTTATTAAATGAATAATCTTTTATATATTTCACATTTTTTTAATAATTCTGATTGTAAGCTCTGTTAATGTTTTAGCTATATGAGAGTGGAAGAAGTTACAAATTTTCACCTTGTATTTTGAAACACAAAATAAAGTAACTCCTTGGAATAGAATCTGGGTCCTAATTTATATTAATACTCGTCAAAATCCTGGGTTTTGATGTCACAAGGCGGAGAAAAGTAAAGACATACTTATTTCTAAAGAAAATTCAATATTGGGCAATGATTACACAGCACCTTCGTTCCTTCATGTCTTTTAACTATTAAAACTCGTGTAAACTTGGCCAATGCTTATTTTTTTAGAAAAAAAAATTGAATATTACAACGTAAAATGTTTCTTCATTGATGTAGTATTGTAAATCGGTTTTAGAAAGACTCTAAAACTAAATTTCTAAAGACGATTTTCCTAACAATGCCTTAAAGAATCATACCGTATTTTGGTTTTTAAATATTTATTCCTCCATTCTTGTCAGTGGAACTATAAATTATAATTCGAAAACGATTCAATCTTATTTACTTAAAGTTTATTCATTATTTTATTAAGTTATAAAATTTCATTTTATGTGATTTATATTCCTTTTTTACTATCAGCATCGTTCGTGCTGGTGCAGTTTTTCTATCAATTCATCCTTGAAATAACTGGAGACAAGGCACATGCTATCATAAAATGTTATTGAACAATTCTGATTATCATTTTGATACGGTATTAACATTCCTTTCACTTATCAAAACCGTGATTATTTTTTTTTTTAATTGACAACAATTTAAAAGACAAGTTGAGAGAAAATAGCGGTTCCAAACGTGACTTTGATTAATTCCAATATAGCTCCTGAACAGTAGGGCTTAGAGACAAATGTTATATAAAAAAATATTCTCAATTAAATGTATGATTAAGAGACACTCCTCAAATTTTCGATCCGAGTAACACCAACATAACTAGCTGGTGTCAAAATAAATGTGAAAAAAACCTTGCACCAAAAAAGTGTAGACCCCTAGACAAATGATTTATCCATGCCACACACAAATCTTTTTGTTTGTAATTCTGAATTTGGTTTTA
The DNA here is from genome assembly GCA_003667255.2 of Euschistus heros. Lineage (NCBI taxonomy): Eukaryota > Metazoa > Arthropoda > Insecta > Hemiptera > Pentatomidae > Euschistus > Euschistus heros. Next base: position 811,828 of record RCWM02000270.1, read on the forward strand.
ATTATGTATCTATGAGAAGTGACCACTTATAGAACTGGCATATTCCCATAGAAGTTTAAACTGTTTATCATTGTGATAAATTCTTTTCTCAGTAACTGTCTCACGATTTAGAAATTCGCTTAATTCCTTTCACTAACTGAACTGATAACTCTGGAGTCCCTTTCACTTGCCATTTTCCGATTGTATGCAGTGGATGAATTTTCTGTTCCTTTTTAAATGTTTTACTTCAATCAAGGTTTTTGCTATGATTTGATATTCAATATTTAATATTTACTTAGTGAACTAAAGAAGTTCTCTATATACTTGATGTATAGATAGACTATGTATTTCTAAATATCTATGATAATTTTTTTTTTAAATATACTCAGCTTCCACAGCAGTAAATATGGTTTTAAAAAGTATTATTCTGGGTCTGTAGTCGTTCTCTCTTTTCGAAGACTTCGCATTCACTTCTACTGAACCCGTTGTGATCTACATTTTTAATAAATAAAATGATTAGTTCAAAAAAGCAAGTTCCTATGTATCTAAATCAAATTTTGCTTTCTCTAATGCTATTTATTTTTTTTACTGTTATTTTTAATTCTACATCTGTCTTGTACACATGTGAGATCAGCAGATGCGCTGAATTAGAAATTTAAGAAACTCACCTAATAGAAATGGAGAGGGATAATACCCAGTGGTATTCCTTCATTTGTTTTGTTTTACGTACTTTTATGTAAATGGGTCTCTCATTCAGGTTCTTATCTGTTTCCTTATGTTATTCTCCGGCATGAGAGAAACCATTTATAAATTTTTAATTTTTTTTTCTTCATAATTTGAAAGCTTCTTTCTTAAAAATCTTATCTTAAATAACTTTTTTGTTCAAGTACAAAGTTTTTTGTAGTATCAATTCATTCCTCTACACGATTTCGGTTTGTCATATTTAAACACGTTCTTTTGTGGTCTTTTGGGTTTCTTTTTTTGTTTTGTTTTGTGGTGGGTGGAAGTTTGTTCTATTTCAATGTAAAGGATTTTTCAACAATGTAATCAAAGTTATTATTATTTTACTATTTACGATTTATTAAAGTAATTATTAAATGTGAAAGAAAAATGTAGAAAAAAATTTAAATATTAATTTTAGGATTTAAAATACAATATTATCGGAATTAAAATATTATCCCTGGCTTATATTCTGAAGTTTTTATATCCATACCGTTTTGTCCTGTATTTTCCTAGTTCTGCCTTTTACTTCCTTTTGTTTCTTTATAACAAATATCCGATTAGGTAATATTGTTGAACAAAGTAATTAATTTATTTTATTTTGCTCGACAGGATATTAATAATTAGTTTTCCTTTTATTTTTTAAATTCTATTTACTTAACTTTGACGTTGGTTTAAATTTCGTGTATCGGAGGAATCTTCAAAATTTATAACTAGCATAAAAACTTAGTCTGCATTGGAGCTTCTTGAAGAAAAATTAATAGCTATTAATTTAAAAATATTATTCCATTTTGAAGTCCTAGGGATGTATAAAGTTTATACTAGACTGGATTATAAAAAACATTAACGTCATAAAAACTGTTTTATTAGATCTTTACTTCCGTAGTATCGTGGTACAGAAAACATATTAGATTATTCAACATAATGAAATTAGTTGTTATTCATCGTGTTTCTTAGTATGTGAATAAATGGCTTAAAAATATAAATCTACAATATCGTGCTTAGGGAAAAAAAAAAAAAAAAAAAAAAAAATTGAAAAACTGGACTAAGCATTTCTCTTTGAATGTTTATTCATTAGAATAAGCTTTGTCAATTTAAATAAAATTAAAAGTTTGCTATTTAAATAAAAGATAATTCCTTTTAAATATTCATAATATATTTTGGTTATTTATTTTATTATTATTTTATGATATAAATAAAGTTTAATGAAAGGTATTTGCTCTAAAAGTATGAGCAGTTTCAGAACTATTAGTTTTTTTCTCATATTAGTTTTCATGTAAACTAATAAAAGCGTTCACTTTGGTTTGGACTTACTTAACTTTTTTAATTAAAAAATGCTTTTGCATTCCCAAAAAATAAATAAATAAATAAATCATTCCGTAGTTGACAATGAATGCTCTCAGACAAACTTGTTCAATAAGCCTAATTACCCAACAAGTGGCTAGGTAAAGAGAAGAGGATTCGTTAACCGACACCGGACAGCTGCTCGATGTTTACCGTTAGGACGTGACTGCCTTTGATAGCAGCTCATTGATTGTCTTGCAGTTGTGCTATCCATTTTCAACTACACATTGCCAATCACAACTATTTCATTCATAGAAATCTCATAAGGGAGAATTTATTTGTAACATTACACCGTTGAAGAAGCGGTGGATAAAACAAAGACTCCCATTGTAACATTGTCTGAATCACATTTTTATGTTACTAATTCAGGCTAATTTAACAAACTGAAAATAAAATTATTTATTCTGGACAAATATCCCTTCAGGACAATTCAAAATATAAATATAAGCTGACCCAAATATTTTAATTTTATTCTTAATATAACGAAGGAATGATTAAATATAATATATTTTTCATTATATTTACAAACTAATTTAAAAAAAAATAGAGAGATAACAAGGGGAAAAAATGAACATAGACATTCAACAAAAAGATTATTTAAGTTACAAGGAAGTTATCTTTCTTGGAGGTATATCAGACAGGCAATGAGACGATATTTAAATGTTGGAAGAGGAAGCACTAAGGATAAGTTTAGAATTCTATAAGAATATAACGCGATTTTCAAAATACAGTAGTATTAAGGAATGGAATGCATTAATCAGAAAGGTAGGAGCAAGTCTTCTGAAAGTGAAATTCGGAGTTGAACTAGAGAAGTCGGCAGAGATAAAGAGGGTGTTGGGAATGGATCTCTTGCTTCTCACAAGCAAGGTGAGGGACAAGTGGATTGTAGTGGGTATATTTCTTCTAATTGAAGGACAGGTATCTAGTTTGAGCCAAATCTGTGACATCCGGGACATTTAGGTCGTTATAGAGAAGTTTATATATGACAATAAGGAGCATTGAGGATTTTAGGAAGAATTTTGAATTGTAAGGAAACTAAAAAAAAACAATGATGACATGCAGTAATTAAATATAATGTAATAATTCATTAAGGCTTTAAAAGTAAATTATAATTTAAATTTGTATTGACGTCACTTTCTGATGATTCTTGTATTGGCTAACCTTCAATTGTTAATTATTAGCTGTCAATAACGGAGAGACTGTTTAACAGTGGAAGGATTAATTTAGTTTTTCTAATAAGGAAAAAACAAAAAACCGTAGTTAGTGGTTTAATATATAATTGAGTGCAAAAATAGCTAGGCACTGCTCTGCACATAAATTGGTATTCTTAAGTTATTTTACAATATTTTCTTTTTCTCAATGTTGGCGAACCTTTAGCTATCTGTCCTACCAGCACTCTCGCTTTCTGGCTCAGGTTCTTTATAATTCACCTCCTGAACAGTTTACAATTATGCATTAGATTGAGCTTTCTTACTCATTCGAAACATCGAATACTTATTTCCAATTGAAGTGACAAATAATTCACCGTTCCTAAATATGTCCGAACCGTTTAGCTTAATTTCATTAGAGAACAATAATTTAAAATGTACTCCAGACAGTAATAAAACTGTCTTATTTATAATAGCATCACCCTTCACGGCTCCGCCCGCTTTCATAAGTTAAAGGACTTTTTTTTTACTAATGATTGAAGTTTATGGATGAAAATCTTGTATTGAAGTATGCAATTGAGCTTTGTTTCTTACTCAATGATGTTTTTACGCATACCAGTAATTTGTAACTTGTTTGAAATTGCACTCATCAGGTGGTTGAAGATTATGTAAAAGCATAATTGGACATTCGATTTTTAATTTAATGTGTAAGTTGGTAGTCCAGATGGACAGAGATTATTAAGAAACTGATAGTGCACTGCAGAATTAGTGCTTATCACTACAGTAGTAGTAGATGTATATATATCACTACCATACCATGTATGGTACCATGTATCATATTTTTCCACACAATATAAAAAAACAAAGGATCGACTTTTGTAATTATATAAATAACTTTTATAATAGTAATAATTTTTATTCGACAGAAATAATTTTATTAATTTCATCCGGCTAATTTTAATTTCTAACCATAAAAGTATCTAACAGCGTGGTAAAACTTTTTTATGCCAATCGACACTGTACATTTAAATTATTATTATTGTAAATAGTATTGTTGCTAGACCTTCTCAGAACTATGAAGATGATGCAGTTAGAATTTTGTTCAGACAGCTTCAGTAGTTTTACCATTGTCAGCACTGTTGCAAAATGGTGCTAACCACATACCGTTCGATTTTCAAACTCACTGGGATCCAAATATCGCACCACACATCTATATCTTTTCAAATAGTTTTCCTGAATAAAGTAAATTTTATTATAGTTTTCTATCTTTATATAACTTTTCTAACCTCTCCCGAATTGCGCTCGCCACTTATCGGTCAATTTTCATACTTCATTGTGCAGCACATATTTATCGCTTTTTTAATAAAAAATTAATTAAAAATCAATAGATTTTCTTATTGCTAAACCTTCGTGAGATTATAAAGATGATTTCGTTAAAATTTGGTACAGTAAACGAATAATGGCTTGTCCTTGTCTAAATTAGTATAGATTTAACTTTTTTTTAGTATACTCCTTTCTTTTTTTTTTAATACAATTAATATTCTTGATTTAAATATGTTTTATAATATATATAATATATAAATTTTTGCTATAGATGCTGGATATTTACTGGTCAATTCTACACTATTATTTTTAAAAACCTTGAACCAGCATACCTCAAGGTACAAGGCTGCCAAATCGGTTGCAGAAATGTGAGCACTGGGCGCATAGCGATCACGTATTGTTTTACCTTTGGGTTACATAATGCCGCGCAGTCCTGAGCCGTATTCTCTCAGATATGCAAGCACTCCAGTTTTCTTTTCACCCAAGTCCAGAACTGGTCGTTTCATAAATGTTTTGACGATACGTCATTATCCGTAGGCGTGTCCTACCGGTTGTTAGAAAGTTGTGATGTCAGCCTTCCGTCTTTGGGAGCAATTTTAAAGAAAGCCTTTCAGTCTCTCAGTCCCAGAATGAAAAACGATAGCTGATAAACGGATTTGTAACCGGGTTATGTAATTTAAAAGTGGTCGTATTACTTAATCATTCTAGTGTGATTTATTTGAATATTTTACCCAAAATAAAAAATCTTCTGATTTTGAATATTTAGAAGTATATATATTCCTTTTTTTTTATCTCTAATTCTGTAATTAATCCTTCCTATTCTCAGCACGTTGTGAGGTTACGTAACTAGTGAGATGGGAAATCGTCTTCATCTTCTAGAGTGGATAATCTTCCTCCATCTCGCAATGCACCGGTTCCTGCAAAAATTTGAATTCGAAACGTTCTTACACAATGTTTTCGTAATGACTCGTTATGATTACCGGATCTGGGTGCTGTTACCGCTATGGAAAATAACAGTTGTTGATAGTCTGATAACAGGAAAAATATTTTTTTATAAATTATCTCTGAACAAAAGAAAAAAATTAAAATGCCTCTTGTAGATGATGTGTTTAAACGTTGCAAGCAAATGATTTCGTATTACACAAGTCATGTTCATTCATGACTATCATAATATGGACTATACTTTTCTTTGTGATTGTCCTTTATTGATTCGTATACTAGAAAATATGATTCTCAGCCTTCATTTACAGAAATGGGGTGTCTCTTATTATTATTATTATTCGTTTTTTTTTATAATATATCAATACATGTCTTAAATACCTAGGTATATATTTAAGTAATAACGTAAATACAAATATTTTATTATATAACTGGTTACTGTGGGTTAGGGAAGCAGGCAACCTTGGTTTTTACAGACCTTGGTATTCCCTCTTCTATTTTACAAAAGGATTACTCGTTTATTACTTGATTTCTTAACAATGTATATAAACAAAAATATTATATTTTTGTTGGATACTTTGTATTGTTATTAGGAGTACATACATATTAATAAACGAACTACGAACATGTAGTGAGTGGCCATACCATAAGACTGGTTCCGTTTCTGTTGAGCAAGGTTCAAATTATATCTCTGGTATAACCATTTTATTTCTTTAGTAGATTGTGTACAAATCATTTCCATTTAATAATTTTATTGATATAAATATATATATTTTGTGTATAAATTTAATTTTTTTTAGCACTAATGTTTTTTTTGTTTCGTTTATTTATGTAACCTTTTTGTTCGTTTTTTTTTTATTTAGATTAACTTTTTTTCCATTATTTCATTTGTGTTTCCCTTATCACTGATTACTGAACAGTACTCTAGATATGAAACCTTGAGAATGAGACATAGTAAAAGTTCACATGCTCTAGAAAGATTATGTTCGAGTTTTTTTGTCTTTTTACTTAAATTTTGTTGTCACTTAAGGTTTCAGGAATTTTTTTTTTTTTTTTTTTTTTTTTTTTTTTTTTTTTTTAGTACAATTAATATTCTTGATTCGTATGTTTTCTATTGTCACAGCATTCAATCTATAAACTATTATTAAAAAGTAAACCTTGAACCAACATACCTCAAGGAACAAGGCTGCCAATTCAGTTGCAGAAATGTCTTATGCCTGCAAATCTTATGTCTTTTTTCACAGAAACCCAATGGTTATTTCAAGTTTTTTCCTAGTATATTCATTGCCATTTTAACTGAGTACAAAGATAAGAATTAATGTATATTGTATAACGCTATTACTTATTTTCCTTAAATGTTAGGTTGTAATATTTGTCCAAATAAAAGTATTCAATAAACGAAGTATTAAATATTTAAAAAAAAAGAAAGAAGATACTTGTATTTTATAAATATAATTTCTTGTAAATTGCATACAATTTTTTCGATAAATCTTCCACAAGTATTAAAAATAAATACGAACAAATAAATGGCTGAATTTATATAAACAATAAAGTAGACTTTAAAAACGAATTTCCATGATTTTAATTCATCATCAACATCTATAATAAACATTTAACATTTTTTTTTTTTTAATCTTTTATTGAGGGGCAATAAGCAATATGGATGTCTTTACTGATCCATTCACATAATATGTACAAGAAATAAATGAAAAGAAGAGAAAAAATAAATAAAGAACCTCATAATATAAAATACAAAAAAAATAAAGTGAAAAAGAAACCCCCAAAAAACCTAAGTATACAAAATCTAGAATGAAAAAATACAAAGAATAAAGTTATGTTAAAAAAAAGTAATAGTAATAGTGGAAAAACAAAAATATACGTAATTTTCTTCTTTTTTTTTTTTATAACTTTCGGTTAGTAATATATATATATATATATATATATATATATATATATATATATATATATATATATTATAGTCATTTTTTGCCTTATATTTTATTCTTATTGTCCAAATATATGTACATATTTAATTAATAGGTCTATTCAAAGAGTTCAAAGCCCACACGTTGAAACTGCTTACAAAGGCTCTCGTAGCTCTTTGATGACTAGATGAGTTGATATCGCCGCCGACCTATGATGGAGAAGCAACGGTTCCTAAATCGAGAAATGTTCTACGCTAGAAATCTTTTCAAAAAGGTCAATCCAAAGGATAATGGCTTTTCATCCGCTTAAAGTATTTTCATTTTCCCGAGCCAGAATCAAATAAAAAGTAAATTTTACGTGCATTTAGCATTCTATCTAGAACCTTCGGCGTCCACGGTCAACTGGTATTATAAATTCCAGCTGTCATAGGGCATTGACATTAACCGGCGACATGTCTATACTTCAAACAATTAGTTAATTTGTAATTAAGAAAAAATAATTTAACTTTTTCTTTTTTTAGTTTAATTGAATTACAATTTACATTTTGAAGTGAGAAAAAAAGTTACATATTTAACGGTGAAAAAAACGTTACGTGTCTTTTTTTATTCAAACTAGTTTAGCTTCTAAACGGTAGTTCCTAGAGACAAAATTTATAAAACAAAAAATATTTACCAATATATTGTCAAATTTTCGATACGACCAACAACAGAGCTAAAGCCTGTCGAAAAAAAACCCAACATTTAAACATTTTAGGATAATGTAACTTTTTTCATTCAAACCAATAAAGCTCGTAAATTTTAGGCCATAGTGACAAATGTTATATAACAAAAATATTTTACTTTCAATTTCTGATCATGAATCTGCAATCAAATTTTCGATCTAATCCACAGCAATAGAGCATAAGTTTAGACTCCAGAATTTTAAAAAATCACTTTTTCCTTTGGCAATTAAGATAGCTGAATATGGTAACATAATTAGTCGAAAGTTACAAAATATTGTTTTTGAACTGTTTTATTAAAAACAAGAACATACCTTTTGTTTTGAGATAAAAGTCTATTAGTACGTTTTTACTAGCAAAAAGTACTTTATTCAACTTTCTCTCTAATCTTTTCTGAATTACAAGTACGTTACTTTATTTGTTTATCAAATGTATTATTAAATTTTTAGATTTGTAATCGAAAAAAAATATATATAATACGTGAATAAGTCAATTTATTGGTAGATTTTTCCGGTAGTGGCCTGTTAGATTATTAGAACTTTAACTTATTTAGAAAAATTAAATAATTTCTAATAATACTTCAACGCAAATAATACTTAAGAAAAATAAAATCCAAAAACCGCAAAATTATCCAGCTTTCGGATGGTATGTTTTTCCGGTTTTAAAAGCGAGTTTCTTCATGGTATCATTAATTTGACCCTATTTTTTTAAAGCTAGTTAAATTTGAAAGTTTTTGTGATATTTTCAGTTTTGTGGATGGTTTTTTTTTTTTTTTTTTTTTTTTTTTTTTTTTTTAGTAGTGAGCGTTTGTTTGTATTTGCGTTGAAGAATTATTACATATTGTAACTTTTGCAAATTAGTTAAAGATCTGTTCTTTAGGTCCTAAGCTATTAAAATTGAAGTTAATATCTACTTTGTCTTATGTTATGGTAAATCCAAAAATGTGGTCAAAAGTAGAAAAATGTTTGAGAAATGTGGAGATATTACAGCTTTTAGGACAAAAAACGTGGTTTTCTGAAAAAAAATCTATTGAATTATGAAACATCTGCCACGGATTAGAATAGAATTTTGATCTTGTTTCGATCTTTTTTTTTTTTTTTTTTTTTTTTTTTTTTTTTTTTTTTTTTTTTTTTTTTTTTTTTTTTTTTTTTTTTTTTTCACAAGGAGAAATCTTTTATAACTTTGGGTGCTAACAAGTGGTTGTTAATATATATTGAGCTTCCTTAATATCAGTGGTAAATGACTTTTTTCATCTTTTTATAAGAAATGCAAATGATATTTTACATTCTAGCGCATTCTAATTCAGCCCAAATCCATTTTTCTTATATTTCATTTCTTGTTCCGTTCATACTTTTCATTAAGTTCCGCAACGGAATTAAAATTCAGACCTTTAAAAACGGAATGTTAAGTAAATCAAATACGGCCCTGAACTTGCCTTTCCACCCCCACAGTGACGTCAGATATGACGCGCGCAGCAAGGCCGTCACACGCCGCCCCCAGTGAGCCAGTGATGCTTGTGACTGGGGGGAAGGCTGTCGTCGGGGAAGTGGTACCGCCTCCCGAGCCACCGCAGGCCGCCGAGGATGCCTGGGACTACCAGCGTGAGTACTCTCTTTAATCAAATAACATAATTTTTGGATTACAATAAAAAATATAAGAAAACTACAGAAAAATAGAAAAGTGTCTTCAGCTCAAAAAGTTAATTTTTTGTTGTTAACTTCATAAAGTCAGCAGAAGTTTGAAAGTAACAGTAGTCTGTTGTACCTTTTCCCCAAAAATTACCTTTGTATTAAATATCCGCCTTACTAAAGTAATTAAGAAAAAATAAACAACGAATATATTAATAATTACAAAATTATGATAATATATTAGCGTATTTCTTTTTTTCTCGTAATTAAAAATATTGATAGTATCAATCAATTGTTACGATATTCTAATAATGGTATGTGCATGTTTCTTCCCTGGTTGCACGTAACCTTAAAGGGTAGACACCAAAGTAACCTCCCTATTTTAAAAAACAGAATGAAAATTGTTTTATATTTGTATTTACGTTGATCTACTTTTACGTATTTAGTCTGTCTTTTCATACCAACAGGCTGTCAGCCATCTCGTTTCCAGTGATGCCAATATGTACATATACTGCAATATCATTTATATCCGCATCGGTATTTGTCATAGTGTAATAGAGAGCGGAAGAAATAGCGGTTAGTTCTGCTGTATAACTATTGCAAAGAGGGTGGAGTTTCTTTTTGTGGGTTGCATCTGCTGTAATGAAGGCGGAACCTGTTGAGGTTTCAGATTTCGCTCCGTCCGTGTATATGGCCACGTGGTTCGGAAGTGATCGGAGTAATTTTTGAAATTTGTTTTTGTATTCTGATGCGGTGGTGGTGTTTTTTTTATGAAGGCTTGATAGGGTTAGGTGTAGTTTCGGGGGTTGAATGGTCCAAGGTGGTATGTTTATATCTGGTATGCTCACTGTTATTTTTTTCAATTCATTAATGACAAATGAAAATCGTTCTGCTAGGGGTAGTGTTGGGTTATGTTTTTCCTCAAATTTTCTTTTATATTTAGGCTGAAAGAGGTATTTGTAGGTTGGATGTGACTGCTGTAAATATATACGGGAGATATAGTTTACTGCTAATGTTTGCCTCCTGAATAATAAGGGTGGTAGTCCTGATTCAGCACATAAACTTAGTGTGGGGCTTGTTCTAAAGGCTCCTGTAGCAATGCGGATCCCAGCATTGTGAACTGTATCAAGCCTGGAGAGATGTTGGAAGCGGGCCGAGCCATACACAAAACTCCCATAATCTAGCTTGGAGCGAATTAATGCCTTGTAAATCCTCAGCATCGACCATCTGTCCGAACCCCAAGACGTGTTGCTAAGAACTCTCAAAAGTTTTATTTTTGACAGGCATTTCTCTTTTAGAGTGCTAATATGCTGGCTCCAAGTGAGTTTCTTATCAAAAATAAGACCTAAAAATCTGCAGCTATCAACATATGGTAGAGGCATCCCTCCTAGACTGAGCTCCGGGGATACGAGGGTTCTTCGTTTCCTGCTGAAGTGTATGCATTTGCTTTTCTCTGGTGAGAATTTGACTCCTGATAGCTGTGACCAAGTATGTAGTCCATTTATTGCTTCTTGTAAAACCCTTTTTAAAGCGTTTAAATCGCTGGACCGGCTGATAATTGCCATGTCATCGACATAGAGCATCACTCTTATCCCTCTAGGTAAACTCGTTGCCAGATCGTTTATTGCCAGGGCAAAGAGTGTCGTGCTCAGAACACACCCCTGTGGTACTCCATTGTTTTGCTCGAATGTTTGAGAAATGGTGTTGCCAGTTCGAACTCTAAATTTGCGATTTGATAGAAAGTTTGTGATATATTTTAGAATATAGCCAGTAAAGCCGAATTATTGTCTGTCTATTGATACAGTCGAATGCTTTGACCATATCGAAGAATATCCCAATGGCCTGTTGGTTATTGACAAAAGCGTACTGGATCTCTGCTTCTAATTGTACAAGGTTGTCAATAGTTGATCTACCTCTGCGGAAGCCACATTGGAAGTTCTGGAAGATGGCATTTCGTTCTAAGATCCACTTTAGCTTTTATTCACCATCCGTTCCATTATTTTGCACAGGCAACTGGTCAGAAAGATTGGACGGTAACTGCAAGCTAGTCTTTTATCTTTACCTGTTTTCGGGATGGGAATAATTTCCGCTTGTTGCCAGATTTTCGGGAATTCTCCTTTCTGCCATATATAATTATAGTAGCTCAGAAGCCAGATAATACCACTACGCGGAAGATGTTGGATCATGGCATAGTGGATATCATCTGGGCCCGGTGAAGATCCTTTGAGGCTTCCCAAAATCGACTCTAGCTCCCATATGGAGAATGGGCGGTTGTAGTCCCTTTCAAAAGCTTCAGTTGGATCACTAGTGGTATCTTCATCGATGTTTGCCAGTTCTATGGAGGTTGTAGGTGTGGGTGTTGGGTTAAATATTTCCGAGTAGTGTTCAGCGAACGCTCGGGCGACTATTGCGGGGTTGTTGGTCAATTTCCCTTCGTATAGTAATGTGTAGCTGGTACCAGAATAATTTTTATATATTTTTCTTATTTTATTCCATACCTGGTTAGTAGGGGTGGAAGAGTTTATGGTTTCGACATATTGTTTCCAGGATTGTGCTTTAGTATTATTTATTGTTCTTCGACATAGGGCTCTTTGTTTTTTATATTCAATAAAATTGGTTTGATTGGGTTGTTTTTGGAACTTTTTTAGTGCTTTTCTGCGGTTTTGAATGGTTATTTTACACTCTTCGTTGAACCAGGGCACGGAGGGTCTCTTGGAAGAACCCTTAGTTCTAGGGATGGCTGGTTCTGCTGCGTTCAGTATAGCGTCCGTGATAAGCTGGCATCCTTCTTCAATAGTGAGGGCAGATGGTGGCATTTTGGGTGCGTTGAAATAAGTCGAAAAGAGACCAGTCTGCCTTGTCTATGACCCATCGGGGTTTTCGATTTGTTTTATGTTGGCTATTATAAAATTTTAGACGAATGGGGTAATGGTCGCTACCATAGAGATCCGGCAGTACCATCCAGTCAATAATATTAAATAACGATCCACTACAGATGGAGAGGTCGAGAGAAGAATAGGAATAGGTGCCATAGGTGGAACTTAAGAAGGTTGCTTCACCGGTGTTTAATATTAGTAAGTTCGACTCCTCTAAGAAATTTTCTATAATTCTTCCTCTATTGTTGTGGCTTGAAGAGCCCCACATAGGGCTATGTCCGTTGAAGTCTCCGACAAGTAGTATAGGCTGTGGAAGTTGATTATATATGACTGAGGTCTTGTGGTTGTATCAGAGGGTCTTGTGGCAAATAAATATTGCAGAGGGTGAATGAAATTCCGAGGTGTATAGTAATTGCGACTGTTTGAAGTGTTGAGTTTATGTTTATTCGTTGGGAATATACGGAATCATGTACGGCTATGAGTACGCCTCTAGAGGCATGATCATTTGGTCCATCGGTTCTGTAGATGTTAAAGTTTTTTAATGTAAATTTGTCTCCGGCTTTAAGGTGAGTTTCCTGAATGCAAATACATAACGGGTTTTCGTCCTGAATCAATATTTTTAAATCATTAAAATGTGTTTTTAATCCATTGCAGTTCCATTGTATAAGGGCCATTGTTAATATTAGGTGTTGGGTATAGTAGCGGAGACCAGTTATTATTAATAACATTTATTTTTACTGATAAATAAACAGTGATAAAATGAACGTAAATAATATCTTCAAAGGGTTGTCGACCTAATGATATATATATAAATATATACATATTTATTTATTAGAGATAAGACAATTAACATAATATTTATGTGGATATCGTTATGTATTACGATTTCTTCTATTTTGTTTTTTATTTCCTTTGACTTTTATAAAGCCCCCCTCATCAACAGGCCGGTCTATGTCAATAGGCCCGGCCGTGTCGCCTAAAGAGGAGTTAGCCTGTGAAGATACACCAGGCTCGTAGGAAGGAGAGGTGCTCGCTTCGGCTGTACAATGATGATTGACAACCGGGGGGAGGGGGAGGGGGGGAGCGGGAGTAGGGAGGGGAGGTGGTGGGGGGAGGGAAGAAATGCCCGCTGGGCTCTTCTCAGCTGTTATCAACTGCTCTCTCATTGCCCAGGTTGGCTTAGTTATTGTCGTATTTGATACTGTACTTTTAACTAATTCATTTGATTTATTTTCTCCAAAAATGAAAGGTAAATCGACTTGTGTGCCGATTTCCTTTTTTTCTATTATATTTAATTTTTCCTTTACCACTTGGGCAAAGGTTTTATTACCGGAGTTAGGGTACAACTCTTTATATATTTTCTTCGCCTCCTGTAGCGATTTTTTTATTGATTTGTATCGATTTAATTTCTCGGTGAATTTGGAAAATTTGGCATGATCTATCTAGGGCATTATGTGAGCCACCACAATTAATACATTTGGGAGGTAAGGTACATTTTAAGTTACCGTCGGTATGTTTGGTTTTTCCGCACTGAATACAAATTGCCTCTTTTTTACATTGTGTTGTGGGATGATAGAAACCCAAACAATTAAAGCACCGGGGGGGATTAGGTATATAAGCCTGTACAGGTACGGTCTGATACCCTACTCTAATTGTTTTGGGGGCAATGGGCGTCGGAAATGTTATGATGTAGTTATGTGTCAGAATTTCATTGCCATTTTTCTTGATTTTTATACGGACAATGTCTGTAATAACTTCCCTCAGTTCATCTTTTATTTCTTCAATCTCGAGGTACTGGAAATCAAAAAATTTTATTACACCTTTGCTATAGTTAAGTGTTTGGTGTGGTTGTACGGTAACTGGGAATTGTCCACCAAATTCTTTACATTTTAATAAAATTTCTGACTGTTTTCCCTTAAATGTTTCGACAAGTAGTGACCGGTCTCTGAGTTTTTTTATATTTTTTACTTCTCCCACAAGGCCAGTTATAACTTTATTAATGAAGAAAGGAGAAACTTTTAAAAAACCTTCTTCATTTTCTCTTTTTACAATTAGGAATGTGGGGGTTATATTTTTGTTTCATTTAAGGATATTCTATCCGGTGGGTCTTTTATACGTCCACGAGGGCGTTTTTCTGTTAGGAATCGGGCTAGGAGGGTCGTCTGTATCCATCGGTTTTAAGTCAGTACAATTTAAAGGTACGAAATATATATAGAGAGTATTTAAAAAAATATTATAAGGAAAATCTGTATAGTCTCTTATCTGACTTAGTCTTCAGGAGCACAAGATCCTTCAGCCTTGCAGTCTAGATAAACAGTGAATGAGCTTGGAGTCTTGTACACAGTTTTATTTACAAAAAAAAGAAAAAATTCAATAATATTCACAATTTACACTAAATATAACCTAACCTAGGTACGCACTATATGCAGAATGAAAATTGTTTTATATTTGTATTTACGTTGATCTACTTTTACGTATTTAGTCTGTCTTTTCATACCAACAGGCTACATATAATTGTGTATATTTAAATATACTCACTGTTTTATTATTTTAACTAATTAAAAAACCGGCATTAAATGATTTTTATAATAATATTCAACCCACGACTGCCGCTAAACACGTGATAATAAGCAGATGAGACAACACCATAAGTGGCATGTCAGGTATCACGTAGGTCAGCACCCATCCTAACATAATTGTCAAAATATTTTTATTCAACGAGAACCCTCAAACTGCTTCATTTTAGCCGTGTGTTGTGGGTAATTTCACACGTGTATTGATACCTTGTTTTGTATAAGTTCGTTGGTCTGTTTTTCTTATGAAATATTTTAGGATTAATTTTGAAGTATTTTTTATGAAACCTGGTTGTGAATTTGTATTGTTGTACTTTGTTACTTATCACACAAAATGGAAAACCCTTTTCAAAGGATTCTTTTTAGCTGTTCCGTAAATTCTTGAGGTAAATTAAATTTAATGCAGTCAATTAGACGTGTTTCAGAATCATGAAAGAAAACTTTTAATGTTCTTTATTTTTTAAGACGAAAATGTTTCCCTTTGGATATGTATTTGTTCTAGTAAAAAGTTTTTATTCCTGCGTCGTATATTATAAGTTTCTGTGTCGCTGGTCAACTTTTCTCAATATACCTAACTCTTTTATTAAAACAATGTAAAAACATTTTATATTATACTGACATCAAAATAATTTATTTTATTTATCTAATAATCTAATATCTAAAGCCAAGCAATAATAAACCTAAGTCTTTTTTTATTTTCAAGATTGTGAAGGCATAGCAATAAATAATATCTATATAGTTTTATTTCCTTTTTAATTTTCATAGCAATATATTACGAAAAAATATTTTGAGGTATGATCTTGCACTCTAGCCGCTTTACATTTTAAGGCGTATAATAACATGTTAACAGAAGCAGGACCGCACCGTTTTGTCTGAATTGATGGACTCAAAACTACCTTTGCTTGATTTAACACTATAACTATAACTAGTTGACTCATTATGTTATTCATTCTATACCTGAAATACAGTGTATGTATTCCTAAGTCAAATCAGCGTAGTACGAGAATATACTGTAACATTTATTTAAAAGCTAAAATGTCGATTTTAGAAAATGATCATTAATTTTTTGTCACGAAAATATCTTATGGCTGAAGGTCTTTATTATTATTATTTATTTATTTTTTTTTTGGCGCAACATTTTTTTCCTTTTTTCTTTTACTTTTCCTCATGTTTTCATTTCAATTGTTTTGTAATTTTATTCTTTCACTGCATCGTAACACATTTTCGTAGAAAACGTAATTTTTTTTTTCTGATGTTTGGAAAGGTATATCGTACTTCAGATATTTTAAGTCCTAAATGGATCTAGGAAAATTGTTGGCACATTTTTAATTAAAATTGATAATTTTTTTAGAGCGCCGCGTTATCTGTACCTTTTACAGAGAGATAGATACCGGCTGGGAACAACAGGAAAGAAGTCACAGTAGCAAAGTATTTTCCTCAGTCTTGCACTAAACTGTTATCTTTCTTGGTACTTCAGAATTGTGAAACTGTACAAACCTAACCTTCAACATCAATTAATAAATATCGTTATGTGTATGATTAAAACTCAAATGCTTCTAATCATAATTGTAGAAAAAAAACAAAACAAACAATAATCATAATATTTAAATTATATCCCATGATCTCATAACTTAAAATTTGGATTATAAGGTTTAAATTAAAATATAATTATATTTATTTATATTTTTATTATTTTATTTATTTATTATTCTATTTATTTATTATTTTATTTATTTTATTTTATTATTTATCTATTTTATTTTATTATTTTATTACTTTTATTACTTCTGTAGTTTTTGTGTGAAGGAGTTTTTTGATAAAAGATTTAAGTGGTATTAGTTGCATACACATTACATTCTCATAGACATTTTATTAAAACTGAGAATCATGATTGTAATTTTTCAAGTTTAATTTTTGTGAATTTAGAAAAAAGAAAACTTGTATCATACTATTCCAATAATTTTTTTATGTTTGGTAGTTTGTGCTAGTTGTTATTAAGACTTCCGCAAAATATCATTACTACTTTAAAAGAAATAATATTGGCATATTGATATAAAAATCAGTGGGGAGGCCGTTCTCTTTAAAAGAAAAAACAAAATATTTATGTATCTTTAAATGGGCCACAAACTTTATTGTTTTAATCGGACTGTTAATTGCGTGATTCAGACAGCTTTCTTTGTATTTCTTTGTTTTAATTTTTAAAATTAGTTTTCCAGCAATAGCAGCTGAAGTTATCTTTTAAAAGGCCAAGAAGAAAAAGTTGTATTGAGGTTAGTAATACCTCTAACTGAAACAACTTAAGAATTCTGATGGGATCTATTCGTTCTAAAAACACTTCGGCTGATTTACAGAGCCTGTGAGCTGACTTCGTAATTTCATGGTTTTTCCTGAATAATATTTCAGGTTGACTTTTTCAATTTACTGTTACGATCTGCAGTATAGTTTAATTTTTATCTATAATGCATATATGGCACTATCGATGAATCATCTAATAAAAATATACATTTTTCTTCGTAAAAAATAAGTAAATCTCTAACAGATTCACTATTCTCCACATTACTGAAATATACATTTTCCAAGTTTATCTAAACCCTATCCATAATAGTTTAATCATTTTTTTAGTTGTGTTAAATCCGTTTCAACATTTATCCATGTTCATTGTCACAATATAGCATTTTGATGATTATTATCCTTTTCCTTCAATTTTCCCTAAAAATTTAGTAGTCTTATTCCATTTAGGAAGAGTTTAAAAATAAAATTGGAAAATGGTTCACCCTAAACGGAAAAAAGATTGAAGATATATGGAAAAAGGGTGAAATATAAATGGAATGGTTTAATATAAAATGGAAGAAGATTAAACATAATTAAAAAATGTTTAAATATGAATGAGAAACTGGAAAGATAAATGGAAAAGTCTGAATAAAAATGGAAATATTATTAAATAAATGTGGAAATGAACTAGAGATGTTTAGAAAATGATTTAACTTTTCCGGAAAAGGTTAAGTAAACTTTGAAAATAAGTATAACAAAAGAATTTTAACTGAAAAATTATGTATTCCTTTAGAAATAATTATCAAATATAACGAATTGTGACGTTGTTAACAAGCGACTATATTTTAACATCATTTACAAGAAATAATTGGTTTCTTCTCCGTTTGAATTTTTCTTTTCACATAATTCTTAATCTGTCGGTGTTAAATACCTTGATATATTTGCTAGTGATGAAAATTAAATAAGGGATAACTACGCCAAAAAAAAAAAAAAAAATAATATTAAAATAAATTAAACAAATAAGAAATAAACAACCCCGCCGTACCTTTTTCTGATCTTATTTGCTCAAATCATGTCGGGCTAATAATTTCCTTAACTTTTGTTCCCCGACCCCAGGGTCATACTCTTCTTCGTCTCCCTAAGATGCTCTCTTGCATGAGGGTTTAGAATGTTTGATCTCTTGATATAATGCATTGTCCGTGTAACTTCCTGAAAACTGTTGTATTGTGTAACATACGTCTATATGTTGTATCTATATTTGTTGAGGATTAATACAAGTAACTCCGTTTCCTAAATTTGGTTATTGACGTACCGTCCAGAAAGATTTTGTGTTAAATTTCATTAAGGTCTTCTGAAATTAAATGTAGACTGTTGGCTTTAGGTAAATAAAGATATTATAAATGTAAAACAACTGAAACACCCGCTAATGTGTGAAATCCCTTCCTTCATTGTGTATATTCCATTAACTCTTCTCTAAATAGCTGTTGTGCGAAAATGTAATAATAAATTTACGTTGATTGATTCCCTGAGGAGCCTGTTTAATAAAGTTGTCATCCCATCTGCGTTAATTAATCACGCGTTAATTAACCTATAGGATTACCCATCAACAAGTATACCCTTCTCACTCCAGCTATTTCGTTGAATAAAAATTAAATTTTCAAGTATTTGTTTCTTGCAATAATATTATATTTTGTATTAGCATGGATATGTATCTTGGGGGTCTATACTTTTTGGTGTAATGTTTGTTTCACATTGATATTGTCTCGCTCTAACTCTGTTGGTGTTACTCGGATCGAAAATTTGACGACAGTTTGCTAATTAGAAATTAAATGGAGAACATGGTTTCTGTTATGACATTTGGACAATATAGGACCTACTGCTTAGGAGCTATATTGGTTTGGATGAAAAAAGTTTCATTTTCCTTCATTTTTAACTGTTGGAGCTTTTTTTGACATACTCTGGTGTTGCTCGAATCGAAAATTGGACGATAAACCTGGTATCAGAAATTTAATAGATAATATTTTTGTTATATAACATTTGTCACTATGAACTACCGTTTAGTAGTTTTATTAGTTTGGGTGGAAAAAGTCTCGTTTGGAACCGCTACTTTATCTCAACTTTGTTTATTTCGAATGATAATTTATTGTTAATTTAAGTAGTTTTATCCATTTAATTCTAAACTGTGTACTACAAAAAGCAGTAGATTATAGATATACATATCCATGAATTCTCTCAGTCAGGAAGAAATTGAGTTTTTTCACTTACTTTCCTTTCTATTATAAATTAAAAATGAGTCCCAGAAGATCCCTGTTTAAAATTATTTTACATTACTTGAAGATAAACGGTACGAGTGAAATTTACGGTTGACTTAATATATACCAGGTATGCAAGTTTAAAATGTCGTTTATTTCTTAAAATATATACACAGTAATTTAAAAAAAAGTATAATATATTTTATTCAAAGTACTGACCCTCGCTTTCTACACATTTTGTCCATCTCTCGGGCAATATATAGATACCATTCCAAAAGAATGCTTCATCTTTATTTGAAATCCATTCATCGAGCCATTTTCGTACGTTTTCGAAATTGTTGAAGTGTTGCTCCGCCAATGAGTGTCCCATCGATGAGAAGAGGTGATAATCAGAAGGCGCCAGGTCAGGTGAATACGGCGAGTGGGGTAGGAGTTCCCAACCAAGCGAAGAAATCGTTTCCTTAGTCAATCTGGCTGAATGTGCTGGAGCGTTATCATGCTGAAGAATGACTTTGGCGTGCCTGTGAGCCCATTCTGGGCGTTTTTTCGATCAATGCGTGACTCAAATTGATCATTTGTTGTCGGTAGCGCTCGGTATTGACTGTTTCGCCGGGTTTGAGAAGCTCGTAGTAGACTACTCCCTTCTGATCCCACCACACACACAGCATTGTCTTCTTCCCAAAACGATCCGGTCTTGCACTCGATGTGGATGGTTGTCCTGGCGTTACCCATGATTTTTTTCGTTTGGGATTCTGAAAATAAATCCATTTTTCATCGCCAGTTACAACTCGATGCAAAAAACCCTTTCTTTCGTGGCGTAAAAGCAGCATTTCGCACACAGTTTTTCGTTTTTTTTCCATCTGTCGTTCGTCCAATTCATGTGGAACCCATTTTCCAACCTTTTGAATCTTTCCCATAGCTCTCAGGCGATCGGAAATGGCTTGCCTAGTGACATTCAACTGTTCTGCCATCATTTGTTGGGTTTGGGTATTGTCTTCGTCTAATAAAGATTGCAATTCGAAGTCCTCAAACTTTTTTGGTCGATTTTCTCGTTTTTGATCAGTAACATCAAAATCACCACGTTTGAAACTTTGAAACCAACGTTCACATGTCCTGACGGTTGGAGCAACATCGCCATAAGTCTCAACAAGAATTCGATGACATTCAGATGCCTTTTTCTTTTGATTAAATAAGAAAATCATGACATGCCGCAAATGCTCTTTATTTGGATTGAAATTAGACATTTTTAACACCAAAGAAAGGTATGATACGTCCACGTAAACGACTTAAAAACAACTGACTTTTGTAAACAAATGACTAACAAACAAAATAGCGTTTAGAGATAAGCAAATCCTTCAATAGGCTAAGAGCGCATTCTATTGGAATTAAAACGACATTTTAAACTTGCATACCTGGTAAGGCGCGCTAAGTCAATTTTTCTTTTTATAATTCATGAAGGTAAAAATTAGGGGGACGTTTAAAATTCCTATTAAAGGAAATCTCAAATGGTTCTTGCAATAAATTAGAATTAGAAAAAAACTTCAAATCCTATATCTTGGTATATTATGATCTATAAAATTTTGTAAAGGCGCCTTAGAATTTTATGTTTTGGCCCTCATCATTCAAATAGTTATTTTCGTCTTATGAGTGAAAAAACTTATGAATTATTGAATTATTTTATTTGTTAGAAGAACGTATTATTAGAAGAAAGTAGATCAGATATTATAGCTCTATCTTTTTATGGATATGCTCGTAGTTCTATTATAAACTAGAATATTAAATAGATTTCTCCTTGATAGCTGTTGAACTCAATAAGTTTTATATTGTATATATGTATTATTATTGAGTTATATTATCATTTCCAATTGATTCATAGTCTAGTGTAGTGTTTTAAATTATATTTAGGTATTATCGTCGTTAGTTTTGGAAGTTCTTGTCACACTATTAGCCAGGATTCATATTATGGATTTGATTCATGCATTAAATGTTATTATTAAGTATTATATAATTATTTGATATATTATAGATCCGTATTTTTCTCATACGATTCGCCAGTATTATCTGGCATCCTTTTTGTTTTCATTAAGTTATCCAGTCCCTTACATGGGATAACTTTCCAAACTTCATAAATTCTATTTTTCTTTCCTTTTCCGTCCAACACAGTATTCTCTCACTCATATCACCGCTAATTATTTCTAATCCAATCCTCATCAATATGAAGTTACATATTTTCTACGGCTCTCAAGGCCTGTTATAATGTTACCTTTTCATAATTTTCTTAGGAGCTATTTTCTTTACTTATTTTTTTTTTATTATTAATTAATAAAATCACTTATCCTGGTTCAAGCTCTTACTTTGATGCGATATATCTCTATGAGTTTTAAATCGTTTGTTAAAACGTAAGGAAAAAAAAAATTCTGTCAATGTGAAACGATGGAGTGCTGTAAGTGACTTTTGATGTCATAAATATTTTTTTGAAACAGTCCTAATGGACTTGCGTTTGGTATAAACGTATTTTGTTTAGTAAAGGGAAAATTCAGCTTGCTGAACAGTTTATTGCTGTTAAATTACCCTCTCTCTACCCAGATGGGATTGGTAACACATTTCGCCCTACCATTGACATCAATATTCTCGACTAATACCCTCACCTCTCCACTCTCTCTCTGCAATATCCTAATCCCTTCTGTAAATATCTCTACACTCCTCCAAGGTCCAGTGCAAGGCGCTTCCTTCCCCCCTGCCCAGAAGTGGAGAACCCAAGGAAGATTCCCTGACCTCGTACCGTTAGCAGCCCGGCGACCTCCATACATGCGCGGCCCCGCCTGTAATGCTGTACACAGTTGTTACTGACACCGGATCCCAGAGTGCTTTGTGTCGGGACACGATGCTTTCTAGTTGCCATAAGATACCTTGTAGGTGCAGCAGTGTGGTAGTTGAAACTTTATATCGCTTTTAATGTGGCAAAATGGGCCATCATAAAGTGCCCGGTGTAAATACGATGGGCGTTATAATAGTTTTTAATACATATCTTATCATTTAAGTTAATACATATTGTAATGATTACTGAATATGCTGCATATAAAAATAACGAAGAAAATAATTTTAAAATAATTATTCTACTTCATGAATACATATTATATATTTAAATACGTATTATATATTTATTTTAACTTGGGACTCGATTAACAGTCGTGGTTGGCACCGCAATAAGCTCAGATAACCAAATCCTTGGTTAATCCAGACCCCAATAATATAAGAGAAATATATTTTTTTAAAATAATATGGACCTATTTTTGTTCCTTTTAAATCGCAATTGAAAATTACAAAGTCTATATTCTTTCTCATTGGGAACAAGTTCTTTAACTCCATAACATTTGAAAATCCCCTTTTTAGCCTCCGTGAAACAACCTTAAGTAATAGTACAGGTGGCGATGAAATCTAAGTTTCGATTTTTTTGGACATTCCCCCATCTAGCCTAGCACCCTTCTTATATATTAAATAACAAAATAGTACTTATTATGTATGCACTAACTAATAATATAAATAAGTAACATTATTACATATATAATAAAAAAACAATTATGACATCAAAAAAACTCACTAACTACCGACATTCGCACGATCTCTCTGTAATCTAAAAACCATAAAATCCAGGTATTGAAGTGCCCTCTACAACCCAGAAAACCGGAGAACATGTTAATAATGATTTGTTTCCTCGTTTAATTTCAAGGAGATCCCAGTGCTGTTCTCTTCGCTTCACCACTGATTTGAAAACCCACTGGAGGCTGAGTGAGAGCGCTATGTGTTATAACAAGGGTGTTAATTTACATATATCAGTTGTTTGTTTTTTTGTATTAGATCTTATTATTGTTGGTTGTAAATCCTGTAATGGATAAAGTATAATAAATGAAGCCACAAATATTTCACCCAGAGAAAACCTCATTGCATTTAGTAATATTTTATGATAAAATGTAACGGGGTTTCTTTATCGTAATCGTTATCGATTTCGAGTGCTATTTCTCACAATCATCTCTCAGGCTGACTCTCCTTCCCCAGAAGTTTTGTACAAGTTTTGACTCGTTATGATAAAAGAAATATTAAAAAGAATTATTTTAAACTAATTTCAAGGATGATAACAGATATCTCCCGATAGGTTAAACGAAAATTTTCATACATGTTTACTTATCTCGACATTCGGGAGATTTATATAGATTTTCACGAAAGGTTCGTGGAAACAATACAAATTTTAGTCATCACTCGGCATAGGCTTAGAATTTGATC
This sequence comes from Euschistus heros, assembly GCA_003667255.2. NCBI lineage: Eukaryota > Metazoa > Arthropoda > Insecta > Hemiptera > Pentatomidae > Euschistus > Euschistus heros. The sequence goes on from RCWM02000270.1 coordinate 835,806, forward strand.
TGGGGAAGGGATCCGCTAGTTTCTAAAATAGTACTATAAGTAGGCTGTAGATTATGACACTATGTACTTAATCCTTATTGTGTCTGTAATTTATATAATAAAACATTCACTGGTTATGTCGGATTACTCATGTGAATAAAGTAAGCAAAAAATAAAAATTATTCGTTTTCATTTATAAAAAAGTAAGTAAGTTGTTCAAATGTTTGATGCTATCACTTGAAACAAGTAAGGTATTCCGATATACACGCAGCAGGTTAATTATTATTACAAGTTTTTTATGTTCTAATTTTTAACTACAACAAACCAAGCTTCTGTAAGTCCGCAAGTTTAAATTACAAAAAAAGTTTAACTTTTTGGTAACCTTATTAAGAAGAACTCTTTCAAAACTTTCTTGTTTTAATAGCTTCTGGAGACAGTTTTCTCTCGCAGATTGAGACGTTAAACCATGGAAGCTCGCTCCTCTTGGTGTTAGTCCATGCCTGAAATGACACGGAGACCCTTCCACTCTTGATTACCTCTGCTTATTTGTGGCTGTCCGGATTTGTAGAGAATCGGATTATGGGTTTTGAAGCAGAGAAGCGTTGTATCCATCTACTGGCTATGTCGATCAATTAACCGTATAATGGTACTATATATAATATTATACGTAATTATTAGGTAATTCAGTATTGATTGGCATCGTATACAAGTAGTAATTATTTTATATACAAGTAGTAAATATTTTCATGCATTCTCTTTGAAGGGTATGCTTGAACTAAATTTTAATTATTCCATTAAGTCTTTTATATTATTAACAACTGTAAAAATGTCAAATATTTATGTAATAAATAATGTATTACATATATATATATATATATATATATATATATATATATATATATATATATATATATATATATACACGTATATATATATATATATAATTGTCCATCTATAATATATAATTGTATGTATAATAATGTATTATATATATATATATGTGTGTGTGTGTGTGTGTGTGTGTGTGTGTGTGTGTGTGTGTGTAATACATTATTTTATACATAAAATATTAAACATTTTCACAGTTGTTATGATAACGGTTTAATTGAAAATCTATAAATTTTATTATTGCTAAATCTTCCTAAAACTATTAAAATGATGTAACATATTTTATGTTTTATTAGTACCGATTGTTTATGTAGTTTCGTGGTTTGTGATCCCAAACAAAAATGGCTTATACATGTATTTTAATTTTTAAACGTTTATTAAAAACTATTTGTTGATTGCTTTGAACAAATGAATTTCCCCGGTCAAGGTTCCAGTTGTCCTCTGACATGAGAGGGATCGTGGTTGCCTGATCGACGGGTGTCACCTGTCACCTCCAGTCTTTATTTCCTTTACAGGAGAAAATCCTATCGGGGTTAAAACCTCTTTTTTTTTTCTTTTTTTTTCCTAGGAATATTCTTGAAATCAACAAGAAACCTGAAAAGCTGCTTGCTTGAAAGTTCGGTTTATATTATGTAACTTTTTTATATTATGGCCGAGTGACGTATAACGTACTTTATTATGTTAGTGCTTATGTTTTGAATAGTGAAACTTATTTTGTGCTTTTCTTATCATATTAGTCAATTTTAAAAATGATATTTTTATTCTTAGGAAAACTCTGTTCGCCTTAATTTAATATATTTGATATAGTATGAATATTATATGATTCAGCCTGGTCCTAAATCATGAAGTTATTAAATAAAAACTTTTTTTTTATATACTATATTAATATTTACTACTGTATAAAATATTCAAAGAGTTGAGGAGGTAATGGCGGCGAGAGGATTAGAGGAAGGAGATTGGGAAGACTGTGAATACTGGCGGTCCAATGTATTGGGTCTCCGTATATGACCTAAGGCCGTTAAATACGATTAAAAAAAAAAAAAAATTAAATATGAGGCGTAGATTTCCAAAACCAACCAACTCCAATTACCAGATTTTGTTTTTAAATGTTTGTAACTATACTATCTTTAGATCAAAGGTTTTCTCCCTAAAAGTAGTAAAATCACATTGAAAACGGTTATACAAATGGTCTCTTCCTAATGCAGCCAGGCCTTTACCTTCATCGACCAGCAGTGAAAAAATTTCAAAAACAGCCGGATGTGTAAATCTACTCCTCATACACAATAAGTAAGTGTGCAGTAAAATGAAAATAATAACGTCAATGACTTGTAGAGAACTTCCTTCTGATAGCACTTGAAGAAATGTTCTACATCACATTGTCCCTAGACCATCTCTATTCCAGAAGCCTCGAAGGGTTATCGGGAATCGAGTGAGAAGCAAGTTGGAGAATTGTGGATTCGAGTGAATAATTAGCTTGTCATGGAAGGATAGAGATCTTGTTTGGGCCAAAGCTGAAACGCATGGAAAATTAAGATCATTCTGGATAAGTTTATTTGTGACATAATATGGAGCATTGAATATTTTACGAAGGATTTTGGATTGTAAGGATTGGATACGAAAAGAATTGGAAGGTTTAGTAGAGTCCCAAAACTCAGCTCCGTATCTCCAAATGGGTCCTATTATTATCATATAAGTATTTTGTAATTTTTTTTTTTTTAATTTGTTTTGACTTTGTGTATAATCTTTTGTAATTATAGGGGGCTTTAAACGCTTTCTAGTAAATGTTCTTTTGTTTTTTAAGTATGTCAAATTGTTAAAAAGTCTTTTGTAATTAATAAGGAGTTTTGAACGTAAGGCTGATAAATGTTTAAGTTGTCTTGTATGTGGATTTCTATACGTTTGTCCGGATGGAGTCCTAGGTGGTGAATCTGTTCAATAGGGATTTTTTTTTAACCATCAACTTTTGCATCTATACATTTACTACTGATTTTTATTAGTACAGTACGCATAGTATACATAAATACATTAAGGGAACTGTAAATACTTGAGCTTACGATTGAGTGTTGACTGTCTATATAAATTATTTTTGTTAATTATTTAGATTTAATCTCCATGGGGAAATATGTTTATATTGGAAGGTTATATAACAGTGATTTCTTATTATTTGTTGTACCGCGTAGCAAACATATAAGAAAAAAAATACAGTCTATATGAGAACCTGCTCTTTTTTAAAGTCGTTTGATAACTGAATATTTGGATTTTTTTGAGAGTTAATCAACACAATATTAAATTAAAAAAAAAAAAATCTTTTTGCGTTATTGAATTGTATGTTTTTAATCATACATTATTTTAGTAGATCATGTATCCTCTGGTTTTCAGTTTGTATTTCTGACAGTAGTGACCTTATGAATAAGGGATCGAACATTGATGTAGGAAAGGTTTCGAGGTCATGTCAAAAGAACTGGAGGGTTCGTCTTTCTTTTTCATTTTAATGAATAGTTGCAAAGTAACTTTGAGCATAAAGGCCAAAAAAATAAGCACAGAAGAAGGAAAGATAGTATAAAAACTCACATTCAAAAACTCCAAACCAAGCATCTTTTTTTAGGGTTTCCAATTTAGCTCTTGATTAATGTCCTCTGCAGAAAAGAAGTGAAACCTTTTAGAAATTTTTTTTTTTGTTTTAAGATGGTGGAGGAAAAAACATTTTAAGAAAATTTGAGCGCTGAAGAAAACTGAATCCATTACCGATCTTTCCATTAAACTTTTTAACCATTTATTAATTAGATCTTTTTACATCTTCATGACAAGAGAGTCATTTATTTTGAAGTTCATGAAGTCTATATTTTATAAAAGTATTAATTTAATTATTTTGTTTTTCAAATTTTAACGTGTGCCTTTAATTTGCTATTATATTTACTGTAAATTGTAATTAATAATACACAACGTAAATGTTAAAAAATTTTCTTTTAATTATTACATCTCTCGGACTTGTCCCAAACATGATACCTATCTTTTCATAGAAAATTTCCTAATCATTCAAATCCATGAGTATCACAACTCGCTTTCCAATCAAACCAGATAACCCTCCGAGGCACCTGAAAAGAAGATCACCTCGGGACCTGCTAAATAGTACTTTATTATATAGGACATTTATAAGTGTTACCATTGGGTTGTTACTTTCAAGCAATTTTTATAAAACAAAAATGTTTTATCATTTTTAAAATTATTATCAGATTTACTTGATGTATTATATATATTGTATGCAGTTGTAAATTTCAATAAATAGCTATAAAAAAAATGACATCTATGTCTATTACCATTTGCTAATCATTCATTAATCTAAGATTTCATAATATTAATATAATATCAACATAATACATTTTAATTACTTTTTTTGTTTTATTTTATTTATCAATTTATTTTTATAGCACACGATATTATCAATATTTTCAATTTAAAAAATCTTTAGCTCTAATGAAGATTATCTAAGTCATCCATATCCCTCTTCCCATTGTGGTTCATCATAGGTCAATTATCGCGGTATATCGTTAAATTATCTTCCCATAGACTTCTCTCCATATCTCATCATCTATGTTCGGCTCTTCATACTAAGTTATGCAATTCCGTGTGAGATTTTTACAATATAATGTTCACGGTTAATAAGTACCCATTGTTGTTACTTAGATAACTTATTAGATCATGGCCTGTAATATAATTTAAACGTGTACTTTAGACTATATTATAATGGTGCATCAGAAGATTTTATTCGTGCATCTTATCAATATTATAATTTTTTTAAATAAGAGGTCTTACTTTTAAATTATAATATATGTTCTCCTTTAAATGTTTAAATAAACCGTTGTTTTAAATGACTATTTGGCGACTAACAGGACAGTTGGATATATATCTATTACCAATACACCTTAGGAAATTTTAAAGCCTAATGATTTAAAAAAAAAATGATGAGTTTTCTAAAAATATCTGTTAACCGTGCCTAATCACTTAGACTACATTGGAGTACCCTTCATCTAAGTGAACTTGAGAAGTAGAAGGCTGAAAATGTTCTTTTCTTTAGCTTAGGGTTTTATTTAAACATATGGCACAATATTCGTATAAAGCGTAAAGGCAATTTGAAAATAATCTTGATGGTCCTTAAATATGTAATTATAAATTATATTAATTTTATAAAATTTATTGATATCATTCATATTATAAAGGTAATCTTATTGTTCGTTTTTTGTATTCAAGGATGTTAGTTAAAATTACATTTGTTAAATTAATAAATTTACGATTTATTTCCTTATTTTTATTATTTAAATCAATAATCCTGCATGTTGTTTCCCACCTTCACAAAAATCACATTTGAAACAACGCCTTAAATTAACAAATTTATTCATAAATATTATCACGAATATGTCCATAATATTTAATATTACCTGATCCATATAGCATATAAAAATGTTTTCTTTGTTTATAAATAAAAAACGTTTAATCCTTCCAAGCCTGATAAAAATTATGTTAATAGTATTAAATAATTGAAATTTGATTAGTAAGAACAAAAATATCATATTTGTAATAATAAAAAAGGACATAAGAATCAATGATGTTTCGGTGTCAACATTTTTCGGTTCTCGATTTTTGATACCGATTCCTCGGTTGGTTTAATTTGAACCAGTAGTAATAGAATAAATTACCATTAAAAAAATCAAGAAAGAAGCATGTAAAACAAACAAATCAATTTAGGTAAATAATAATGATACAAAAAAACAAATAAGTAAACCGCTTGTTACTTTATTATACAGCAAAGAATATTTGTAATAAAGGCAATGTAAACAAAATATAATTGAATTCACAAATACTTATTAAAGGAGATAAACATTGCAAGATTTTAATTATCGATTAAAGAATCGAATATGTTACTAAACCCTTTCACTAAACATTGTAAACGCATTTGTAGTATTCTGGATTTGTTTTTATCGAGTATTATTTTAAAAACCAATATATATACGCAATAAAATGGAAAAAATAAAATTAAAAAAATCTGTATTCTGGGCTAACGAAAATTCTCTAAGAATTAAAATAAAAGTAATATACAATTGTATTATTGTCAGGCTGCAGTTATCTTTATGGTTTAGTATTGTTATCTTATTTCTTTATTTTCCATTAGCAAATACATATCTTGAACTAATTGAAGTTTAGCTTGAAGTAGCAAGGGTTTAGTATTTTATTCCTTACAAATGAGGCTTTTTCATTAAAAAGAAAAAACTGATGTATAATAATTTCATAATTAGGTATAACTGTCGTCAGCGTCAGTGGTATCGATTGGTTGCTAGGAATCGACTTCCGACACATCGTTTCTCGATACCGATTATTTTCTCGATAATTAAAGAAACCGAGAGTGGACGTTTGAAATCGACATATCTCTAATTACAATCCAATATTTTTAAAAAAATTAGATCCTATTATTGTAAACCAAATACAAAGTACTTTTGACCTCATGAGTGTTGTAATGAGCGTTGTAATGTTTCATGAAGATGTGACCAGTTATGTGATTATATAATTAGACGTGTTCTACATAAATAAAATGAGTAATTCAGATTTATTTACTTGATTCATGTAGAATTATTGATTCAAATCTTAAAAAGATTTAAGTAATATTTTTGTTTATAGTATTTTAAATAAATAATTCAAGAAAAAAAATTAATATTAAATATTAAATAATTTCTCGAAGGCTCATAACTAATTTGGAGGTCTGTTATTTTGCTTCTTCTACTCTTTCAGCCAAAGAACACTTCGATTCAAACTTTCTAATGCGGCTTATAATAGCTTTCATTGTCTTTGAAAATAAATTCCGCATTAGTGACATGGCCGTGGAAAATCTCTTTCAAAGTAAAAAGCATTTTCTCTATCGGACTTGAAAAAGTCAAGCACTCAATCGTCATTAGCGATGGCTATTCGACATAAAAACATAACACCCGCCGATGACAGATCCCGCCATTTTATGTTCCAGCCCGCCAATTAGTCGCACTCTAATTGACTCCAAATCCTTCGCCAATTAACTCTCGATTGATAATTCGAATCACATCTGTATTATAATAATCATATTAATCTTTATCCAGTTGTTAGTTTTATCTTACACTGCATTTTGAAGCATGCAACCCCGTCCATACTATTTTATAAAAGGACAAGCCATTTTTCGTTTGTGATCACTAACCCCGAAAAATACATAACTAAACTGCATCATCCTCGTAGTTTAAGGAAGTTTTAACAATAATAAAACTTACTGATTTCCAATCACGTTTTTATTACAAATGCGATAAACATGTAGTTCCTGGGGAGTTAAACAATCGACCGAGCGCAAATCTGCAAGACGTCACAATGATAACGGTTTTGTATAGAACATGAACTTGATAAAACAATTTCCTTTTTTTAAATTAAGTTAATTATTAAAAGAGGGATGAATCTATGTTGCGACTTGTGGTTTCCAGTAAATTTTGAAAATTGACTGATATATCGCTGATAATATAGTAAATATTCTCTGTCTATACAAATGTATACAATGATCTATACAGATTTTTTGGATTAATTAATATCTTTTGGACATAACTATTTTCTAATGATCTCAGTTTGTAATACTTCCTTTGAAACTTGTATTTTTATGAAGAAGAAAACCTTTTTAATAAATAAAGACTAGAAAAATGTTTTTAACTAATGTAAAAACCATTAATAATTTCAAAATTAGCTGTTATTAATGATCCGCTCATTAAATCATCAAATTAATGCAACAAAACAGCAATTTCCAAAATACTGCTAAGTGCAATGTATTTAATTGAAAGAGAAACTTAAGTTAGTTAACTTTAGTATAATAATTTACAGTTAAATATTGGTCACAGAAATTTTTTGAAATATTAAAAAAACACTTTCTTCTCTAACCTGAAACGTATGACTTCTCTAACCTCTGTTCTATTCATTTATATACTTTCATTTTAAACGAAATTTCCTGGGTTATTCTGATGAATACCTAGGCTCGGTTCCTTGTAAGCACTCTGCAAAGATCATCAATATAGATCATAATTTCTAGGTCAGTAGGTCGAACCTAGACTTTTTAACTTCTTGAGAGCATTACTCACTGATATTAAGGATTTTTTCGATAAAACAGTATAAAATCGGTTTAAATAGATGATTTTTATAATAAATTAAAAAGTCATATTGAAGTAAATTGTTTATTTCAGTTCCTTCTAAAATAAATTATTTTCAATTTATTCTAAAATAAATTGCATTGTTATTTAAAACTTTTATGAAGCTTATTCATGATTTCATTACTAAAGAGACTTTTATAATTTTTTTGATTATTATAATTGAATGCGTAATTCGGAATATAATAGAATATAAGAAAAATAAGTTATTTTTATTTAAGACAAAGTATTAAGTTCCCTGTAACACAAAACTCTATAGTTTGGTATATTTTTATGGTATTCGCATTACTATATCGTTTTACGTTTTTCACAACAATATCTATTTAATGTGTAATGTGTTTATTTCAATGATTACATAATATTGTAATCGCCATTAGAACCTCATGACGCATAATGTTGGTTACGAGTTTTTGATTCAGAGACTAGCATTAAATAGAGCCTATGTCTCTTCCGTTCCAAAGTGGTTTGTTGGAGATAATAATCTTTGTGCTACGTCAAAGTATTTGTATTTTGTCTGTTGTGAAAAAATTTAATCCCTTTTTCATTCAAATAATTACAAATATATGGTTCTTTACATAAAACGGCTCTATGATTTACAACATTGAATTCCTCAAACTTTGGAACTCTTGGCCATACCCCAGACATCCTGAAAATTTCACTAAATTAGAATAAATGTTTATTGTAAAGTTTTATATTTGTAAAAGTGTGTCCAGAAATCTGCCATCAAGTTCATGCTCAGTTGCATGCCTTCAACCCATGTTAGTTTTTCGTTCAAATAAATTTCAACAAATTTTGTATCTTTTTTTGTTATTGATTTTAATCAATAGTCTCTCATTTTAACTTTTTAAAGTAATTTATATATTTGAGTTCACAGAACAAATGCATGTTCATGCGATAAGAAATAAAAAAATAAAAAAATTCCAATTCAATGTACTATTTCATTATTGTGAATCAAATTCTCAGATATTATAAGAAGAGCAGTAATACTTTCTCAAAATATATTGAGATTAAATTTCTGGTGATGGTAGGAACTTCCTTGCCACGGCCAAGTTTTTTGAAGCTGAAAAACTTCATAGGTTAGGATGCTTGCGCTTTGACCGCCTGAACTTTAGATGGATTTTCCGGCCCTTAGCTCCGTAAATAATTTCTAGGCAGTCGGTGGTAGTGACCGTAAAATATTCACCTTCACTTTTACTCTTACTTTGCCATAAAAATGTAAAAAAATCGTCTTATGCTGTGGTTTCGTTCTCAATCCAGTCCTTTATAAAAATGAATATCGTTAATAAAGTATTATGTTTACAAAATTATTTTTAATTGCATGGATAAAACAGTCTTATTATTATTATTAGAAATATAATTATAACCTATTGGAACGTTAGAAGCTGAGCTTTGGGGCTCTACTAAAGCTTTCAATTCTTCTCGTATCCAATTTTCTCAAATCGAATATTTCCTAAAAATCCTAAATGCTTCTTAATTTCTTAGAAATAAACTGTCCACAAAATCTTAATTTTTTTTAATTCAGCTCAAACCAGATAACTATACTTTCATAACAAACTACGTAATCACTCTATTCCACTCGTCTTTCAACTCGCTTCATATGATATTCCCAATAAGCCTATGAGGCGTCTGAAAAGGAGATGGCCTCGGAACCTGCTAAAATAGAATTCGTATTGAAGTACTAAGAATAGGTAGTTCCTTTACAAGTTATTGTAATCTTTAGTTATTAATACAATCTTGTTGTTATATTTATTAAAGTCCACTACTGTATAACATAATATGTTCAGTAAATTAGCAGAAGTAAGAAACGTAAGCAAAACTAGTAAAAAAAATATTAATAGAGTTCCAATGAAAATTCTTAATAAAGTTTCCTGATCATTTTATTTTCAGAAGCCTCGGAATATTATCGTCAATCCATTAGTTATAATCGTCAGATATATTAGGATCTGAGTAGGTATTTTTAGGTTATTATGAAATAATACGTAAGAAACATGATGAACAACGTCTTGCTTGGCCGAAATCAGCAACATATGCGACATTATGGTCATTGTGTATAGTTTATTAAATTCTTAAAAAAATATTGGTCAGCTTAGCCTAAAAAATATTTTTCTTCTTTTAGCTCAGAAAATAATGATAATTGTTTTTAGCATTAGTTGTAGAAAATGCTTGGAGGATGAGCCTGACACCTGGCCACATCAACTGTACCCCAAGAAACAAAAGAAACGCTTTTATTAAGTACTCAACTCTAAAATTCTTGAAAAGCTGGCACCGACTCTAAAAATAACCGATTATAAATTGTCAGTAGGTATATAAGTATCGATAATTTCGCTGGTTGTCCTTTAATGCTGTTTGTTCCAAAGTAATTCTTTGGATGTTATTCTTTTACAAGGTAACCTTGAAGACGGTTTAAGTTTTTTTTCTAAAAATTACTTTTATCTTTTTTCCGCTTCCCTAATGTAATAAAATAAAATATAGAATAAGAATTAAATTCAAATTAATAATTAAGTACAAAACAGTAATAATAAATATATAATAACTAGCATACATAAATTATGACTATATGTATAGTATAAATTTAGTGATTTCTAGGGAGATTTATGTTAAGAGTACATGTGTAGTTCTTTTGTGCGTATATCTTTTAAGGGAATTTTTATAATAGTTACCGATTTCTTTTACTTGGGAATTTTCTGAATTTTTTTTTTGTAAAGAATGCTTTCGTTTGTTTGTAAGACATGCTCTGTTTTAGAGGGTATGTCTATGGGTAGAGTATTAGGTTACATAAGTTAACAATAGTTTCAACTTGGATTAGTTGTTTGTGTGGTATTAAAGGAGAATAACCTCACTCAAGTAGCGCCGAAAACATTGATATAACTCGAAAGAAGTTAACAGTCGATAAAAATATATTTTGGCCTGGATCGAGGGTGAAGCAGTGGTTCGATCTCGTCTCCCCCCCTTTTTTTAAACAATTTATTAAAAGTATTTTAAATTACCAAATTATTTCTAAATATTATCCTCAAATAGATATTAAGCAAATTTATTTATTTTTTATTTTACAGTAATGACATAATGAGAATTTTCAAACCTGTTGGATGAATGCACACTTTAAGGATTGCCATTATTTATGATTTATAAGATTATGTTTGGAACTATGACTTGGATTATTTGGAACCATCACCTATATTCAGAATCACTATCTTTCATTTATTTCATTTCGTTGTATAATAATACTTACTGCATTAAAAATTGAAATTCTTTCTTTTGTTGGTTTTCCTGGATTTTAATGCCTGCGGAAGATAATGGAATTTCAGCAATTATGTTCAGATTTAGACATCAGTGGGTATCCAATCACCTAAGGATGATTCTCTTCCCATTTGGGTTTAAGACAATTAATGATTACTTTAGTTTTCTCTTTCCTCTAGTAATTCATAGCTTTCAAAACTTTCTATGATTTCCATAGGTCTTGAATGCTGATTCAATATTTTGTAAAAATTATAGTTCATTATCTCATTTAAAATCCAATTTGTACCTCTCTGTTGAACGCTTTAATACTTGTAAAATTCGATTATTGTCTTAGGTGCATGGTTATTTAAAATATACTTAATAATTTGTAAATTCAACAAATTAGAAGGATTAAGTTTGCGAAAATTTTAAGAGGCCATAGCCTTAAATATTATCTGGCTCTAAGCCATTAAAAATTTATAATTATTCTTTGCTTCTGACCTTAAATATGGAAATCTTTCAGAATTGTTTTATCTTGCTAATTGGTTAATGATTAAAATATTAGTACGTCAAGCGTAGTATAACAAACTTTTTAAAAAGTTTAATTAACGAAGTTATGGTTTGGAACTTGTTAGAGAAAAGAAGTTGAACAAAAGTCGAAAATAGGGAACTGAATGAATCTCCCAAACTGAAGTTGGGAAGATCACATCATTACGTATATCACTTAGGTTTTTTAGTTTTAAAAACTCGAAGAACGATTTCATTGTTTTCAGTATTAGCATCAAAATATCTTGGTTTTAGTTCCAAGAGGTAAAAATATAAAAAAAATAATAAACATTTTAGAGGATGTCTGACCACTTAATTGCGATTTTATTAATTTACGGTGAGTTAAACCTGGGTCGTTAAAAACGTATCAGTTTCCATCTTATCTTTTTATCACCCTATCTTCACTCCTCTTTTTTAACCATTAATTATATATAATAACTTATGTTACCGTCTAAAAATCAACCGATCCCTGGTTGTGTGTGAAAAAGACTATGAGCTCTATTTCAACCCTTGTCTTATTTCAACGGATTTATGTCTATGCTTTACTTTTATAATAACGTTCTAAAATATCTTATGCAGTTTATAAAGTTATAAAGTGTTATTATTCATGAAACTGATGAGAACAATTCTGTCTTGAAGTGTTGTTTTGCTTATAAATTATCTAAAGTTTCTTCCTTCTTGTGCCCCCCCCCCCATTAACTTCCTTACTCCCAAAACATGAATGAATAGATAAAGCCTATATTCTTCAAAAGACTGGAGCTATTTGTTGATTATTTAACTTTTTCTTGTATTAGAGTATGGTTGGCATACTGTACTCAAGTGCTGCAATCCATTTTTTCTTTTTACTTCTTTAGATTTAAGTATTTTATTTTATAAAGATGATTTTTACAGTACTCAGTTTCAATATTAGCAGATCCAAACGCAGTACTTTAAGTCCATTTCTTAATTTATGGTAAAAAAAATAAATACATTTTAGAAATTCTGACTTTTATTTTTAATTGATGATCCTTTGTCTTCACTTAAAAAAGTAGAGTTAAATTTAAGTTTGTTACAATTACTCATTCATCACTCTAAATCCTTGATTGCTCAGATATATATATATATATATATATATATATATATATATATATATATATATATATATATATATATATATATATATTCACATTCTATTTTTATAGTTTTAATAGCCTCTACTTTCATATATGGGATCTGGTTTTAATAGTACTCCCCGTCAGATCCCATTTCGGTCGTGAACCACATGTTATAATATTGGTATTGATGAGCATGTGCGGTTTCACTGTTTGAGACCTCGTGGTTAGAGAAATTCCCACTAGATTCATATCGCTACCGTTAGGTATGCCGTATACACTATCTTAAACCATCTGTCTATGTTTGCCAGAAGGGATTTTTTGATGTAACGTATCACAATATTCTGAAAATAAACCTTTCGAAGTTTAAAAACTTTTTCATTTAGGTAGTCATAAAGATCTCTTACCTATTTCAGCCTGTTTCCCGAGTTTCGTTCTAAAGTAACAATGGGGTAAGTAATACGTGGTAAATGCTTTGTTTGTGAAATTTCTTTGTGTCAATTGAAATGAAAACAATATTGCTTTTGATATTTTATAATTTAATTTACTATTGGTTTTATATGTTTGTGACTCTGAGAGAGAACATGTTCCAGACCTATTTATTTAATTTTCGGAATTTTTCTAGTATAGAACTTTTTATATACATTGGTTTCTACATTCTTCAATGTTTACTGTTTAATCATATAATTGTTTTTAAAAAAATCTATCATTATTACTGTAAACAATGCTTATTCGGCATTTTCCCTAGCTGGGGGGGGGGGGGGGGGGGGGACTGCTGGATTCCCTCTATACTCAAACTTTTCCCTCCATAATTCGTAAAATTATCAATGTTAATTATTCCGGCTCAAATAAGATAGGTTCCCTTCCACTATATTGCCTAACTTTTACAAACCATTTTCTAGCCATGGTTCCTTATGAAATCCTTTATCCCATCTAAAACTAAGTTGGCCTTGAAATAACGTTGTTTCATTGTCTCCTCATATATATTAGACTTCATATTTACTTATCGTATTTTCATTACAATTGGGTATCGCATAACAAAAAATTACATTTGAGTATTTTAAAATTCATATGTATTATTATATAAAATGACAAGCCATTTTTCGTTTGTGATCACTCACCGCGAAAAAGACTGAGCCAATATATACCAAACTTTATGTGCATAATCTTCAGTGTTTAAGCATGGTTTAGCAATAATATAATTTACATATTTTCAATTAAATGGTTATTTAAAAACGATAAACAGGTGGTGCGCAGTGAAGTTAAAAGTGCGAGCGTCATTTATATAAATTCTTTATAATATAATAATTTAATTTAATATAATTTATTATAAATAAATACAGCTAGGTATAAATTTATTTTTTTAAAAACAACCTATTTCAATTAAATTTATATTGAAAAAGCTATTAATATATGGTGCAACATGTGGATCCCTGTGAAGTTTAAAGTTTCAATATATATATATATATATATATATATGGTTTTTAATGAGAACTGTTAAATAAATAAATGCTGTCTTTTCAGTATATAATTTATAATTTCGATCATCGGTAGTGGTGCCAAATAAACTGAGTTAGATTCTTCAGGCCGGACGATGCGGACCCGATTGTGAACAAACAATGCGATTGCTCTCAATAGTGGCATCTGCATCGGGTTGTCGACCGTTGTTAATGTTCCTTTCTTTAACCAGCCGTTGTTGAGTCGCTCCTCTTTGCGATTTACATTCGCTTCGGAAGGTTTGGTTTTTATCTTTTATCTCTTAATTTTACGCTTTTCGCTTTTCGGGATTAAAAGAGCGGAAGGATTCTGTGAATGAAGGAGAAAACTTGTTCTGGAATCTTGTTTTTTTATTATCTGAGAGCTTTTATTTGTCCTAATTTTAAAGGCAGCTACTATGGTATTCCAAATTTACCTCTCATGTAATAATATTTGCTTCAAAACCTTGTTGTATGTTATTTGAATCAATGATGCTGCAGATGTGTCATTAGTCTAATTTAGGAATTATATTTTCCAAAAGAATGTGGTTCTTGGATGTTTAGTGTATGCGACCTTGTGTCTGTATAACCTTGTGTACTGTTCTGTTATACGGAATGTATACTCAGTACAGGATTCGGAGGAGCGTCTGAATAATTCCTGCTTAAACTCTTAAAATAGTACAGGTACTTGTTAAATGAGGTTTGGCATTAAAATCCTTTGGTACTCGAAAAGTAACAGAGGACTGAAAATTTAAAATAAAAAGTGTTGAATGAAATAGGACTCTCCATATCCAAATCTTAAAAGTATTTTTCATGATGTGCCTTCGCTAATCTGATTTTTTATAGTTCCTATATTTTGAAGAATGTAATCTAATTTATTATAAAAAATTGTCTTATTTTATTAAGCAAACTCCTCTCAAAAAATAAAAAAAAATTAAATACATCTTAAAATGAATGGACAAAGTTGAGTCATCTTTCTCAAAAACAAAAGAATAAGCATAATCCAAAGAAAAAAGCATCACTGGTCTCAAAATTAGTGGTCTAGGCGAGTTTTATGAGTGGTTGTTTTTCAGTGGTAAATCTCGAAATCGTAACGATTTTCCATGCTAATCCACTATAATAAAAAGTGTTTAAAGTTAGTTAAACTATGTTAAATTTTGTTTTGTTCTATCTATACAATTGTAAAAATATTGTGTATAAATATAAAATATCACACAAATGTAGGAATTGCAACTTTTTGAATGGGTCTTCTATTGGTGGTTGTAAAGAAATGGATAACTAAAATTACCTTGAAAATCAGTTGCCTATCAACATTCAAAGCATTCTTTGTATGAAAAATTGTTTGTGCTTCTTAATAAGCTCGAAAAGTATTTATTTTGGCGAAAGTGGTATTTTTAGAGTATTTACAGCATTCTGGAAAACGATCAAAAATGCTCAACTGAAAAGTACACTATTTTGACTTATCTACATTTTCAAGACTACTTGGGATATAATCTTCGCCACTTAACATGACATATTTTTTGTGAGTGTAATATAGTCATGGATGGCATCACTTACTTTTTCTGTAATGTTTCTTTTATTTCTTTTACTTCCACATTTCGTAAGTACATATTGACAATCCCTTACATAGGCTCATTTATTGCTATTTCATCTGCTTTATCATTCCTTGCAATATCTCCCTTTCGAGACCTTTATCATCCATACAGTCTCCGGTGATTACCTAACTCTGGATGTCATTCCATTTGATCACCTAACACTTGACATTTATGCCTTCTACTTTATCATTAGTGGGCGTAATAATGTCGGCCTAGATAATAGTGGGTAACCGTGGTGTATCGTAAATATTCCCATCCCCGACGATATGATTTTGGGTCTACTAAACCATATCGGAATTGATGACTCCTGACCCAGTTGCATGATGTCCGCAATTTGTGCCCGTTCTGTAACATTGATGAACCACTTTCCCCAAGGCATTATATAGGGATACTCATTGTAATATATAATGCATCTTCTATAGTGCGTCTCATAGTCTTCAACATTATATAGGAAACCAATGTATCCTCAAAATCTTGCTAGTCGGTTGGTAGTATGTAAGACTGGATAAGGCTGTTGCTGGTTATTGCAATCAGAAATTTAAACAGACTTAGCTATTTTTTCTAGTATCAGTTAAAGTTATATGAAGGGTGTTAGAGCAGAAGGTGGAAGGTCCAGTTATTGTCTAGTAAAATAAGGGTTTGCCGAAGAAAACACGGCAGAACTTTAATTCTCAACGGATCTTTATGTTTTTGGGGTGCTGAATCCGAATCTGAAGTTTGCTACCACGGCAACCATCGGCTTCATATTCAAAATCTGAAAAACCGCCAAAAAAAATCTTTGTTTTTTTATCTATATAAAAATATGTCATGTTAAGTGGCGAAGATTATGTATATACATCTTTTTTTGGCACATTATTCGCTGTAACTCCTATTTCAACAAATAGGATCGAACAAATATTTGAGGAGTTAGAGTGACAAATGTGCCGAAAAAACACTTGGATTTTACAACAGTACGTTTTTATTAGCGGGCTGGAATGTACATTTTACGGAGTTTGATTAAAGCCTCATTTATAGATTCTTATAGTAAATTTAATCAGCTTTAAGATGAAAAAAAGTAATGTTGTATCGGACAAATAGTTTCAGAGTTATAGCCAAAAGAGTACGACAAACGTGTTTTCGCGGAGCTGTGGGAATGACGGCAAGTTGGCTAATTTCTCCGTTTTTTCCCAATTACGTAACTTCGCGAAAAATGGTCCGATTTCGGATCTCTTTTTTTCATTATATAGGTACTAGTTCCAGCTACAATTATTATTTGAAGACTTTCTTCGAAAAAAAGCTTGGTTATCGTGTTATAGATAAAAAAACAAAAACAAGGGTTTTTTTTGGCGTTTTTTTTGCGATTTTGAATATGAAGCCGATGGTTGCCGTGGTAGCAAACTTCAGATTCGGATTCAGCACCCCAAAAAACATAAAGATCCGTTGAGAATAAAAGTTCCGCAGTTTTTTCTTGAAAACGGCCTTTTGGAGCCTTATTTTACTGGACTAATACTATACACTTCTACCTGGGAGGAATGCAGTAACTTATTGGACTTATTTGACTAATCATTGGATTCGTTGTGAAATTTTCGATTCAATGCTCCGTTCAAAAGCAGTAATTAGAGTTTTTACTGCTTTTTTACGGAGCGTTCATTGCCAAATATTTACTTTAAGAGATTACATTGCATTTAAGTTATTCGAAGTGAATTGAAAAGATGTAATGCATTTAAATTCCATGAATTGCATAAAATTCCACCGTAATCTTCTACCATAATTATTACTATTCCTGAATATATATATAATCTCGATTGTTTCGTCAAAATGACTAATATGCTATGCTTACATTAGTTTATTAATTTATTTTTGTTAACGAAAAACTGATTATGAAAAGGCGTGGATAAAAAGTTTTCTTGAATTAAAATATATTTCTTTTCATAAATCACCTTGTTTTGGGCCTGAGGATTAAGAAAAATGTCCTCCAGCTCTGGCCGTAAATATGTCAATTTCCCTCTTGAAATATAGCCCTACTTGTTGTATTTCCTTCTGATTAAGACCTGTGTTTTTATTTTGTTTTTTACCATTACAGAAGTTAGTAAATTTAACTCAAAAAATTTTGTTTTATGTTAATAAAAGGATTAATAACATATTTTATGTAAAATACAATTTAGTACTTTATATGTTATACAGCCATATAAGTAAATTTTAGCGATTAAAGAATAACGAACATTGTATAATGATAAAAAAAAATATCAGATCAATATGTTCGAGAATTCAATGAAATAGAAATAACTAATAAAATAATGCCGTTCATATTAGATAAGTTCTTAATAAAACATATCAATTATTTTTTATCATTCATTATCCATTAATATAACTTACAATTAGGAAAACTGATAATATACATTAATTAATATAGAACTACATGTAATGGAGGTAATACCATGTGTAATATATATATATATATATATATATATATATATATATATATATATATATATATATATATATATATATATATATATATATATATAAAATACATCATATTATATATCCCTTGCTGTCGTGAAGTATTCGATAAGTCAAAATTGTGCTCTTTTCAGTAAGACAGTTTTGATTATTTTGCAAAATAATTACTGTAATTAATGTAAAAATAGATTCTTTTAGGCCATATTTAAAAGGAAAACAACCTTTTTTTTTCACAACGTAGATATTAAAATTCCTGTTTTGAATGTTAATAGTTACCTTGGTTGATTTGTCCACTTCTTCAGGTCCACCACCAACTTATCAATAGAATGATTGAAAATAAATCACCATATTTATCTTCTGAATCTTCGAGATGTTTTGACTTCTTATGTTATCTAGGCCATTTGCGATTATCATTTTACTATCATAAGTCATTGGCCCTATTTGGAAATGCGGAAGAGTTTAGCACTAATAGTTTCTAGACATTTTGTTTTTCTATGAGCATTTATAAAAACAAAAAGAAATAAAATAAAATATTTTATGTATGGTTCTAAGATTTCTTTTTATCACATCTGTAGGCCTATTCTTTAATAATATTAGTTTTTGGTTCCTTTTTTAATTTATTGAAAATATACAGCTCATCTTAAAAACGTACACCAATTTTCTTGCAGCTTAAATAATCAATATTGCATACGTACTGAATTCGCTCTGAAAATGTCTTAAATTAAAAAAAAAAAATCGTTCATTACATCTTTTAACTGATAGAAACATAATAACTTAGTTAGCAGTTCTGAACGGTATTTTGAAGTACAACGGTTTCAACTAAATACAAAAAAAATATATTAGGGCCTTAAAAATGTAAATATTAAGTAAGATCTCGAATTTTATTTCTTTTATTTTTTAGAAATTACACAATCTTTACCTTAAGTGATATATAAAATAATCATTTTTTAATTATAGCTTTAAAATGTGAACCTTAAGTAAAATCCATATTTTTTTTATAATTTAGTTTTTTTTTTTTTTTTTTTTTTTTTTTTACGAATTCTGTTTTCTTAACCTTTTGTTAAATAAAAATAAAAACTATGATTTATATATTAAAATTAATTTATTTTTTTTTATTGGTGCTTTACGTCTCTATGTATTATAACGACTTATATTTTAGCTAGAGGGAGGAAGCCAAGATATATTAAGATGACATGTCCGTATTTTCTTATAAAAATACAATAATTCATACCCGATAACAGTGAACTACTCATCAACTGTTATCCATGATATAATCAGGATGTTGTATTTCCATTAAGCGGGATTGTAGACACGACTTTATTTTCACATATTAACTTGTTATATGTTATACTACTATGGTATAACTTGTTATACTACATAATGGAGTACTTTATCATACTAAGACGTACTATTATACATTTTTAAAACTTTAAAATCGCCACTTCGGAAAAGTTGTCGCTTAGAACGTTTTTCGGCGGAGCCATTCAATCATTATTATTCATCTTTTAATGGTTATATGTATTAATTTATTCTTAATAGCTATGTACTGTTAGGTACATAATGATCTTAAGTGTCATTTTAATATCCGTTAAATTTTGGGTGTTAACTTTTTATTTATCAGTTTGGCTTTTAGTTAAGCGGTTACTGAACTTTTAGACATTGTAGATAATGGAAAATATTTATTTATATTTTACTGTAAATATCAATTTAAACATTTCTCTCAATACAGCCTGACAACCTAATAAAGTAATATAAATTAATTATAAAAAGTAATATAGTATTACTCCATTCGTTAAATCATTTCTGTTATCAAGTAAATTTACATCAGACAACTTCTTTAAGTTGAACTACCCATTTTGCAGTTCATTCCTCTTGATAAACGTTGCAAAGCTGAGAAAAAAAATTTAAACATGGAAGCGGGTTCTACTACTTTCTAGAACATTTAAAAATGTAGAAAGTGTTTGTGAACTGCGCTCTTATGTAGAACCATTCTTGATCTTAACGAGCTCAGGGAATGTCTCTTTGATCTTTCCATCTCATTACATTTACATGATGGATTGTTACGGTAGCTGTAGTAATTTGAGATAAAATGTTTCTTATGCTTCTTGAAGTACGGATGATGGTTTAGAAGGAAATACGACTAGGATTGATGAATTATTTGCCACTTTTTTTAAATTTTAAAGTTTTACATGTTAAACACTTATCAACACTTCTAAAAACATACATAAAAAAGCCAAAACATAAGAACTTTGGTACAAAGATTATATTTAGAACAATAAATCCAATATGGTGGTACTGGGCTTCTGGAAGATATCAGGAGCTAGAGCAGACTTAATTAGATCAGCCGGAAGGGTCAGGAGTTAGATGGATTGAAACGTTACGGTGTTCACTATGACTGCTTGTTTTTTTCCGTTCCTATTGAAACCAAATTTAAAATGGAACTATTAAAAAACATCTATCTGGTCATTAAAATAAAACTCTGGGTTAAAAATCTTGAAAGATTTTCTTATTTCCAATTATTCATAAATATTTAATTTTCTACTTGGTGTATTATGATGAATTAATTGCCACTTCTTTTTGAAACCAATCCAGAATTGTGTTTAGTGGTATAGATATTTGCAATAGTCTCATTTTAAATTAGTTTCCAATAGGAACTGAAAAACCAAATGGTCATAGTGAAAACCGAAAACTTTTTACCCATTTAGCATCTGACCCTATCCAGTGGGGAGTGAGGAATTTTCAAAACCTATTATAAATTTAAGTTTTAATAAATGTTTTGTTTTTTACGCGTTAAAAAGACCCCTTATAGTAGAGTTAAAATAACTAGACGTATTTCATTAAATTATTTAATAGAATTATTTTTATTTTTTAGAATTATTATTATTATAACTAGAATTATTTCATTTCTAATTATTTAATTAGGAAATTTAATGCTGATTAAGAAAACATCATAGTTTTTGTTTCTATGGTAAAACAAAGTTAAGGAAACTGCTATTTTTCAGAAAAAAAAAGTAAGATTTTAAAAATAAAAACAAAAAAAATTCTATCTCCTCAACAGATTGAGATAGGAAACTCGTTTCTGCGCCATTCTTCCCCGCTTAGCATGCAGTATTACCTTCTTTTTTTTTTTTTTTTTTTTTTTTTTTTTTTACACTATGTCTGGAACACCCTGTATATCAGTACCTTTAGAGCAGTGGCGTAACGTCCCTGAGCATCGAAGCAAATGGTGGTTAGTTTTATTATTAAAAAATAACCTATAGGCCTATTAATATATGATATTTCGTTTCCCTCAAGTTAGGCTACCACAATAAAAGGATAGGTAACTTCACTTCTTCATAAAATCAAATATTCAAACCATTCATTAAAATGTTAATGTTTTTGCAGGAATGATGCCATTACACAAAGTTATTTATTCCACCATTTTAAATATTTTACCGAAAGTGCCAGTGTTTTACGTGATAGGATAAGATGCTCAAAGTGTTGGGGCTCCAGGTGTTTCTCGGTTTAGCTTTTAAGATAATTTACCTCTGGGACCGTTTACCTTGTGAGTTGGTTCCTATCTCAAATTACTTTAAAAATACAATTTTTTTCTTGTTTGTTTTTTTTTAAATGAAAAATGGCTGTATAGAAATTGTAGGATTAAAAACTGTACGTAGTACTTCTTATTGGTACGTTATTTCTTGATCACTGAACTTTATGACAATACAGGTTAAAAGTTATTGACTACACATTGCTTTGAATTTTATTAAATAAAACAGAATTTCAATAAAAACTAAATGATCACATTGAAAAATAAATTTCGACAGGTTTCGGTTTCAAATACAAATCTCATCGCCAGAATTTTTATATGTAATAATGAGTTTATATTTAAATTTTATTGTATTTAATGGATCTGTACCCTTAAAAGAAAATAATTAGATTGTTGAATGTCATCTATGCTAGAATTAAAAAAGAAAATAGTTTGTAAATGATCCTTTAAGTTGTCTTTTCAATACATTAATGAATTAATTCAATAAATTAACAGCATATTAATAATGGTTTATTTATATTATTTTATTGCTAGTATAATTAAAGTAAAAATATATTTATTTGGTTTTATATTAGCTTGATGCTAAGCTTTCTGTATAGTGATCCTAGGTATGAAATTGTAAAGTTGTATTTTTTTTTATTTATTTATTTATTTTTTTGAATTAGCAATTTTGAATTATTTGCCACTGCTTTGATGAATTTTAATTAAAACCAGTTCAAGATTAGTTTCGAATGTTAAACATTACCCAACAATTCTTAAAACATACAAAAAAATTCAAATCATCATTAGTTTAATACTTAGATTATATATATTCACAGGCGAAAATTTCACCAATTTTTTTTTTTTTTCTCGTCTAGTTTTATTATGTTTTAATAATATAGTTCAGGTTTCCATATTCTTTAAAGAGGGCATATGAGTTATTAAAAATATTATTTTAAAATATGATTTTTTTACAGTTTTCTATTAGATGTTGAGAATTTATTTTAAATCACATACATACGAGGATATTTAAGTCCCATCGAATGCTAGACATAATGAACGTATGGGGGGAATATAAACTTTATTAATTGAAAATTTCTTATTGATGGGGTATTTGTTGACTGAGGAGAAGCTAATAAAGATGTTGGTTGTTGAGGTATGCAATCATAGATACACAGCAATTTACAAAAATTATAAGACATTAGAAGATTCATCAATACAATTATTTCAAGACAATATATAAATACAACATGAAGACAATGTATAAAGGCAATTGAATTAAACATAAAATTGAATTCAACCTATATCTTTAAAAGTATCTTAAATTTAAAATTCCAGCTTACGTAGTCCTTATTGAATCCTCTTAAAAGCCTATTATCCAAGAGGAAAATAAGGATCCTTATCATCATATGGCTACATTATCTCAACTTTCTAATAAAATTATCCCCGGAAACCTATAGAAATCTTATTCATAATTCATATCCTATGCTTAAGGGTCCTGATGGTTCTTTCGAAAGTACGGAACGTATCAGATATCTTTAGCGTGATTGACGATTGGCGTAACTTCGAACACGAACCTCATGCACGAAGCCAGCGTAACCACTTTCCACAGATATTAATCGAAGTAGGCATCTCCCCTCTGAGTGGTACCATGTTTAAGACGCCAAAGAAGCGGAATATTATAAAAAAAAAAAAAAAAAAAAAAAAAAAGGTCTTGCAAAGATATTTTTTTTTCTTGTATCCACTCAAATAGATTTCTGAAGAATTTTTATTGTTTTTTTTTTGTAAAAAAAAAAAAAAAAAAAAAAAATACACACACATATATATATATATATTGTATAAAAAATAAGTATATAATACATTAAATACGGATTGGACTATCGACACGTAAACGACATAGCTTGATTTATAATCAAATTATTATTATTAATATTATTTTGTCCTGATTAAAAAATTACAAAAATATCGGTTTTCAAAGAAATAGGGTTCTATGCACAAGAAAATGATAAAAAGGATTTTTTATTATTCAAAATCTTCACGGCAAACTTAGTTTAAAACCGCCTATTGCATTCGATGTATTCGATGGAGTATTTAAATCCAATGTGATCTTGAATAAATTATTGAGGGATATGCCCCATGTAATGCAAAGTTTAAAAATCTTGTTAATTTAAAAGAATACCATAATTAAAAGACAAAAAACATTTGCTAGACAAGCGTTCAAAGCTCTCGTTTCAATTACTAAAGACTTACATAACAATAATTAGACCTATTTGGACATAATGAGTTGAGCGTTTGGGCTCTACTAAACCTTCCAGTTCTTATTGAACTTTTATTGAAGTGCTAAGAGTGAGTAGTTCTTTATATGTTATTGACATGTCATTGTAATAATTTTCCTCAAATTTACTAGTATATAATGTGTACAGTTCTCGGGTTATTATCGGGTATTGAGTGGGAAGCAAGTTAAGAAACTTGGATTTGAGTGGTTATGGAGCTTACTATAAAAGGATTGGTACCTGGTTTGGGCTAAATCAGCAACCAATGCAACATTAAGATCTTTATGGATAAGTTTATTGGTGACAAAGTAAGGATTTTTCGAAGGATTTTGGATTGTAAAGTTTGGATACGGGATGAATTTGGATGGTTTAGTAGAGCTCAAAAACTCAAGTCCGTACCTCCATATAAGTCTAATCACAGTCACGTAAATGAGTCTTTTGTAATTAATTGGGAATTTTGAACATTTGTCTAGTAAATATTGAAGTAGTCTGTAACGACGGGCAGTTTTTTGTCGTTTTAGTCTTGTATGTGGATTCCAAGACGTTAGTCCTAGTGGAGTCCTAGGTAGCGGATCTGTTCAACAGGGATTAGTGGAATATCATTGACTACTACTGTAAGACAGAAAGTTGTAGCTTTACGACGGTTAACAATTGAAATTAGTATAATCAATTAAATGGATTTTTTTTCTAGTTATATATAATCAATGATCATAAGATTTCAAGGATAGTTTTTTTTTTTTTTTTTTTTTTTTTCCCCTTCATAGCCCCTATCTACGAGTATAAAGAAAAACAGTGTAAATACTCTTTACATCGTTAGATGTAAAGAAGTAGAAATGTAGACATTTTAGGTTGAAAATGTAGACATTTTATATAAATTTCTTCATATATATTTTCTAATTATTCTGCAACTAAATATCCTTGAGACTCGTTAAGTATGCGGTATACGAAAGTTAGTGGTGACATACTTCACCTCCTAACCTCCTACCTAAAGACATTCCCACAAAGGCTGTTGAGCCAGAGCAAGCCAGAGACCTGGATGCTGTGTGGGTCAGGTGTTCCCTCCTTCTACTTTCTCCGTCCTATCAATTCGTACTGTTTGACCTCCTGATTTTTTATCTATCTAACACCAATCATCTTGTTCGACCGCCTGTTCTAGCTAGCTTGCTCTGTTTATAAGCGGCTACAATTTACCATTTTTCTTGCTACGGTATGGTGCCTCTGTAAAGTGCCTTTTTTAGTGATATTTTTCTCGTCACGTCGTTTGCATAACTGTTGAAATAATAAAAAATAAATGAAAGACAGCTGCAGTCACTTTCGCCTTTTCATTTTTCATTTACAGTTTTCGTTTTCTTCAAAAATATATCTTAAACCTGCACTGCACGACAAAAGTTTAAATACAAATTCAATTTACTTTTACTCAACTAGATTATATTTCGTTATAATAATTTTTTTATTTTTTTTATTTGCTAATATTTACTTTATATGAATGAATAATTAAGTAATTCGTCCGTTTTTTTAAAATAATTGTATTATTACATATTATAATAACAAATGCATTTACCCACCAGTTATCCAGGTAAATAGTTCTGATGTCGATTAGGTATGATCCTTTATATCATAAATGATATGTATAATCCCTTATAACAGGATCCTCAGAGTTGTAAAAATGGTGGTGAAAAAGAAAGGGGTTTTTTGTTATGGAAAAGAAGTTAAAATATTAACATTATAATTTACTAGAAAGTGATATTATTTTTAATTGATTTTCACTGAACCAATAATTATATGAATAAATATCTTTTTAAGTACCATAATACTTTTTTTTTTTAATGTTATATACGAACTTTTGCCCTGAAAGAAAGCTCCACCTTAATCCATGTAGTAGTTGATTTTTGCAAACATAATTGCCAACATTCATTAAACCAAGAAATCAATTCTCGATTCTCGGTATCGATCAAAAATAAATTACTATTTCCACACACAATCCTAAAATAAGCATAAAAGCAAAACAAATCAATAAAAAAAACGATAATAATTCGAGAAATAAATTAGTACTAACCGCTAGTAGCGTTTATTATCCAAAGCATATTACATATTTCTATAATTATTATTTATTTAAGTATTTATTATTCAATTCACAATTTCTTATTTACAAAAATAAACATTCCGAGGTTTTACTTTTTGATCATGGTAATTTAAAAACTTATTAAACTCTTTCACTAAACATTTTGATGCACTAGATTTCTTTTAATTGAGTCTTAGGGTTTGAAAACTAGTATTTACACTTACTAATATATAAAATAATATAATATTTTTCGAAATATGGTCCCTTAAGAATAGCAAACATTTATGATAAAACGGTATTATTATTATAGAGATTCTAACCTTATTTAGTAATTTTCCAATAGCGGATAAGTATCTTCAACAAACTAAAGTTAACTATTCAGTTGCTTAGGATTAGTTTTTGATTCTGTACAATGAAGGCTTGGCCATTAGGAAAACAATTGATGTAAAATAAATACATAATCATATATCACAAAACTATTTCCACAACAGCGGTATCGAACGGTTTTTAGGAATGAAATTTAGATCATTGATTCATGGTACGATTCTTTTCTTAAGAATTGATAGAACCAAAAATCGACTTTTGGATTCGTTACATTCCCTACTTTCAACTAAACATGGGCATATACAAATAGCAAAAATTGAATTTTCTCTTCCTGAATAATCAGAGTTGCAAAAGTACATCTTCTTTGTCGAACGATGACGCCTATTAAACTAACCCAGTTTCGACACGTCTTACCCTCGGAGATTAGGCGTTTAGTTCAAGTAGCTTAAGCGTTGCAAATAATTAATTGTAGTAGCATTAGCCATTAAAGATGGTCCGATCTATTAAACTAGTAGCATGGAGGCAGCCGCATCAAACCTAACAACTCCGGCCTGCAATGGAAGGAAACCTGTCTGCTTCGGTCATTTCCTTTCTCTTTTGTGCAAGAATGTGGGAATATTTTTGTAAAATGATTGTGACTTAATTTGCATTTTCATGCGCGTTGCGAAATTTTTTTTTTTTTAATAGGGAACAAGGTTTTTCGTTCGTGCCAAATCAGCAACATATAAAACATTATGATCTTTATTGATAAGTTTATTTGTGACATAATAAGGAGCATTGAGGATTTTTCGAGACGAATAGAAAGATTAGGAGCAGCCCCAAAGCAAAACTCCATAAGTCCAAATGGGGCTAATTACTGTTATGTAAGTCCTTATTAGTAATTTATTGGGAACTTAGAACTTTAAAGTCTTTTAAGTCTGGTATAATTGTTAATTATATAAATGCAAGGAGAAGTATTTATTTCAATGTTCGTTATTAGTTGTACTCAAATGTTCGTAAGCGAGCTTTACTTTCTGATTTTTGCATCAATATGATTTAGAAGTCTTTCTTAAAGATTCCTGAATCGGCAAATCTAATCATCTAATATAATCAAATCTAGTTAACTAGTTTGAAAACTCTTATACAGTTGAAATGGCACGTACCAACTTTTATTTATTTATTTTAATATAGACTAATAAGAATTCCAAGGACAATAATGTTTTCTTGTCCGTTATCTTTCATTCGTCGACTCCTGTGGCTCTCGATGTTCCCAGGTAGGCAGAACCGAACCGGAAGGCAGCCTAAGAAGTGTGGTACCGTAGGAGCAAGGAAATCAGGCATCGCCTTCCATTCATTCCCAATTGGATGGCCTTTCTTCTGTCCTCAACCCCCATTATCCGTTTACTCCGGCTATCATTCTTGCCTCCTGTGGGCTTTTGTATGACGAGCTCTAAGGCTGTCTTCTTAAAATGCAGTTTTTGTTGAATTTTTGGCATATCTTTCCTGTGACACATCGAGATCTATGATCGTGCCGAAGAAGCCGTTTTTAACTTGAGGTTCTAAACTTTAAACGAAATATTGACCTAACAACTTTCTACTTAATCTTACTTTGTAAAGAATAAAAATATCTACTTACTATGTATTCATTCCGCTTCTATTTATTTTTCACTCATTAACTAAATTCGATGTACAAAAAAAAAAAAATCCTTATACTAAAATCTTCACTGTCAAAGACGCTTACTTAAACGTATAACAGAGATAAGTTACAAGTGCATATATGTAAGTGTTATTACATAGCGTTCAATGAAGTTAAGCTTAAACGTTGCAGAAATATCTTTTAATCCTGTAGGTTGGAGGTTTTTACCAAGTAATATTTAATGTTTTGAAAGTAAAAATGTATATATTTATAGCTTAGGTTAATTTTGTGAGTTTTGTGCTGGCTTTTTTCTTGACTTGAATTAATGTGCTCAGTTTGAGTAAGGGATACCTTTTGGTAAATTATTTATGGATTCAGAAATTTATTGGAGCTGAATCAGATCTATTGAGCATTGCGCTGACCACACTATTTCAATGAAAATTATTATACTTCTATAATGAAAAAATACCACCTCTTCTAATTTTCTGGAGGGGATCGATTACTTTATTTTAGCAATAATAACCATAGCAGTTTTTTGCCCTTAAAAACAAACAAACAACTTTATTTTAGATATTAAATATCAAGATTTGACTTTTTTATGATTTTTTTTTTATGATAACTATGAACTGATCATTATGTATCTGATTTAATTGTGTAATTTTTCATAGCCTTCCCCCATGTACAATTTTTGTTTTTTCCTAATTTAAATATATAATAAAAGATGTTTTTAAATATATTGGCTGGCCAATAAACTACCCAAAATGGTTCGATAATTTAACAAAAAATAAATATCTCAATGATTTACGATGATGCAAGCTTTTTTTAAAAAACCTATTTATCTTTAGATCATAATTTTGATTTTTTTTTTTTTTTTTTTTTCGGAGTCATTGTGCTATTGTATTCCTGTGTAAAATAGCTTTGAAGCTGAGAGAGTAAGCTGTGATAAATGACAGGTTGGATTAGATATTTCAGAAATAATCCTCTCGCCACAAATACCTGCCTTTTAATTGCTGTGTTAACTCGTTTCTGTGAGAATCTCTACCTGATGTTTCAGAACATGAGATTGAATTTGGGAGTTTATGTTTATATATGTTTTAGTTAATCTTTTTTTATTTATTTATTTTTTATTTATCTAATAGTTGCATCTAGTCGCATATAGTCAGTTATATAGTGGTTAGTAGTTTTAATTGCCAATGGGAATTATTACTCAATTGACCGTTACCAGTGATACTTTTTTTTAACTACCATTTAAGACAATGTTACGGAAAATAACCTTTATTCTGCAACATAATGTTTCTATAGTATAACACTGAAGTACGTACTATAAAATGGTAGTCTGGCTGCATGGATTTCCGACAAATACATTATCTTTCTTATTTTTTTTTCATAACGCATACTTCTTATAAAGATATAAAGCTAGTGCCTTTTTCTATAAAACTCTTTTTCAACATTTTAAGGAGGTTTGGGGGTGAGTATTTCGTAATATAAAGTTATACGAATATATTATAACTTTATGAATTTCTTTAAAAATTCTATAATCAGGTACGTATTGTGTCATCTTGCGGAATATATAGTAACTTCCCCTACAATGACACACCAGCACATTGAACTCCATTGTAAACGTTGCAAAAATCTTGCGCATACTGCAGAAACTTCGCTTTGGTAGCTTTTCTCTATTTTACCTAATTATTTTAAAAGAATACTTTCTTCCATTCTGCTCTCTTATCAATTTTTATTTTATGTACTTTTGCCTGAGCCATTTTTAATATCTTGAATGACTAACCGTAAACGTTAGATCATAAAGTAAATTAAACCGAAGTTACGTAACAGATATGCCAAGCACTTCGTGCTCAATAACTTTGTGATTTATTGCACAAAATTACTTCTTAAATGCATTTTTTTCGTTTAGAAACGTCTTTTTATGATTTCACGCTTTTGAATCATAATACCGCCGTCAGCCCTATCCAACTGTTTAAATTTTTTTATATTCTGTAATAGAAAGCCATGTAGATTTGGTGAATTCGGTTAGTTGAATAATATAATTGAATTGCTGATTTAAATAATAATAATTATATGTTTATCACTATTTTAATTGGGATCTCTCACTGATCGCGAAATAATGATACTCCCATAACCAGAAATCCCATTAATTATTTCTCTAGCTCATTTATTTTTTGAATAATTTTATATATTTACTAATGTTGGCTCTCTGTTTATTCCTGTTTCTTACTGATTCGAACTTTTTGCTTGTACATTAGAATTCTTTCATAATTAAAAATTTTACCTTGAAGCTGCCTACACGCATTATTAAATAACCGCCTGAACAGCTTGAATGTTTAGAAATTATTCAAGTTAGTAAACAGTTAAATTTTATAGATTCTTAATAGAGATAGTCGGCCATTTTATTCATTTCTATTTCTACGCTAAAAAATAAGTTGAGCTAATTGAAAACATGGCCTTTATTAATTATAATATTTATTTAAGACTAGCTGAAAGTACCCTGCTCCGCTACGGTTTAATATCATTAGGATGAAGGACAACTTAAATTAGTAAAAGTTAAGGTTAACATTGATAATAATTATTACTTAAATAAACCTAAAGAATTCCATTTTTACAATAATTTCAATAAGTAAATTTGACAATTTGCAAAAGTTAATTTTATCTTATTTTGATAGTCCTCCAATGAAGCTTGGAGGCAGCACTACCATCTTACCCAGCTCTGATACCAGACCATCAGCTTTTCTTATGGCATACTTTAAGTGAATATAGTCTCAACTTCTCACCTTTTTTGATTTTTTCGAATAAAGTTTAGTCTTTCTGTTTTTATTTTTGCCTACATATCAAGCATAAATTGGTTGAGGAGATTACGAAGTTAAAGTAAATAAGGTTCTTCACCTATTAACATTTAGGCGTAAAAATCAGCTTCAAACACGGTTTTCTTATGTGGTGTATTAGTGTTTGAGTCACGCTGACGGATGTTAATACTGTACCCATGTTCTCCATGGTAAAACATGAGACGATACTGAAGAGAATCATACACCTGATAGAACTCACTGATTCTTATCAGTTTTTTTGTCCCTACATCGAACTGGCCTTACATGTCATCACCAGAGATCATAAGTCTTTTAACCTCCTCTTTAACATAAGTTTTTTAATAGCTTTTCGTCACGAAACAACTCAAACTTGTAAGGGTCCATCTCTGCAGCCACCATCACAGTTCACAGAAAGTACCAATATTATAAGGTTTCAACATCGATCGTATTTTTGTTTGTTTACAACTAAAAGGAACTTAATTTGTGGTAAAAGTGTGCGGTTTAAACATCTAACCTATTTTTTAACTTAGCTTATCTCCAAATACCATATGACTATTAATCTATTATTATTATTCACCCAATAAAAATTGTAATCGCGAATTAGCCGCGATCCAGGCCGATTTTTTAAAATTCCTTTCTTAGCGAGCACCTAGGGCCCTAGAGGAAGCTACATATTGAATTTCATTCCAATCCGTTCGGTGGTTTCTGAGATTTCGTGTTAAATGAGTGAGTGGTATTTGACAAATATATAGTAGATTAATTTTTACAGTTTTTTATTTATTCTAGGAATATAAAAACTTTTTTTTTGTAGCAAATTTTTGAACTTTAAGAAACAAATAATATTAACAAAAAATAAATAAATAAATTAGATATCATCTACAATAATGAATAAGGAACTTACCTAACCTATTATTTTTTGTTTAATCAGTTTTGGTTTTTTTATCATAATTAAAAAATAATAACTCTTCATTAAAATGTAATATTAAGGTTAGAACACGAAAAGGGAACTGCTACTTGACCAACTTACATTCCATTATACATTGTTATGGATTCCAATTATAACAATTAGCTATCTAAGCTAAGTAAATTGCTGAATTTAGCTTTATTTTTCTTAAAAAGAAATAAAAAATAAAATAAATAAAATAAAATAAAAAACGTTACAAACCGTCTAGTTGGCAAAAACCTGATTAAAAAATATAAGATAAACAAAAACCTGTAAACGAAGTCCCTAGAATATTGTGAATATCATCTGAATTCCAATGGTCCTTTTTTGCCAGCTGACTAGTTCATATATAAATATAAAGGTATAAATATTCAATTGTCATAATTTATTTATTAATAAAGATAAGGTGTTTAGAAAAAAACTAAGGTACATTTTTCTGTTTTTTAATTGTTTGTATTTAATGTGCAGTTGTATATAACCATCTCTGTATCATGTTAATCTCCATCGTCACATAAAGTCTGTTTGTTTGTTTATTTCGCTTGACGTCACTTTATGCTGCTATGGCTAATCGGACGATGCTACGGTGGGAGACCTAAATTTTGCCTATCCAAGTATAATTAGGATAGGGATCTTTAACGAGTACCTGACATCGCACAGGCTCGGGACCCCCATTTTACGTCCCTTCCGAAGGACGGCATAGCTAAGGATTTTTTACTCCCTTTAAAAAATCCTAAGGTCATCTGCCGGGCTGCGCACCCGCGATCTTGGGTTTTCGTCACATAAAGTATTAATATCATTGTTATATCATAACAAATTTATTGTATTTATGGGAAAATCGTTGTCGATTTTTTCGATATTTTTCATATTAATGATTTAATATTTTTTGGAAATGATAATTTTATTATTTATTTACATACAACTGAAGACACCGCTGAATAGAATGTATTATCATTCTCTTATCAGCTTGTCAATAATACTTGAAAAGCGGATGAGTAATGTTCTCTCGAGCTGTGGCAAGCTATTACTTAAAGGCCCCGAGAAGCATTGAAGCACTGATTGAATGCTTCCAAGAATAGATGCTTTG
Organism: Euschistus heros; assembly: GCA_003667255.2. Classification (NCBI taxonomy): domain Eukaryota; kingdom Metazoa; phylum Arthropoda; class Insecta; order Hemiptera; family Pentatomidae; genus Euschistus; species Euschistus heros. Next base: position 868,856 of record RCWM02000270.1, read on the forward strand.
TAATCATGGTTATGTTATCCTTGGTTATGCGAGTGGTGACAACGGGTTCCAATGTCGAGCTATTCAGCAAGAGTTCTAAATTGATCCATTTACTTCCTCTGCGGGGCACATCCAGCATTAATTTAACATTTAAAAAAAAAAATTATTAGTTGAAATGTTTTCCTATTTTGTTACATCAGCTTATTACTTAAGGTGTGTAGCCTTGGTTCTAAATGGATTAAATTCTGCCTTCTTTTCTGTTGATTAATACATAAATATTTGAATATGTGGCCTGCTTATATTCATAAAGAAATTGAGTGGTTTAATAAATTATCCATTACTAAGAAAGTTGGTTACCGTCCCTTCACTTGTTGATAAAAAAAATATTTTAATTATAGCCTTTACTGATAAAAGGTTCTTGATTCGAGGTGAGCTGCTTGCTATGATGAATAATATTTTAATATTATCAAAATGTTATTTCGATTTGCGCCAAGCCTTAATACTTAACCATAATGGTTTTATTATTTCAGGATAGACTTTCTTAGAGAATAGAAGGCAGATATTTAAAAAAAAAATACATAACAAACATTTGTGATGATTTTGCTTTTAAATATTACAATTTTTGTGACCTAAATTTTATTATTATTTTATTATCACAATAGTTAATTCGGCAACATAAATGTATGAAAAATCTCCATGTTATGCAGGTCTTAATATCGTGACACCATTACGGTTTGTTTTGAGCGAAAAGATTAGTGGATCTTGACAATGCGCTAATAACGATGCGAAAACAATTTGCTCAATAACCGTTTGTCTTCTGAGTTGGTCTTTTGTTTTTTGTTGTACCTTTCCGTCCCTTTTAATTCTCTTTATTTGCCTCTGAGCTACTTATTCTTTATTATAATAAATCCCGCTCATTTATTATTATTATATGTATTCTCAGAATAAAAAAATAAATAAATAAAAAAATGTCTGAATATTTTTTTTAAAATAAATAAAAGCGATCTTCGACATTTCTTTAACTTAAATTACTTGAAATTTGGAATTAAAATATCTTAAATTTAAATACTAATGATAATATTGTTGGTTGTATATTGTTCATCATATGCTCTTATATATATATATTTTTTATTGCCATGTTTTGTTCATTCCCTATTTATTTTTGCTACTATAGGTAGACCCATCGTCTCATTCTGTTATTTTGTTATTTATAGCCCTGAAGAATGTTTGTAATGCAGGCCAAAACTTCGGCACTCCACTAGAAATTTTTAAACTTGTTATTTCTTATTTCCAACTGCATCCTGGACTATTTCCTTCTTACAGTTTCATTTCATCAAATTCGCTGGTTGTCAATTTATGTATTTGACAGTTGTGAATTAAACTTGTTCTTAATCGTTTGATTAATTTTTATGATGCAAATTCTTACTTATTCGGCCAACAATTTATGATTCTACTAACCGAAGTGTTTACTACATCTTTGTTTCAATATGTTTGAATGATTATTTATTTAATTAAGCATTCAAAGTAATAAATTAATTCTGATGTGAATTATTTTTTTTCAGATTCCAGACTTGGGCAGGAGGCGTCCAAATGTGGCCTCGATTCCAATGGGGACGCTACCACCCCTGGAAGGAGGCTCATCAAGATCGACTCTTCCCTAATGGTAAGAAAATATTTTCTTTTATTTAGAAAAAAAAAAAAATATATATATATATATATATATATATATATATATATATATATATATATATTATAATAGCCAACGGCCACTGAATTGTAATGCAACTTCAGAAATCTATACTATTATATAAAAGGACAAGCATATTAAACATTTTGCATGGTAAAACTATTGAATCCATCTGTGTATATATATATATATATATATATATATATATATATATATATATATATAATAGCCAACGGCCACTGAATTGTAATGCAACTTCAGAAATCTATACTATTATATAAAAGGACAAGCATATTAAACATTTTGCATGGTAAAACTATTGAATCCATCTGTTATCAAATTTTAACATCACTTCCATAGTTCTACAACGGTTAACATTAGTAAAGTTTACTCTAATTATAATTTTAATGTACAGTGTTGAGTGAAAGAAAAGAGATTTGTCACTGCCTTTAACTTTTATGGTTGGAAATTAAAATCCAACAAAATAAAATCGATAAAATTATTACTGCCGAATGAAAATTATTACAGAATCAAAATGTCGATCATTTGCGTTTTGATATTGTGTGTAAAAATAATATCGTAATCTTATTATAATTCATGAGCTTTCAGTTGTAAGCACTAATAATGCAGCCCATTATCCGCAAGAGTTTCTTAAAAGTATCTGTCCATCTGAATTACCAAATCATACATTAAAATTAATGATTGGATGTCCAAATAGGCTTTTACGTAATTCTTAAATACCTAATCAGTGAAATTTAAACCAGGCTAGATTAAATTACTGTCATGTCCATTAGTCTCTTGTAATTGATCATAAGTTTTAAATGTTTGTCTAGTAAATGTTGAAGATGTCGAAAACGAAGGGGAGTTTCTTGTCGTTTTAGCCTGGTGCGTTGGTGCGATATTTAAATATTTGTTTTTTTATTATAAGTAATATTGGAGACTAAAAACATTGTCCCAAAATCAATTATTTTAAACTCTTGAAAAAAAATATAGTAAACAGTTTCAAATCTGTTACAAACGATTCAGGTGAAAGCTCACACTGCAGAGGATAGCCCCTACAATTCTCACGGCCTGATTCTTCCATTGATAATCGGCACTTTTGTTTCGTGCAATTTTTTTTTTTTATGTTTTTCTTTTAGCTTCTTTTCGGTTTATTTTCAATTAAAAGCTTTTATTTAATTTTACTTTAATTGCGTGTCGAAATATAAGAGCTTCTAAACATAAAACATTTGTAAAAAAAAATGAAAATCCTTTTCCCAGGCCTACCCTTGGGAAATCATCCGGACGAGACAGGACTGCCTCGCAGTCAAAGTGTTTACTATTCTATGTTGTTCGTAATGCAATTGAAATAATTCAGTCCATTCTTTACGTTTACTCTTGAAAAAATATGGAATATTATTTTCTTCGTAATTTATAGTTCTAGTTCGCAATTTTACAAAAGACTACGCATAATAAAATGTTTGAATTATTTTGATGGTAAGATTGTTAAGTCTTCTATAAATTTTACAAATTTTAATAAATTTAAGACCTATGCTATTCCCGTAAAAAAAAAAAAAAAAAAAAAAAAAAAAAAAAAAAACAATGACCCAAGAAAAAATGAAACATAATTGAGCTAATTCATATTGATAATTCATATAAATAGTTATGCATTTTACTATGGTTATATTTCAAACAAATGTTATGTGGTTACAATGTAAGTTGCCATGTATGTTTCAAAGTTATGTTCGCCATGATCTAAATATTTAATACAAAATTAAATAACAAAATATCAATTAAACATAAAAATAAATAATATTATGCAAAAAGGAATTGATATAAACAAAATATTATATCGGATATATACAAACTAATACAAACAAAGAACTATGTATCTTGCATCTAAACTAAAGGATATAAAGAAGGAAAGACTTATTCATCAACTAGTAACAATAAATCATGAGGATAATATTAAATTTGATTGTATATATTGTTTCTTTGTTACGTTTGCGATTTGTTTATCTATTGACATTTACAACTGTACAATAAAAAATCCTCAATCTGAAAATTCTAATTTTTTTATTATTTATTTTAAACACATCCCTAAATTTATTTTATTTAGAATATGATTCAAATTGAACTATATGCTATCGAAACCTTCCTCTGAAATAATGCTATTTGTTATTAATTTTTATTAAAATGATAATGTTATTAAACTTACCTAATTGTTTTTTGTGACATACTTTCCGTAACAACGACACCGTGTAACCCTTGCCTATTTCCCCACTTATTAGTTATTCCGAAGGAGTCCCATTGACAACACGTATTGAATTCGCAACTATCTTATTGTTAACAAAGTTCAATTACATATCTCGAAACCGCCCTGGGAATACTAAACTACTATTCCCATTAATCGATCTGTTAATAAATATATTATTATTGTAAAGTCATTTATTTTAATTCTTAATAAAGAATAGAGTTCAATTTGTGTATTGAAGTAACAATTATTTAAACTTTAACTTTCATACTGTATATTTAATACTACTTTAATGTGCCATTAAACCATCACTTTAAAATCCCGAGTAAAAGGTTGTAATTGCAAAATTTTTTTCTTCATTTTGAGCAATTATTTTTCAATAAAGTTAAAATTGATAAAACTTTTTTTTTTATATTTGTCTTTATTACTAGTAAAAATGTTACTATCCCTCAAAGAGTTGTTTAGAAATTAAATTTTATTGAATATCTGAAATTTATTTAAAGAATATTAGGGCATACATATTATTGAATATATAATTTATAATCATTTTTTTTTTCTCTGAGATCATTTTTGCGTTGTAAAATTACCTAAAGGCTTACTGAATTTTAAAAAATCTAAATTAAATAAATTACAATGAATAATAAGCAAAAATCGTAAGAAATGCTGATTTATGAAAAATGCAATAACAAATGAGGAAATTTGAAAAATATTAATGACAAAAAAAATAAAAGAGAAATGCTCCAAAAATCTAATGAAACCTTAATTTCAATTTTGCTTCTATATTATTGTGAAAAGTATTTTTATACTGTCATTTTTTACTGTTTGATGAAGTTATCATTGGTAGTTGGTACGTATGAATTAAATTGTTTTCTTTATATTTTATTTTTTACGATTTAAAGATTAGTACGCCAACAACAATGAAGTATATTCCTATACTCCTTAGTGGCTTCTAATTGTTTATGGAGTTCGCATTACAATACTGTTGACATACTATGGTAGTCTTCCCTCTGAAGATGACAAAACCAGCAGAGATGATTCCTCTTATAACAACTGTTTGTTCATGAAGCCTGACACTTAAGTATCTGTTGTCGTCCTTACATTTCTTTAACACATTAACCGGTTTCTGTGGTGAGTTCCTACATCAACTAAACCACTTATATGCGGTTTTGGATTCAGAAGTAACCCAAGGTTTGTTGTTTGGATTACGAAGTAGTAAACGTACACCACTCGGAAAGGTTAAACTAAATTACTGAGGCTTTCGGTTGCATTCAACGATTTCCTGTGCTATTTTCGAAATGATTCCCTATTCTTTTTTCATAACTCGTTTAAAATTTTAAAAAAATCTGCAATCCTAGGACTTTTACATTTTTTTTTTCTTTTTTATCCAGAAATATCGACTTTAGCACAAAGTTTTTTTGATTAAGGGACAGAGTCAAACTGTTCAGATTGTCTAGTAAAAAAAAAAATATATATATACATAAGAAAAGTAAGTTAAGGTTGTGTGATTGTTATACTCGGCTGGCTCCATCTCTATAGTTTGCGTAATGACAATTGTGCGACAGTCATTGGCTTTGCTCATAACTGAACTCTTGCGCTTATATAAATTCTGCAAAAGTTTCTTAACTTCTAATTATTTTAGCAGATACTCGAAACTACTATAAGGTATCATAACCCGGTAACTTGATTTCCTACATATTTATTTATTTTTTTTTTTTTTAATACTCCACTTAATTCCCTTCTTCTCTTTTTATCTGATTATGATAAAACTGAATTCTTTCGAGTGCTAAACATTCGTCTTCAGTTCTAAAACATACACAATTTTCAACACATCAGCACTAGGTTACATGGATTATTTATCCTAAATTTTGTTAAATACCTTTTAAACGGCACAGAAAAAATTTCTTTTATGATGCCTTTTGATAAACACATACCTTCCTGTCTTGAAGGACTGAGGAATAGATTGAAAAAAAACAAAAAAAAAACCTATAACTAAAATTTTGCAAATTCAACTTCTTTGTTATTTATTGGATTGTTTTAATTCCTTCCATGGCTGACAGGATTAGGGCCCTTAGCCTAACTAAGAGGAAGAAATACCCGCTATTAGAAGAACATCCTTTGTCAGAAAACTATAAGATAAGAATGAATAATAACTTTTTTTTTTTTTTAAATTGTGTTAATTTCTTATTTTTTCTTTATTTTATGATTTTTTGTTAAGAATTAATAAACTATAAATTATTCATTTGTGGAAGATGTTGTATAAATAGCTTATAAATAAACCATTTCTTACCATAAATTAAAAATATTAACGTATTTAACAAAATTAGGAGACCAAATCTGACTGTCCGGTTTTTTTTTTGTTTTGTTCTTTTGCTGTTGAGTGATATATTGAATTTTTAAAAGTGTTAGAAAATAAATCATACATGATACTCCCCTAAGGAAGTAAATGCAAGGAAGATGTCAGGTCCTAAGGCAGATAGTGTAAAGATACGTTACATTGTAGATCGATTTATACTCGATCATTATTGATCCTTGCCACGAGTGTAGATCATCCTGTACCATCATGTTTACTTCAAGTAATGTTTTATTATGATTTAAGCATTTCTATATTTTCTTTTTAGAAAATTGTGGCAGTTTTTATACACTTTTGTTTAATCCTCAACCTATAAACTCAATCCTTTTTTGATTGTTTCTTCCACAACTATCTACTAATGGAACAAATAAGGTTTTCACATTATCTAAAGTAACAACCTAATTAGTTAAGAGCCTTCTCCAGTAGCTCCAGTACCTGGACGACCTTCGGGAAGGGAAGGGAAGGACACTGATGGCCGAAATCAATAGGACTCGCCAGTGGGTTAGCGGCCTGCGACTCCACTTTCCAGCCGGCTCTCCCTTACCTTTCGCCTCGACCCGTGCCCGCTGAAGAGAGGGATGACTCTTCAGAGTACAGTCATCGCTGGAAAGTGTTCTCCAGGCTTTGAGAAACATCCTCGGAGCTCTTGGTCTATTGTATTCCTCGTCCCGCTCTTGTGGATTCCAGCCTTTAGAAATGCTATTGAACTCATATGGGTCTTGTGTCTCACACAAAAGTTGCTAATATAAACAATTTTTCGAGAGTTTAATTCATTTATTTACTATAAATAATATTAATTACAATGAGTTAGCTGTTACTAATCACCGGCCTTAAGTGTCAGCTCTGTTAAACTGTAATTTGAAGAATTTAAAGAATCAGTGCAAAAAAAGAAATTCACAGCTATTTGAAGTTGTTATGTTTTTATAGAATTTGTTTACAGTTGACAAATAAAGAAAATAAAGCTCATTTCATAGCCATGTACTTGAGGCATGTTATCCGTAAGTTTGGCAAGGTTTTAATTTTCTGTATTTGAAACCAAGACTCATTCAAGACGTCCTGATGTAAATGCCATTTTTAGTTCAATCATTATTTACTTCTTTTAGAGGCTGTTTATTTTAATTTCCTTTCTTTCTTTCTTTATTTTATATCATTGAACATATTGTATGAATGAGTCTTTGTCATCCATGTTACTCATTGTCCTTGAGCAAGGAAGCTTTTAATTATTCAAAATAAAAATTATTTCTTCGTCACTACACCAATTATTCCTCCTAATACTACTATTTACTTTTTTAGTATTTATTTTTTTAATATAATGTATTTTCGATGAGAGGAAAGAATAGTTCACTTATTAAAAAGTTTGTATTTATCGTTGATTTATTTATTTATTTTTATATAAAAGCATTTGCAGATTAAGTCGATAGACCTCGTTACAGTTAGACGACTTATAAATATTTACCTCTTGTAGGTCATAAACTATTTGTTCCAGATGATTCTCTGATGAATACATATGGAACTTACTCATGTGTTATTCAACATGGTCTATTCCTAGTTTGCTGTCTCGTGTTCCGCTTGTTGGGGTTGAACACTACAGTTACCTTATTGTTTCGTATCTTGTCTATTGCCAGAGGTTTATCCAAATTTTGAAAAAATGATTTTATAGTACATTTAAAATCACTATTCTTCGTTAAATTGATAAAAACGTTATCATTCTTGAGGCAAATTATGAATGGTTTTTTTTCAATTTTGGCACGTTTGTGAATCCTTCTGAATTCTTATTCTGGAGTGGAGGTGATGCTATTATCAAATTTATATTATTAACCTATTTTATACCAAAATGAAATAATAGTGACTGTTATCAAGTCCGACGTTATCAGTGGGGTCATTGTGAGTAGCCAGTTCTTAGGCTAGAGATGTTTCGACTACTGTATCCAGGTCAAAGGTCTGGCTCCTATTTTCTGGGGTCAGCAAAATCCGTACCAAACTCTCATCAAGCCACGATTGAGGCGTCCTGGCTTTCCGCAAAGCTCTTATCTTGGAGTTGTTGGATTCTGTATTATCTCTGAGCAGGTTTCCATTTTTTTTTTTTTTTTTTTTTTTTTTTTTTTTTTTTTTTTTTTTTTTTTTTTTTTTTTTTTTTTTCCTCTATCTATATCATAAACTTTTTAGCTAATTTTCTCAGCTTTACTTGGTGCAGATCAATTATTGAAAATTTTATTTTAATTATAAAAAAGTTGGAGTTGATAACACACCTTATACGTCTCACATACCTTTTATTGAATTTATAATTTAAGACAAAGTAATACCTTCAAATTCTGACCCTCGGGAATTTTTAGGTATTTCTTTGTTCTTTATTTTATTTTATATATATATATATATATTAAATTGTTGTATAGAATAAATTTTACAAGCTGACTCTCTCAAGAGCGAAGAGTAATATGGATGGCAGTGAATCCATTCTGTACAATATTCCAAATAACTATAGAAAAAATATATGGATGAATAAAAAATATATAAATAATAAAATAAAATAATATAATTAAGATAAAAAATAAATAAGGAAAGAAAAAAATAATAAGAAAATAAATAAGCTTTAAGAAAACCTCTAGCAACACAATTTTACTCAAATTATAGTAAAAATATATTTAAATGATAATAGAACAGAATAGAAGAAAACTTTATTATGGGACAAAGTTCTGCCCTCGAGAATTTAAAAATAAAACAAGATAAATTAAAGTGATTACAGATTTATATTATAACAAGTACAAAAACAAAAAAGAGAGAACAGGAAAATTAATAACGAAAAAAAAAATTAGAAAATCAAAATTATCTTTACAAATATGAAAACCTTATTATAAGGAAAACACAAATTTAGGCTATTGCTTTATGTTTGACGTACTAGAATGGCATAAATATTTAGAAAAAAAATGAACTATCACACTTAATAATATATAGTGTGATTTTTAATTTTTTAAAAATATATACGAGTATTATATAATACACACAAACACCTCAGGTAACACCGAGCCATACGTGTTCCTGCACTTATGGTATGGCAAGCAGGGCCCAAAGTGATCCCAATAATGTTCTCTCAGCAGCATCACTCGGAATAGGTTCCAGTAAAATCAGGCGAATGTTATGTTTTATGTTCTCAATAAAAACAAATAATACATGCAAGTTTTTTTTCATTATATGTTGTATTATTAGTATCGACTTTAATCACATTTAATTTACATATGAATATACATTATATATTTGTATTTTTACTTTTTTTTTTTTTGCTATTGGAATGTAAAACCAAACGAGTTTAAGTTATTGTACTCAAAATTTAACAATTTCTCTCTTAAACTTCAAACTTCATTAAAAGTGGGTCTTTATAAACGAATTTTTGTTGAAACAGTTTGTCTAGGATGAAATATTAAAATGTTGGTTTCTGTTTACAATAGACTAAGGAATTTTTAATTTCTATTGATTATAGTAATTACTGAATAATGAGATTAATGTTATGTGCTACTATTACCGATTTACTTTTCAGATATTTTATATCACTATTAAATTCTTATTTCATCTTATCGACAATGGGATATGAAATATTTACTGGTATATCAAATTTTACAGAAATGGCTGGATGAATAGGCAGAGTGAAGGCTGAAAATTACCATAACAATAGGATTTCAGCATTGATACTCGATTGTTTTTAAAATCATAAATTCAAATACAGATGCCAGATTAACATACGGTCAACTGCGTGCGTATTAATCGAATTCATGTTAGAAATACATAAAAATGCTCCCTGTGTTAAGAACTTTTATTTACGCATGATGGTATATAAGGATCAATTTAATCAGGATTAATGAATTAAATGCCACTTCTACTCGAATAATTTTATTTGAAAACTAGTTTCGAATATTAAGACATTCTTCATCAGTACTAATAAAAACAATATTTTTAAAAAATCAGCACTTTGTTTCATGGATTATACATATTAAAGTTTTTTTTTTTAAATGTTAGACAAAAAAATCAATCTTTATTTATTTTAATCTTTGATGCACTGATCGTCCAATTTTTCCCGTGAATTTAGTTTTACAGTCTATTGCATTTTAGTTGATTTAAGCCGCTTTTTCGGTCAGGGTCTATTTTGTGTTTATGCGAAGGGAAATAAAACGATCCTGGTTTATCTTTTTTAAATGCCGGATTTAAACCCGATTTTCTTAATTCCTTTTCGATTTCGGTGGATATTGTGCCGTAATACGGGATCAAAATATATTTCTTCAGTGTCACTTTGTCTTCTGGGGGTCTTATTTTTTTTAAATAATTAATTTACCAGTGATTTTGGTTCGTTCAAGGTGAATCTATACTATACTGATGTTATCTTGGTTACATTATTTTTTGTTTTAAAGCCTTTGTTTGCAAAATATTATTATCTACCTTATCCATTGAATAATAGAGACAGTAATGGGTCTATCCAAACAATATGGCCAAGAAAAATGCACATTTAAATTTTTATTATTGTAATTTTTTTTTTTTTTTTGCTAAATATTCCTAGAACTATGAAACCGCTGTAGTTAAAATCTGGTGATGATGGGCTCAGAGGTTTTACCATTGTAAACTCACAATCAGTTGCAGAATGGCACTAACCACATATTGGTCGATTTTCAAACTTCAATGAAATCCACATGTCGTATCACATATTTAAGTATTTTTTAGTAATTTAATTGATTATAAGTCTATAATATCATCTATATAATACCTTACATTTGTAACCTCTCATGTCGAATGGCGTTCGCCACGTTTCGTTCAATTTTCAAACTTCACAGTTATCCACTATTATTGCTTGCTGAAGCTATAAAGATAATACGTTAAAATTTGGTCAGATTGGATCATTAGTTTTTGTGTCTAGTGACCACTAATGAAAAATAGATTGTACTTTTATTTTGATAGTACAGATAGATATACAAACAGCCATAATTCGATGCTGCGAAGAAAACATCGATGTTCGATATCAAGTAGCGTTGGTGAAGAAGGAACCTTTTCTGACAAGTCAGAGCCAGTTTTTTTGGTCATGGAGGAAGGAGGAGGGAGGAAGCAATTGTTTGACCAGCCTACCGTTGGGACAGCCCTCTTCATCGGCCATGCTTTTGGTGTGGGAGGTAAAAAAAGTAAATCGTGATATTGAAGAACTGAGAACATCCGTTGGTAACGCTGTGACAAAGTGGGTTGTAGAAGTGTGTTTACAGTTTTTAAGTTTTCAGCAGATTTGACATGAATAGGAGAAACATTTTCTCAATGGTTTTTTTTTCCTATTTTTCGTTTTTAGCTACTTTTGGGAGAAAAAGATGATAATCTTTCCAGTTTGCTATTGTTTTGTCACTCAAATTGTTTTTCGATGTCTTTATTAGCGTGTTTTGTGTCGTTGTTCTCAGTTCTACTCGTCGTTCTCTTTCCTCAAAAATCGATTTGATAAATAAATATAAACGACGATAAAGATACAAAGAATATGGAAATACAGTTAAATCTAATGACATCCGTAACTGGTCAATCGAAATAAATCGTTTGCGACTCTAAAAATTTAATAGGTCTCGATTAAAAAAAAAATTTAAAAATTTAATAGGTCTTCAAAAATTCTAAATCTTTTATAGGATTGCTGAAATTCGGCTAATAAAATTATAATTTTAATTATGTAGTGGTCTAACATTTTTCTCTAAACTCTAAACCCCTTGAAGTGGTAATGTAATTTTCTTATTTTTTCGCATTTTTTCCCGGCAGTTCTGCTATAGATTGTTTATATGAATTAAAATGAATCATGATCAATGTTATCGGAGTTTCCTTTTGTAATAAATATTTATTTTTTTAGTTACCACATTACTTCTTGAAACATTACCTATGACAATAATTGTTTTGACCTTTGAACACACCATTTATACTATAAATTAATAAAATCAATAATTCTTACGTAATGTCTGATAGTTTTTATTTAAAAAGATTGATTCATAATTCGATTTATAATAAATAAATTAAAGTATTTTTAAAAAAATTGCTCTCTATTTAAAAAAAAAAAATGAAAAAGTGGTACATCTTTATTTGTCATTTGTTTTAAATATCTTAATTTGTTAAATGTTAGTCAGTCTTAGATTAGATATGTCAGTATTTTAATTACAGAGTATTTTTGGTAAGTAGCAGCTTTATTCGCGGAATGCACCCGCTTAGAAATTTATTGATGTATTTTGCTTTGCATTTCCTTGTGGATACTGTTCAGTGCATACAGCATATCCTCCCCCTTCTGATTCAAGGGGAAACGATGACATTTTTAACTTTTTATTGAAACATAATGGCCGAATTTCAGCAAAAGTCACTGCGATCGACGGCACGTACTTTCACCACGATTTGACGACCTGAAGAGGCCCTGACCATAGAGTCTATATCTATTAGTCCAAGATCTGGGTTAGGGAATCCGTTGATCCTCTAAAGACCGTATCAGGGTCCGTGAAGGCGGTTTCACTACTGTACTGACAAATTGAAACCAGGTCTTGAACATCGACGAGCGATTGGGTTTGTTGACAATGGACATTATGGTATGGCTCGGAGCGGGGAAAACACTATTGAGAAAATCGGTGGAAAGGATGGATATGGATTAGGATTTTTTTTTCTTTTGGAGCCAAAAAAGGTGCTGTCGATTTCTTTGGTCTCGGTCATTAAGTCTTCAAAAGTGATTCTATAACATAACGCCATTTGTACAATATATACAGTACAATCCAAACAATTCGTTCTCAAAAGGATCCAAGACGTATTACGAATTACCGAGGTTTTCATAATAAGTAATAATGTAAACAGTTCACAGGACTATTTGTTTGACGAGATGAGTGGAAATACGAATAATCAGGGTTTTAAACTTGGATGTATGAATTATAAGACGTTTTACTGTTATTGCGAAGAAAAATCATTATGAATAAGCTAGGGGACCAAAATACATTGTTTTGTTTTTTTCCTAATTACCGCGATTTTTCGTAGGAACTGTACATTACGAATAGACGGGATTTATAAATTAACGGGATACGAATAACCAAGATTTTATTGTAATAAGCTGTTGCTGAAATACAATCAGGTTTTGTTAGTTTATTTTTTTTTAAGATCCTGCCACATAATATATTTATATATTTTAAAACATTTACGTCCTCGGCATCATTGGCCGAACCTCTTTTGTATAATCAAAACTTTTACTTTTAAAAGTTGACTGGATAACCTCAATCTATTATACTGAAGCACTGAATGAGGTTGAACATAAAGCATTAATCAAGGACGAATAGGATTTCCTTCAACGATTGATTCTCCATTGATTGAGCCAGGCACCTAGAACACTAAAGGACCCTCACAAAAAAATAAACAATGTACTGCCAGCCGATAGCAGTTCGTTTTGATCCATTCTATACTACTAGGACGCTGTACGAACGAGCTCATTATTTATGCGTTGCACAAGATTTTGGTTAATCTAACATTGATTTTCTTGTGTTAATTGTTTTCAAACATACTTGGACCATTTAGAAATATTTTCATAAACCCTCGTTTCCAAAAAAATGTTTTTCCTATTCCTAAAACATCAAGTATTGATCAGAACTTTGATTTACATTTCAAACTTGGAGGAAAAACTGTTTGTTAGTTGTTAAACTATCATCCACCGTCGCTGCTTTTCCATCTCTCTTGAGTAAAGAACATAGATAGTTTTAACTAGTAATTGAAGTTTTATTTATTTTAATCGATAAGAATCTGGTATAAAAGTATGAAATTTAGCATTATTTCTTTAATTATATTTTCACACATAGCAGTAATTTTTAACCTGGTTAAAATTGCATTGATTAGGTGGTTAGAGATTACGTGAAAGGATAATTGACCGTCTATTTTTATTTTTATTTATGATTTGGTAATCTGCGAGGACAGAGACTACTAAAACTCTCTTACTGATATGGATTGCATTATCGTGCTTACCACTAAAGGCCCATCGATCATATTTTTACACAAAGTATGGTAATGTAAAGGATCGACATTTTGATTTGGTCCATTTGGATGAATGGTATAATTATAATTATTCCGCAGAAATAAAGCTATTGATTTCGTGGTGGTTGGATTTCGATTTCTAACCATAAAAGGATATGGCAGTTTGGCAAACCTCGTTCCACTCAATATTGTTCATTTAAATTTTTACTATTGTAAATTTTGTTATTGCTAAACTTTCCTAGAATTATGAATATGATTTAATTAAAGTTTGTTATAGATAGATTCCATAGTGTTATCGTGGCATATTAAAAACTCTATTGCGAACGGGTACAAACTATATACCTATCCGTCAATTTTCAAACTTTACAAGGGAACACATGTGGCAATTTTATGATCAATATCAACCTCTATATAAGACCGTACCTTCGTAACCTCTCATGTTTAAAGGCGGTCGCCACCTATCGGTCTATTTTTAAACTTCACTGATCTCCACATAATATCGCTTTTTTAATTACAAATTGATTGAAAATCAGTAGATATCATTATTGCTAAACCTTCCTTGAACTATAAAGATGATTTAATTAAAATTTGGTACAGATTGGTTCAGTAGTTTTCGTGGTTAGTGGTCACAAACGAAAAATGGTTTCTCCTCTTATAAAACAGTATCGATTGTCTTCTTCTCTTCTTCTTTCACTTCTCCCTATGGTGCCTCTCGGCGTAGGGGAGCTTCCAGCCAGGATTTGAATTTGTCGCGGTCCCTCGCCATTGTTTTAGTTTGTTCCAGGGTCCTTCCTCTTTTCTTGGTTAGGAGTTCGATGTATTGGAGATAAGTCCTCCTGGGTCGTCCTCGCGGCCTTTTCCCTTCCGGCACATATTCCATCGTCTTCAGTGGGTCTAGATGGTCCTTCATACGCACCACGTGCCCGAACCATCTCAACTGTCTTATTTCTAGGGTATCCTTGAGGGGGATCATATTTAGCTCCTGCCTTATTTTTTCGTTGCGGACGCACTCTCTTCTTGTCTTGCCTGCGACTCTTCGTAGGTACTTCATCTCAGCAGCGGTAACTCTGCTTTCCTGCTTCTCCGTGAGTATCCAGCTTTCAGCTCCGTACAGTAATATCGGCATGTACACCGACTTGAAGATGTGGAGCTTGACGTTCCTTCCTACCTCTCGCTTTCCCACTACTGTGTTGCATATCTGGTAGTACACTGCATTGGCCTTGCTTATCCTATTGGATACTTCTATGTCCAGCTTACCAGAACCGTCCAACACTGATCCGATATAGGTGAAGTCCGTCACGACCTCCATCTCCTCTCCGTTGCAGTGCACATGTACGTCTGCATGCCGCCTACCAGTTAGTAGGATTTTACTTTTCCCAGAGTTGATCCTCATACCTTTCCGGAGAAGTTCTTCTTGCCATTCTGTTACCGCTTCCTGTAACTTCCCAACTGAGTCCGCGATCAGCACGACATCATCCGCGTAGAGAAGCATCTGTATAACAACTGGGCTTAGATTCCTTCGACCCAGGAAAGTCCGCTCCGTTCTTCTTTTACAAATGGCTGCGATCTCATCCATAAATAGGAGGAATAGCAGAGGGCTCAAGTTGTCACCTTGTTTAACCCCCTTTGCTATATGAAAGTACGTTTTTATTTTTGAGAGCCGCCCAGATTTCCTCTCTTGGGACTGAATCAAAAGCTGACTTGAGGTCAAGGAAGGCGATATATAGGCTCTTGTCTCGATCCCATGTCTTTTGGAGGATGTTCCGCAATGTGAAGATGTGGTCCTGGGTTTGGCGTCCTGGTCTGAACCCGGCTTGCTCTTCTCCTATTTGGTGTTCCACCATTGGCCTCAGCCTGCCTTCCAGGATAGAGGTATACAACTTGTATATGACTGATGTCAAGCAAATAGGACGGTAGTTCGAGCATTCAGTCTGGGATCATTTCTTGTGTATGGGGATTATGATGTTATTTTCCCATTCTTTTGGGATCCTTTTCTCATCCCATACTTTCTGGAAGAGAGCCTGCAGACTGCGTTCCAGTTCAGGGCCACCGTATTTTATCATTTCGGCCACTATGCCGTCTGCTCCTGGCGCTTTGCCTGTTTTCATTTTGTCCAGTGCTCTTTCGATCTCATCCTCATCAATCGTGTCGTTATATTCTTCCTCATTCCATGGCACGCTCTGGCTTGATGCATGGTGGTCACTAAACCCAAATTGCTTTCCGTAGTAGTGCCGCCATATCTCCAGGATATCTTTATCCTCTGTCATCACCACTCCCTGTTCACTCTTCATGTTTCTCACTGGTTTACTCTTGCGTCCTCTCAGTGCCTTTATCTTTTTCCAAAAGATTTTTATATTTTCATGGTGATCTTGATCCAGCTTCTTTCCAAATTCTTCCCAGGATCTCTCCTTCGCCTTTCTTACCGCCTCTTTTGCATTGTTCCGGGCCGCCACATATGCCTGCCATTTTTCTGGTGCTTTGTCATGGCAGTACTCTTTCCGTATCGATTGTCAATTAACCGATTGTTCTTGTGTGCCATACGATGCAAAGGAAAAAATGTTTTTCATATCCATCTGCGACTACTTGACTAGTATATTATTATTTAATGCAATTATTCCTTTCGTAAAGCACATAGATAGTGAAATAACCATTTAAAATCGCGCCTAAGTCACGATTAGTGATTTACAACACCAGCTTTTAAATAATCTATACTTTTAATTAATAATTAGTTTAGCATTTTTTATCTATTTATTTTATACAAAAGTATTATATTACCATTTTAAGATGTTTACATTTTGCGGCTATATACAAATTTCTATTGTTTATCATTAAATATAAATTGCATACTGTCTCTTGATCTTGTTATAACAACTCTTGGCATCGGCTAAACAATTTCCTCCCTTTCAAAAGTTGATCAGCACTCCGATCTCCCGAAGATAGTTTTCATTGATTTCAATTCTTCCCAGCAATAAAGGCTTTCCGGAGTTATTTTCGAAAAGAAACCTCAAAAGAGGTCGAAATGCATCAGCGATCCGTGCTTCATAAATTTCCACCTAATTTCCACCCGATATTCATCGCCATTGTTGGCGATCGCTATTATCTGCCAATCTGGCCCTGATCCGACCATCCGTTGAGTAGACATCGTGAGACAAGATAAGGAACCGGATCAGATAAGTCGTTTTTTCCGATATAAATTATGAGTCTTGTTCCATTTTTAGCCATAAATGTTTTATTTTGAAAAAATCAAAGTTTAATTGTTTATAATAAACTAAACTCAACAGAAGTGAATTGTAAATAACACTGTATAGTAGAGACATTTTTCGTACCTGCCCATTACTGAGGTAATTTATAGAAAAAAGAATAATATTCAATTATTCATCTTGACAAACTTGTTTAGATAAAATGATTTATAGTTAAAATTAAGAATTGACCCAAAAACCTCGGAAATTAAATAAATGGAACGGACTTTTGATTGAAAATAACATGGAGAACACGTATTAATAACGACTCTATACCAAACACTAAACAAATATTTGATACACTTAGAAGTAATTGTTTGGGGGGCTCGATGGCCGAGTGAGTTAGTGCGAGGGTCTCAGCGCGCTCGGTACTGAAGTTCATGGTTTCAAATCCCATCTGGGCTGGTATAGATTTATTTCCCAATAAATCCTGCCCTTTTTACCCTGGCTAGAATATGTTGGTAACCTGTGGGAGTCAAAGGCACTACAACTTATTATCCTACAACTCAGGTTTGTTAATGCACTCTGACTTTATTGTTTCAAATGTAGATGAACAAATAATATAATTAAAAGATTTCAAGTAACTATTCGTGCTCCAGAATATAATTGAATAGATAGATAAGAATTTCATGCCGTAATTTATATCCAAGCATGCCCCAAATGCTCTTGGGGGGTCCAGACTATGGTGACTACAGTAAAGAGTGGAGGGTTTAAAGTTCCTAGACAATGCATTTGCCCCGGAGCCCGGTTTAGCTCTCAGCGGCCCTGAAAAGACTCCAACAGTTTCAGAACAAGGTATTATTGAGACTAATCGTTGCAAAGGACTAAAACTGACACAATACACAGAAAACTAGACTTACTAAAAGTAACAGAATTCATTACATGGAGACATATCAAATTCTTTCGTAGCCTCAAATGCGCGACTAACTATTTAATACATCGACGCCGACAGATGTGGCGAAACTATGACAAAACTCTCCGGTGATTTGACTAAGATGACTTAACATACCCTCTTCTCAAACACCTAGTGAGCCCCATCTCGAGATCAAGATTTTTTATTACACTGTTATCACTACTGTTACAAATTGTTACTTTTTTACATAACACCCTGAAAATGCACCAAGTACGGACAAAGCGAAAATCGCTTATCTTGTATTTGTATTTCAAATTAATAAAATTGAAAAGGCAATAAGAAAATATTTGGAACAACTTTCTAGTCCTGATTTCTATCAATGTTAAAATAAAGACAAATATATTTATATTAATATTATGTAGAAACTATATCTTAAAACTCTAGAAATGCGATTACAAGTTTCGAAAAAATAAACCTCTTCATTATTGAAACTTAGTAAATCCTACTCAATTGCTGTTCCACGCCCAAACTAGGAAGGAGAACACAATCTGTATTGCCGAAATCTCGACCTTTGCACTGACTAAGCTTTGCGTAACAAAACCGAGCGACCAATTGCTCTCTCGTGCATTCGAAAGCTACCTTTTAAAGATCCTTGAACAGCAATTTATACCGGGCCTCCTGTTATCCGTCATGATCGGCATGTTTGTTATCCGGTGATTGTGGTTTGGTTCAAGGTATTGCCCGCACTCCCGCATTCCCTTATCTGCCCCAGTTTTCCGTCCCCTATTGTATCTTATTCTCTATTGTTCATCATCTGGCTGTGGCGATTAAGGATCTTAATTGTCACCGGGCCTTTCCTGCAAACTTTCTATCAAAAGAATTTCTAGAAGAACAAAGCAATAATTTAAATCGCTATGGTATTTATACTACGACAGAATTTCTTAGTGAATACTGTCTTCTAATAGGCTATGGAGGTATTTTTATTTATATTCGCTATAATTATTAATTTTACAACTTACTGTTTCTTACTTGCGCACTCCAAAAAAATATTTGATATGACTGATTAATACCCTGACTAGTGCCATTAATGTACTTTAGTTTTGCTAGTTACAGTTTGAAAGTCATATTATCACTGAGCTAAGATGGGCCAAATTTAATTTGATTAATTAAGATATATTTGACAACTAATTTCCTGGAATCAATCATCTTATTTAATTATGGCTAAATTAGATTATTGATTCCAGAAATTAGTTGTTAAATATGTATGATTAAAGTATGCACCACTACTTGACTGAGTAACTGTCATTCCACAGTTCTCTTCATAGATCACCCGCAATAACACATTTTGCAAAGCCATTGTTGCAATTTAATTGATAGATACCCATTTGATGTCGTAATTAAATAAATAATTTTTTTTTACTATAATGGGTCATTTTATTTATTAAGGGTGTTTGAACTGGAAGTCTTTTTACTGAAAACCTCATTCCTAATAGAAATATAATAGTGCCCTAAAGTCTACACCAATGTCACTATTCAATTTTGAGTAAAGCTAATGATGGATTCATCTTTTCAATCTAATTTAACTCATATAATAGTTTCAAATAGTGTTAGATCTTCGTCTCTATTTTTGAACCAATTGATTATCTATGAATTTTAGAATATGTTCCTTAATAAGTTGTACTTTTTTTTTTTTTATTTAAAAATATTTCTATAAACTTTTCGCGTCCCTTTGAATTATCCAGAGCATTATGGTAATGGAAAAATATGTTTCAGTAATTTATAATATACAAGTAAATATCGTCCAAAAAGGACGAGTTTCCTACAGGTTACCGACCTATTCTAGCTATATCATGAAGGTGGACCCGTTTCAAAATAAATTTCAATTCACCAATTTGGTATTCAAACCCATAACTTGCAGTATAGAGCGCGCTGAGACACTCGACCCTAACGCACTCCGCCATCTAGTCCCTTTATTTACTTTTTATTCCAGGCGTATCTACGATCGTTTCCTATTTACTTCTCTCCACTAACATAAACTTTAAATCTGCTAGTTCTTGGCACAATTGTCACTTTAATATGGCTCAGTAGTTACTCGCGCATGAACGATAGTTTGAAGGATAATCGTCTATAAAGGTAGAGGACCATAAGACTTTCGGATTTAATATCGTAAAGGTTGTGACATCCAGGTCGAATTGTTTACTAACAATTGTTTCACCTCGAAACGACCACCTGGGGGTAGTAATTACATCTTGTGAAACTGGGACAAGGGGTCTCTCAGTATTATATTCTCCTTCAAGCAGGCGCTCGGCATCAGTCTGCAACAGTAGCTCTACTCCACTTGAGAAAGATGGTATATGGGAAAGTGACGAAAGTGATGGATGATATGGAAGCTGTGATAATGTTGAGAAACCGTGGGAATGGTGTTTAGCGCCAGTTTTCTCAATTACATTCATTTAAAATGAATTGCATTGTTTCAGTATTTACATTTTGTATTTATTTCAGTATTTACATTACATTACGCTGTTCAGTGATAGTCTAATCGTTGTTTATATAAACAAAATATTAAATGATATCGCATACCGTGAACGGGGGCTTCTTCGAACATGCTACTTTAGACAAAGGCGCTTTTAAAACGAAAACCTTCTGGTGGGCTCAATTAGCAAGCTAGCATCCTCCGATTGGTACTAAGCATTTAAGGATTATACCTAGAATTTGCTGCGATCGAGATGAGAGCACCTGTTGGCCGTCTTTGTCCGCTGAAGCCTTTTTACGGTACCAGTGTTTTATCCAGAGCCCAAATCTCATCTGCCCTCGCGTATGTGGCTTCAGGATTGTTTCATATGAATAATTCATTGATCACTAATTTATTCAGCAACATTTTTTTTTTTTGTTTCTTGTCTCTATTTTATAACTTCAACTTTATATCTTTTATTAGACAAAAAAAGGGCGACTTGAAGGGGCTACTTTGAACAAAGCTGTTGAAACATTTTAGAAGACATAGTGGATCAGAATGACGGAAATGCGGAAAAAAATTTATTGAATACGCTCTGTTGCTAATTTTTTTTCCTAGTTGTTTTTACTCTTACAAACCTATATTCTATCTTTGGAGAAAGTAACAAATAAAATTAAAATGCCGGAAAATGAATTGAACGAAAAAATATGAGTTTAGTTTAATTGTTGTTAATTTTCACTTTTTTTAAAAAACGATTGTTTTAAAATGTATGCACTAAACTCAAATTACGCCAATTTCTTACGGGAAACTTATTTAGTGGTAATTTACTGTCCACTTAGGGGACTAGATGGCCGATCGAATTAGGGTGAGGTTCTCAGCGCGCTCAGGGCATAAGGGCGTGGGTACGAACCACACAAATAATTTAAAATTTCTTTCGCGGAGGACCCCACGAAATGAACCTTGACCTTCCCACCCTGGCTAGAATAGGTTGGTAACCTGTAGGATAACCCGTGCTTCCTGCCCTAGTTGGAGCAAATAAGGACGTTAAGCACCAGCAAACAACAAGTGAGAATCAAATATAAACATCTGCCACCTAAAAAGGCGCAGGTAAGTATAGCTGAAATTCCTTTGTTTATTTACTAAAGGATTGAATTATTTATGGAAGCCGCCATTTTCCGTTATTTTGTAATTTATTTCAGATAGTTTTTAATTTAAATAAATCGATTTTATTTTATTTTCGGTATAATATGTATCGTATAAGTATGAAGAACCAATCAAATCAAATTTATGTTTCCATTATTCATGATAAGGATTAAAACTTAGGTAGTCAGTCCGAAAAAAAGTAAAAACCTGATATTTCAACATTCCTGGCGTGTTTTTGTTAATAACTGATTTTTTTCAGGTAATTCTTATAGAGTACGTTACTTCAGCTACCTAAGTTATAAATTACGATGTAAAAGATAAAATATGTTGTAACTTCAAAATTGCTATTTTTTCCACACTTGAGGGAAATGTGCGAAACCTGTATCAAAGTATGCGGTATCTTTTATTAAAACATATGTAACCATCAGGAAAATTCTTTGCCTCTCCTTCACACGAAAGGAAGCATGTCCTAAATCCGACACGCCCACTCATCTTTTGCGCTCTTCCTGGCTGACTCCTGCGGATCCACAAAGCCCACGTCCGAGTTGCCTAACCGGCGCCAAGGAAGCGGTCAACACTTTCGATGGTCTTGGGAGAGAGTGAACTATGGTTTTGGCATTACAAAAAAATGGGAGACATTTATAGTTTTCAGTTAGTTATTTTCCGGTATTTAACTTTGTCGGTTCGGTAGACAGGGGTGTGATTGATTTCCCATTTAAAGAGAGATACTTTTTTTCTCACTTTCAGTAATTTGCGTCATCACATCTTCTTTTTTATTGTAATGGTAATTCATTGCATTTTCCAATAATTAAATCTCCACCTTCATTTGTATATACCTCTCAGCTATTTAAATTGCTATGAACTCTTCACCTTATGGATGAACATTCGTTTTACGTGATTGGCTGAACATCAACAGCAGATATTGCTTGCAAACTATTTCAAAACTGCCAGTGTGGGACGTGACTCAACGAGATTTCGTGGTTAGTATTCAGAATGTCATCCGATACCGTTGCAGATTTCTAATATTTCTGCAATCCCACATTTCACATTCATCCTATATTGTTTCTTTTTTCTTCCAAAAAAATATTCCGTTTCAGAAAGATGAACAAACAAACAAAAAATAAATTATAGATATGGATATATTTCTTGACTGTTACTATTAGATGTTTAATAAGGATCTTGTGGTTCAGTCAACAACATATTTTGGCGACGTTTCGAGACTATATTGTTCTCATAATTATGCCAAGGTTACTGGAGGATATACGGTAGGTATCTACTACAAAACTATAACAATGCTAATAACTAATTGTAAATAGATATACGGTAGGTATCTACTACAAAACTATAACAATGCTAAATAATAAGTAAATAGTTATAATTTAGTAGTAGATAAAGATAGCATATCCACCAGTAACATTGGCATGATTATGAGAACAATATAGTCTTGAAATTTCGCAAAAATAAGTTGTTATTTTATAGACTGAACTTCAATCAAAAACCTTATTAAACTTATACATATATTATTAAACTATAAATAATCATAGGAAATATATTATATATCTATATTTTATACAAAAAAAATTTAATTCGTTCTTATGCAAAACAAAGCTATTGTAAATCCAATTTTGGTGCCACGAAATTTCTCCTCATAGGAACTTCTGAATTATTTTATTATTTTCAGAAAATATATTCATTTCATTTATAAATATACTATTTTAGATTACTCGTGTTTTTAAAAAAAATATATCTTTTTATAAATAATTATTAGATATCGACGCCTCCTCTCAAATGCACCTATACATTGTTTTAATTTTAAATTAATAAACGATTTTTTCACTTTATGTTTTGTGATGGGATTTAGTTTGAAAAATTATACTGTTTAGTAGCAGTTCTGAGGAAGATTTGAACAAATTGTTGAATCATAGTTGACCTGTAAATTTATTTCTTAGTTGTTTTTTTTGTTTTTTTTTTAATGCAAATATAATAGACCTAGGATGAACGTGAACAATTATAATACACAGCCCTTGAATTTTTTTTTTTTTTTTTTTTTTTTTTTTTTTTCTGTTTGATGGCGAAATCATTTAAAATTTACTGAAGTATAATTTACTATTAGCACGCAATGTAAAAAGTAGAGCAAAAGGGTAAATGTCACTGGTAAAATATTTCTCAACAGTAAAAGTCAAATTGCAATTGTAACACTTTTATTCCCCACTTCTCTATCTCTCAATGCTTTCTCAAATGAGTGGGTGCAATATTATACATACACTTTTATATATATGTGTGTGTGTGTGTGTGTGTGTGTGTGTGTGTGTGTGTGTGTGTGTGTGTGTGTGTGTGTATATATGTATGTACACGTAGAGATACCAACTACAATCATTTTTATTACTTATGACAATAATAGATAATAATAAAAATATATAATGATGAAGGAAATAAAAATAGAAATATATAATATTAACACTAAACAAATTAAATACTTTACACAATAAAATAAAAAACTCATATTACTTTAAGGTTTATATATTCCTAAAATCATGGATTTTTTGAACTACAAGATAATTTATAGGCGACCTCTTCTCCGTCATGAATGCCATAACCCTAAATCAAGGGACCTTCTTGTATCCTATAAAGGCGATAAACTGCCCTATAACCCTACCCTCCTGTCCAACATTTTTAGTAAGAGGGAAAAGTGTTGTTAGACGTCGTGATAAATTTATTCCCTTGGAAAATCTTTTTCATGAGGGATCTTATTTCAGATCTAATATTGAAATATGCAGAATAAACTTTCTTTATTTTTTTATTCCAAACAATGACTCATAATAAACTTAACAATTATTAAAATATCATTAAATAACATATCTTACTTTTTTCATCTTTTATTTTTTAAATCCACACCTGTCACTTATCCCGTGACACCAAGCAAAAGCGATAGTGATATGAAAGATAACTGGCATGTTAGGCTCGAAAGAGGTCAGCTCTCAGCGGCATTTGCTCATAACATGATCTTTAATTAATTTTATCTCATTGTCAGTAGATCCCTAAAACAACTTGACGCATGTTTTTCGACCCCATGGTTTGTATTAGATTATTGAATATCGTTAGATTTTATCAAGAAATATTTTTTACTTGTGCCTGAACTTTTTTACTTAATGAACTTGTGCCTTGGGTACGGGTAAGTCTGTGTGTAATGTTTTTTATTGGCCAGCATGATTGTGTAATGATTTTTAATGTATTCGACTGGAAATTCTGTATTTTTTGGTAAAATGTTGAGGCGTATATCCACAGTGGTTTTGGTATATACATATTAGTATTTAGTCTTTGCATAGTATTCATTATAGATTGTTTATGTAGATGTGGATATAAAAGTAACTTTCTTTTTTTAAAGCTTAGGCGTATGACTATTATGTTAATTAAAATGATGTCTTTACTCAGTTTAATTGGTATGATGTATGTTTACCAACCGGCTTAAGTTGAGCTGCTATATATTGTCGTTTTATTCATAAATCATATCTCTCTCTTATAAAATAAGACAAAATTCCAATCATGATTTCCACATTTTCTGAAGATGAAAATATTATAAGCAAATTATTTTTACAAAATGTTCAAACGTTTGGAACTGCTATAAGGTACGTTTACGACTGATGTTCTGTGTTGTAAAATTATGAACTTATGATAATAACACGATTCTTACTAGTTAACAATTCTTAAAGTCAACCGTTTTATATAAGTGGATCATTGTATGCTTATTTTCCGGTGTGGCATAGGCTAAGTGATTCGGCAGTACGTTACTGTAGCAACGAGTTAAACAAAGGGTTGTGTGTTCGAATCCGGCCGTGGCAGATCCTAGGGAATAAATTTCCATCCTGGAAAACGGTGTGCCGTAACGGCAAGGGAGGGAAGTAAAAAAAAAAGTAAATCTTATTCCGAATCAGAGACTCTTTATTGGTTATAATAGTAGTACATAATTATAAATTATGTTATTTATTTACTACTGTTTAATTTAATTAAGTTATAATGTAGTTATCCATGCTCTGTAGTCCCGATACAATGTTATATCCTTCGTTTACTTTTTCTTTTTAAAAATTATTTTGGTTACTATCCTTGTTTGAGTCAAGTGTCTTTGCTGCTCACAAGGAACATACCCGTGACTGAAGTGTGTTAATATAATTTGGAGCTGCTTGCCTTTGTACCATATACGGCTTCTCAGAAGCAGTTCCCTTGATACGGTTTCGTTATAATTCGTATTTTTACCATATAAAAATATGATTACCTATTTTATAACTTCTTAAAATTTATGACAGTTGTATTGCATTTATATTTAATATATTTCTGTAAATGTACCTTGATTTATCTTTTATTATTCGTTTGGTTTAGAATAAGTATTATAATTGAAAGGCTCGAACCCTCGGTTCTAGAATCAATACTTTCGATCCCTATTAATGTTATTCATAACATTGTGAATATTCAGATACGTAATGGAGTGGGGTTGAATGACCTAGTATACAGCAGTGTAAGTGGAAACCATATTATCTGATTCCGAGTCACGCGGTGTTAAACCCTGTATAATGCGGCGGGGGTGTTTCCTTTATCAGCAGTTTGCCAGAATTTACCGTCTTCGGTCAGTTTGTCACTGGATTCGTCTGCTCTTGACATTCACTTTCCAGAATCAAGTTAACACTGCAAGGACTGGCTTGTCCATATGATCACACCGATCGTACCGCCTTCAAAATGACCTTTCACCCTTATTTTATTTCTTTATATCTCTGCAGCCCTTCTCCTAGAGGTGCTTGTGTTGATATGCGACCAAAACTGTGACGATTAAAGCACTTTTATCATCAGAGAAAAGTTTGAACTTTGTGAACTTTGGAAAATCGATTCTTACCAACGTTGTGTCATAATTTTGTTAATATTATTTTTTTTCAACCAATAAATTAGAGTTAGACTATATAGTCGTATCATGCTCTAGTATGAGTTTCATTAAAAAATAATCCTAAAGGTTTTAAAATAGCCGTTACTATACCAAATTCTAAAACCAGCCTAGTACAATTTCAAGATTTATTTATTTTAATATTATTTCTACTAAATTATCTTTAGGTTGAAGGTTTTCTTCCTAAAGTAATGAAAACGGCCTTTAAAATAAGGCCTCTTCCTAATCCAGGCAGATCTTCACCTATATCGACCAGCTGTATAAAAAAATTTAAAAAATGGACTAGGCTGGTTTTGGAAATCAACGTCTCTAGTATTCAAAAGATTCAGGGTACCGTGTATTACATTAGGTTTATTTAATGTTTGTAATGTTTGTCTCGCTAATTAAGTACCACAAAATTATCGTGAACATCAGTTACTTGATCGGTACTTAGGATTCGACTTCAGATAATTGATCCTCGAACGGATTATTTTCTTATGAATTGGTGTAATCAAGAATCGATTTATCCTTACGATTTATAAATACTCCATCTCTATCTATTATAGATTATATTTCGAATTGTGATATAAAAAAAATATATATATTCTTTTCAATGCACTTAGAAGTTTTTTTCGTTTTATTTACTTCTTTTTTTTAACTTATCAATCAAGGGTGTAGTTATCGAAGCGATCGAGGTGCCCGAATCATCGAGAGTTGACTGGGTTAGGATGAGTAATGCCAAGGCAATTACCCTCGCAATCATCCCAAACTACATGTTATAGAACTCTTGTTGGAGGATACCACGTGGAATGGCCACTCTCACTGATGGATCACGTCCTCGTGAAGAAGCGCCATGGATCGTGCTAGAAAGTCTATGCCTTCTGCTACTCAACCATAACACAGTACAAACCTAGTACACATTCGTTCCTCATTAGGATCCTTGTATTTTTTGCCTTGCCTCAGGGCCATGGGCGAAAGGGAGAAAGTCCTATGTGTTAGCGATTTCGCTGTGATTTGCTCCATCTTTCGGAGTTGGGATTCACTTTCTGAGTATACATTAAAATAAATATTGAATTAAATAAAGGTCTCTAAATGAATCGGTCTCTGCAAAAAGTGCTTCAGTCCATTCTTTTGATAAAATAGTTTAGCCCTTTAAAAAAAAATGTTTAAGGTAAAGAAAGGAGTCATTTCAAGCATCTATATTATTATAAAAAGTTTAAAATTTTCTATTTCTCTACGTTAAGATAGTATACTTCTCAAAATTTTAATAACACTTTGTGCTTAAAGCTGAAACTATATCAAATATCATCTTTTTTTAAATTTGTACCATTTTGGAAAACTAGGCAAGTCCAAAATAACTAGTTTTCAGTGCAGTGCCTTGAAGTTTTCTGTTTTCAGTGTAAACAGTGGCCTTTTGAAAATAGCCATTGACATAACGAGTTGCCTACAATTACGTTAATATGAGTTGTCCAGAGTTTTATGTCATGTTGGACGAAAATCGACTTATTTATTTATCAGAACAGAAATAACCTAAATTGGTCCGTGTTGGTACAAAGCACTCATTTTACAAACTACTATGCTATACTACTACTGCTATCTACTAGCATTAAAGATACTAAGACAATATTAAATAAAATAATAAAAAACAAATACTTTTTTTTTAAATTATTTAATGATATTTACAACTTTTTACTTTCTATACAACAAGTAAATTTGATGGAAATGATTACAATGACATGTCAATAACTTGTAAAGAACTACTCACTAATAGCACTTCAATTAATGTCCTACATTAGAAGGTCTCTTGGCTATCTTATTTTCTGACGTCTCGGGGTATTATCAGGATTTGAGTGTAAGGCAAGTTTAGAGACTAGTGGATTCGGATGGAGTTTACTATGAAAGAATAGGTTGGACCAAATCAGCAACATATGTAACATTAAGATCTTTGAATGATGAAAGATTGAACACTACAAAAACTGAGTAAGCATTCTATACGAACCTGTTATACCATGTTAATATATCAGAATAAATTATTATCTTTTTCAGCTGTACTCTTAGTTCACTTAATGGGCTACCACTCCACCCTTTTTTGTTATTAGGTATATATTATTATTTTAAAATTTAAATATTGACAAATAGATTCGATTTTTTTTTTTTTTTTTAAGTTTAGATACCGCAACGCCCTGAACATTTTACTCTAACTAGGACAGGAAGGGCTGGTTGTCCTACCGCTACCATCATATTCTTGCTAGGGTGGGAAGGTCAAGCAAGATTCATTCCGAAGGGGTCTACCATAAAATAAGTTTTAACCTGGCCAGGTGGTATTCGAATCCAAGACACTTAAACCCTCGGCCATCGAGTCTGTTTTGTTTTCAACGACTTATTCAAACAGCCTGATTTCTCTTTCCCTTTGTTAGCCTCAATTCATGAAAGAAGCCTAGGGCAATGGTGTTGCCAGGAGGGAGGGGTGAGACCAGATCCATCAGCGAAGAGACTAAGTGCCCGCTGCTGCTAACGAGGACAAAGCTATTCACTCAATTTTTTCTCGCTCCAGGGTCGTCTACCTCTTCTACGTTAGTGTTCTGCCGTTTAGACTATTGAGCTAGGGATCTAACATAACTATTGAAATTATTCAGCTGTCATCGGTTTGTTTGTTTAAGCAAAAAAAACATATATATTTTTAACATGTAAAAAAAATACCATAATCTTTTTGGCCTTATGGTACTGCTTGAACTGAAATATATATATATTTTTTTTAAATACACCAGTTAGAGTACAACAAAATAAGAGTAATATCACCGATCAAAAAGACTTGGAAATATTCTGTAGAAAAGGACATTTAGCGTTACAAGCGTACGTTTTAAGAAAAAAAAAAATAATTTACTGAAACTTATAAGAAATTTTCCATAAAAATACACTTCTCCATATATTAATACTTGTATTCAATAAGATTGTATGTCCCACTCCAGCCCACTTTCTTTGAAGATTGCGTATGCAAGTTTCAATAATTCATTCTACAAGATATAAAATAAAGTTTTTATTTTGAAAAGTTCTACTTGACAAACATTCAAATCTCCCGATTCACTACAAGAAACTCATCTATATGACGATTATCAGATCTATTTGGACTTACGGTATAGAGTTAAACCATCGAATTCTTCCCGCATCCAATCACTCCAATCCAAAATCCTCCGAAAAATCCTTAATGCTGCTTACTTTGTCACAAATGAATTGATCCACAATGACCTTAATATCCCACATGTCGCCGATTCGGCACGAACCAGATACCTATCCTTTCATAATAAACTTACTCCCCATCCAAACCCACTTGTAGCACAACTTGCTTTCCATTCCATTCCTGGCAATCCTCCGAGGCGTCTGAAAAGAAGATGGCCTCGTGAACTTCTTTTGTAATTATTTCATTAGAGTACAACCAATGGGTTGTTCCTCAACAAGTTCTAACCATGCCAGTATAATGTATTGTATACAGCATATTTACTAATTGTGTTTTTATTAATACAGTTGTAAATTTAATTTAATAAAAGAGTAATAAAAAATATATATATATATTTTGAAAAGTTCAAAAATCTTTGGGGACCTTCTAACCTTTTCAGATCTATTTTCAGCTCAAATATGTTGTCTACTGATTAGTGAAAAGAAGTTTAAAAAAATATTGACTTTTTTGGTCCAAGTAAACTCGTTACAACATATCTTCTGAAATGCAGTATTCGTTACCAAGTTAGCTAAAAAAATATTCACATTATTATATTTGCCACTATTTCTTTGTAAAACTTTTTTATTAAAATTTGGGCTTTTTCTTGGATATAGCCGCATTATCACGCACTGATTTAATTAAAAACCTTGCACTCTCAATGCCTAGACGTTTACAGGCTGTTATTGATGCTAACGGACAATATTCATAGTATTAAATTTGAAAAAAAAAAATGAAGAAAATATCTGGTGTGCAAATACATACTTTTTTCCTGGTATTTTTTGTGAGATTTAATTGTAAGTATTATTTTATTTAGCAAGAACGTTTTCATTAGAATTATTCATGTATTTATTCAGTTTTAAATATACTTTTTATTTATTAAGTTACACGATTTTTGTATTACCGAAATTCATAATTTAATAATAAATAAAAACTTGGTGTGCAAATATTTTTTTCTCCCACTGTATGTACAATATACACATCAAGTAAATGTATGGAAAAAATATTAAAATTACTTATCACTTGCAATTAAAAAACTTGATTATATCAAAATATAATCAATGTAGGCTATAATTATTACATCCCAAATTAACAGCTTAATGAAAATTTCCGTGGACTTTTATCGTGAATTGGCTTATTTATCATCATTGATAAACTTTAGACATATTTATTAAATGTAAGTCACTAGTATGGTTTGTAAAAAAAAAAATAAAAAAAAGGGAGCAGGGAGTGTTGGCTTTTTTTTTTATTTTTATTTTTTAGCGACTCCGCAAGGATACTGATCAGACTGAGGTCGTTTAGGACCAATGAATTTTTGAAAGTACTCAGTTTTCCCTTAACATAATTAAGTAGAACGAAATGGAGAGCGCTACGTCGCACATGTTATAAAATGATTTATAATCCGGCCTTAATGAGGGAAGTGTTGATATATTGCCTACTTCCTTCGATAAGAAATACCGTCAATTCTACCTTTATAAGTAATTTTTTTTTTTTATGATGATTCTATAGTTGACTGTAGGATGTAATTTAAGTGAAGAAATGGTGAGGGGTGCAGACAAGTAAATAAACACGTCCAAGCTTTTAAATAAAAAAACTTTGATCAAATATAAAGTTGTTTTTTTTTTCTTAAAACTTGGGTGTGTTTATTTACTTGACTGCACCCCTCACCATTTCTTCACTTAAATTTTTCTTTCTTTTAAATCAGTAAAAACAGCTGTTTAACGTGTTAGTACTGGGGTATGACTCAGCGGGAATTTTCCGGCAAAGCCTCCTTGATCAATAGCGCTAGGGGATAGACTCGATAACCAGTTCGAAACTGAATAATGGTCTATGTTGGTCATATTATTTTATTAATTTCTTGTACTAATTAAAAAAAAAATATTAAAAACATTTTTTATAACCTTATAATAATTTTATAAAAATCATTGTATAAAACAGTAATTTTAATCGTTTAAAAGCAATGCTTAATTTTTCAGTTACTGAATAAGAACTTAAAACACTGTTATTTTCATAATTGTCTCTTTATTATATCTGCAACAATATTTTTAAGTAGAACTTTAATTTATGTTTATAAATTCAGGATGATTATATAAATTATCAATTAATAGCGCCATGAAATTATTAAGCCATTAAATAATAATTAGTAACTTATTATTTTCGACTTGAAAACTGATAAGTATTTAATAATTTTTGTTTCCAATAAGACATAAAGCGATGTAGGTTGTTTCAAAATAAACTTTCATTTTTATTTTCTATTTATTTATTGGTGGGGAGGCTGTTAGTGGTCAGTGGGTAAGGCTGACCGTCCTGGCTTATAGTGATGACATTGTTGTCAATGGAAGGAATCTCCTTTTCAACATTTGATATCTTAAAGAAGAATTGGAGTCGTTTAACCTGGTGGTGAATAGGCTCAAAACTAATGAGAGTAGGAGGAGAGGAAGAAAGAGGAGACCGAAAATCTTCTCATTTCACAACCGTTAGCCCAGGATTAGTTCTTAGTCCAGTCATGGGTTGTACTGTTTCAGGTTTTATCCTCTTTCTGACCTCTACCAGTGAGTGCAAGACTATTCCACTCACTAGTCTTAAAATTAGTGTATAAGTACACCTTTATTCTCATTGCCTCAAGACTTGGTATCTTGAGGCAATAGGAATTGGGATAAAGTATCTGAGGAAGATAGAGGAAAGTACAAGTTGGAATAAAGCTAGAAACACTTCAGTGAGAAGTCACCTGGGGGTAAGACCAGTTGAACAGATGATAGAAGATAATATAGAACGATTGTTTAGTCATATTAAAATAATGATGGAGGAAAAGATATTAAATCACTTATAGAACAAGAGTAGAGCAAATGATTTAACATATGGAATGGTGCTGTCGAGAAAGGATTAGACCTAAGGAATTAAAACTGAAAATGGCTGGAATTAAATAGCCAGATGAGACAATATCAGGATTAATGGATGAGGCTCTGTACAGGTCCCTCACTCTGCGCAGTGTTAGAAATATAAGGTGAAGAAATATGATAACTTTTTATTTTTATTATTTTTTTTTTTCTAAATTTCTAAGTATGTGTCTTTACTTCATACATTAATATCCTAACCGCCGAACATAGACTTATTAGGTATAAATTAATTTTTAGAGATAATTTAAAAGAAAGTTTTAAAACGATAGATAGCTTAGGTTCAGAATATTAAATACAACTTACACGGTGACATCGGAATATGACGTCATAAATGTTAATAAATTGATAACTCCTCATTTAGACATAACTTTCTTCTTCAAGATTCTCTCATGAGAAATATGAGTGAGACTATCTCTTATTTCCAACTTTCTCTACGCGCCTGCTAAGGAAACAATAAAACTACCTGCTTTTGAAAGACTGGCATAGTGATGGCAACAAAATAGTCCCTTCGTAACTGTTCAATCATTCGTTATCGAAGCATTCATGAGATAATGACTCGTCGGTGTATGACTGAATGAAGTGTTAACGTAATCTTGCTATGCTAATTAAACGCCTTTGAGTGGAATACATAAGAGAGAAACTTAATCTTCGCGATTATTAGTCAACAGGCTTGAAGGTGAGGTACCGTGATTCCGTATTGAAAATGAAATAAAGTGAATGAGGCTCCATGCTTTGAATTAATTTCTCTCACACTCCGTTCCTTCCTCAGGTATTGCCGCCTTTGAAATTTTCCGGGCAACCTAAAACCCGTCGGGAGTCATGGTAAATCAGATGTGTATGAGAAAAGAAGAGTTTACCTCTACGAATGATATTAAAAGAAGATGATTAGGGATGCAGTCAGGAAGAAATAAACATGTCCAAGTGAAATGGCTGAATTGAAACAGATTAAAACTGTTCAAAACAGTCATCGTTTGTCTACACTTTTGTGTGTTCCGGTGGCCACGAAGAAGACCTGCAAGACACGTCTTAACGTTGGGACTCTATTATAGTTTTTTACTTGGGCGTTTACTAACACGCCAAGAAGAAACTATTCTTCTTGGGTGCATCTCCTTCTTTTAAAGTTAGGAGTAAGCCTTGACAGGAAACTCCAGTTCAAGGAACACTTAAAAGTTTTTTCATAAATTTATCATAATTTTTTTTTTAGAAAACTCTTATTGCATAAACATTAGCATCTGCCTCATTTAATTTCAATAAACAGAATTCAAAATTAATGAAACAATTATTCTATACATAAAATTGAAAATATAAAGTGGCCGCAAGGTGATGTACAAAATGTTTTCATATTTCAATAAAAAAAAAAAAAATAATAATAATTGTCTCCCTCTAACTAAGTCTGATATAACTGAGACAGTTTTAAGGTCAATCTTAACATATAATTGTCCTGCCTGGATTATTACTGGATCAACAAATTTTATAAAGCTTCAAATATTTCAGAAACAATTCCTGAGTTTTAGGCAATCACATATGACTTTATTTATTGTTTAAAACATACATTCTTCAACTCATGCCCAGATTCTATGAATCCAATAACTGCAATAGATAATTACTCAAAATTCACATTTAGACACACATTTAAATAAAATCGGAGGCTTAAATTTAGATACAAAAACAAAAGAACTATAAATATTTTGCTGTATGACACTTTTTAAAAAATAAAACATAAATATAAAAGAAAAAAATTTTCGAATAGTCCTAAACAGGGATTTCTTTCTTGCCTTCTGAAACGATGTTATGAACCCACCTAACTATGGGACTGTCATTTTCTAACTTCTTCATAGTATTAAAATTCTTAATTTTTTTAACTTGGATTTATAGTATTTTACATATTTCTATATTTTGATTATAATAATTAAATTGATAATAATAAAATATTTCATATTATGTAAAAATAAAATAATTTCGTTTTGTTCCAGGTATGTACGATCATGATATGGATCTATAGATAAGTATTCAACTAACATACTTTTTAGTGCTTAACTATTTATATTTTGTCTCCAGCTTACTAGTTCATCTTGATTTTAAAAATTTTTTTTAATAATTTATTTATTGAAATTTAGAACTATATAATATAATATATCAATTAAATGTGCGAAATGATGAACATAATGACTTTTACAATAGCTGCTCTGTATTAATAGCTCCTGAGGTCGTTTTCTTTTCTTACGTTTCAGACGATGGTCGGGAATTAGTGGGAAGTAAGATGAAGAAACTTGTAGATTTGACTTGTAGATGGAACGGATTTTTTTATTAAAATACTTATATCGGGTTTGGACCAAATCAGGACATATAGGATATAATAAGGTCATTATGAACAAGTTTATATGTAAAGTTTTAGTCCAGTCAATGAAGCCCTGAAATAGGGTGTATATTACTTTTTGTGTAATCTAAGGTTTTTCTTCGAACACATGTTCAGAGTAGTTGGAAAGAAAACACTAAAAGTCCTGGAGTTTTCGGGCCTGGGAACAAGACCCCCGTTTCCATGAGTTTTTGGCCAAACCACTGAATTGATTTTAAATTATTACAGTATTTTTAAAATGTCACATTAAACTGAATTAACTTAATTTTATAACATTAAAATCGGTTCAGAGGTTTGACCAAAACAAGCGCCCAAAGATTGGCTAAGTTGCGGTTATCAGCAAACACGTTTTTCGGCACGTTTCTGGCTACAACTCCGAAACTGTTACTCCGATCTAAAATTCATTTTTCCTCTGAAAGCTGATTACGTTTACTACTAAACCATATAGATACTCGTGACAGCACTCTATATGTGTATGTTTTGGCAAAATATGACGATATTCACATGTTCAGTGGGTACAGTCAATAAAGGATTATAGAGTGCATTGTCTGTAATCCAAAGTTTTGCTTCGGAAACATGTTCAGGGTAGTTGGAAAGTAAAAATACTAACGGTCCTCGAGTTTTCGGGCCTGGGAACAGGAAGGGGGGAAGGCGCGGAATACGGAAGGTGTTTAATTTAAAAAAGAAAACTTTTCAAAATCCATTATTATTACTTCTATATGAATTACTAAGAAGATAAGTCGTTCATAGACTTATTTATTGTGCATTTCCGGACTTACGTGACAAGAACTTTAAGTTGCATCGCATTAGTTTGCTCCATAAAATTTCATTTAGAGTAGTTATATAATCGCACCTATTTATAGGCATTGTACCAGACCCTTACAGATATTCATGTTTATTGGCGATCGGACGTCTAAGGAGACTTTGTTCTGTTCTCGTAACTTTGAGATAACAGAAAGATCTTTTCAAACTATAAATACAAAAGTTTAAAACTCGTTCGGTTGCGCCCACACGCGTGTCGAAACACTCGGTGTCATGGGCTGACAGACCCATTTATCAGAGCGTAACTTCGTCATTGATATGTGCTTATTATATAATTAATAATCGATTTATTTTGTTTTTATATAAAAATATAACTTAATGTCCGTTCAAATATAATTTTTACGGTTTTACAAATTTTTCACTTCATTACACCGACGATTGGATTAACCTGGTAAAATTTATTTTCTGAGAAAACTCAGAAAATAATAAAATACTTCTAGATAATTATTTCGATTAGTGACTTTTCAGTCGTTTCATCAGTAAATTGTTTCGGTCAAAATTAAAAAAAAACAAAATAATATATTATGCTGGTCCATTTTAGTTCAGACTTTTAAACCAACATTGTTGTTATATGTATCTTTAGTTTTCTTTTCTTTTTTTTTTTTCAATCTTAGTAATATTTTATGTAAACAATTTAAGCACACAAAATGAAGTATTTATTTTTTGGGATCAATCACGTGATGAATTTAAAATTTGATTCAATTTTATTAACTAAAATTAAAAATAATTATTTGTCAAGGAGTGTTAGGCAAGACAACTTTTAACTTGTTCCTTACATACATAGTATCTTCCCGAAATGATTGATTATTAAATTCCAATGAAGGTTATAAAACTACGTAAAACTATTAATGGTATGTGCTACTACTCTCGTATTTTGTTGATCATGTAATTAGATATTGATGATGGAAAGCATTTTGTTATAAAGAAACAACATATAAAATAATACCGAAATGTGAAATGTTGTTTTATTTTTTTAAGTTACCGTCCTGACAACGTTCTGTACTTATTTTGGCTTGCACAATACACATCCATCGACTGCACTTTCTCAGTCCTATCAGTATGTATCTAATCTTGAAGGAAACTTGGCATTATCACAATGTTCAAGATCGAATACCGAGAAGTTATTAAATTCGTTTGTAAAAAGAGTCTAACTTCTGCACAAATCATGGCTGGTATGTATCTGCAATCCTCTAGTGGGATATGAGGTCCACTGTAAAAGAACAGAGTAGCACCTCTACTGACGGTTAAAGTCACACAGCCGACAAAGAAGATAATGGTCACCATTTTTTAGAATTGTAGAGAAATACTCCTGATTGATTTTAAGGTAAATAACGCCAAAGTAATTATGCCGCTCTGCATCACTGCTTGCGAGACGCTACCATAATGGAAAATTTGGCAAATTCGAGGAGAGGTGTTTGGCTTTTTCATGACAGTGCCCCTTTACACACAGTATGTATTTATTTATAAGGCTGCTATGAAGGATTGAAGATTACAAGAAATCTCTAATCCAACCTACTGCCCAGCTTGGACAAAGAGATCCAAGCTGTTGTGGAAAAACATTGTTCAAGCAAAAAGAAAAAAAAAAATTCATAAAAAAGGAACGTTGACTAAGCATACATAATATTAAGTGTATAAAACTTATAGGAGAATATATTAAAAACCGATTATACCAGATTTTTCTTCCAACTTTTCCTTCTTCCTCCGCCAGAAACTTGATCCTACTGCATAAGAACGTTTTGGCACTAATTTACGTAAAAATTGCTGAGCAGTTCACGGGATTAAGCTGTCGACGTGATCCTCTTGTCAAACCTACAATGGAGAAGGATCTTCTGTTAGCCTATTCAGTGGAGGTCCCTTTCATATTTCAGTAAAGCACTAGGTAGACAAATCGCCATTGTTGTTTCTTCTTGTCACTGTTCTGGAGCAGTGCTTTCATGGTGGCTGAATAAGACCAATCTTCCACGGGTCTTCCAAGAACTTTTTCAAGAATATTCTTTCTTTAGGAAGAGAAAATTTCAAATCCTTGTCCAATCGTATGTTCCAATTTTAATATTGTTTTGTATAAGCTTTTATTTTAGATCGTTGCAATATTTATTTTAATTGTTGAAGTCATAGTTTCATTAAAATGTCAATACTAATTAATGTCATATTAATTAGGCATTTTACAACTTGGGTATTATTTGATAGTTAAAGCGATTTTATTGTATTTATATGTTATTTCGTTTTAAGAATATTTGTTCGTTTAAAGTTTTCCATGAGCTAACACAATGTAATAAATTTCAATTAATTTTCAGTCCGGAATATTATCGTATCCTTCTGTTTAATTAACAAAGAAGATAATAGTAATATCGGTGGTTGCCATGAAGGAATGGATAAATCTGATTACATTGAAAACGAGTTAACCATGAACCTTCAAGGCAGGATTTTTAATATCTTAATTTTAAAAAATCGGTTAATTTGTGCTTCTTAATAGGACCTTAAAGTATCAATTTCGGCGCAATGGTATTTTAAGAGTAATTACGGGATTTTTGAAAAAATTCTCTATTTAAAAGTTCACAATCTTGATTTATCGACTTTTCTCGAAAGCCAAGGATGTAAACATCACTAATAATACAAGCAATAGGGCTCCTAACGGATTCGAATGCCGAATCTTCTGCGTTTACCATAAGGATGCAGTAAAACTACTAGTCCAAATTTTATTTTTTTTATTCTTCTAGTTGGTCACTGGTATCTCTTAAGAATTAACTCTTATACTCCCTAAAAAAAAGTATTCATGTCATTTAAAGATATATTTTTTAATATAATTTATTTATTTTAAATGGCTCTAAAAACAAGTTTTTTTTTTCCTCCAGAAATCTAAACAGGAAAAAATTATTTTGACATGCTTTCTATCCCTCCTTACTTGTGCCGCTTCGATTGGAAAGGTATCACCACCTTAAAAGTGGTGAAAGCGTAATTTTTGGGTCCATTAAGTAATTAGTTGAACATTCTCAAAATGAGTCGAGCTACATTTTTTTCTTTTGTGTTGAAGTTTAAATTTTTCTACTGCTCATTTAAAGTCACAGAACAAAATATTTTAAATTACGTAGTTACTATTTTATTTAAAACTTTATTTATTTTAATTTTTGAACAGTTTAAAATTTACTTAAACACGTTTTGGTTTAAGTGTATGTATGTATATTTTTTTTTTTTCATTTTTATGGACATATTTTGGGGGGTAACGTTTTTTTCACACTCATTTTGGCACGCTATAGATCTTTTAGTGTTACTAGGATGGGAAATTTAACGACAGTTTGCGTTTTAAACACCAATATCACACTAGGTGGTTTTAATTAATTTTTAAATTGAAAATTGAAACTTTGAATCTAGTAATAATGTCTTAGCCTGTTTTCTTTTTAAAATTTATTTAATAGCGTTATCTGTCTTACTCACCTTTAATTCTCACACTTCCCTCGATGATAGAAACCTCAAGTTTTGACATCCGTTTTTCTTATAAGATAATTTTAGGAAAAGCGAAGACGTTCTGATTGAACCTTTAGTGAAATCGGCGGTGAAATCTGAGTAACTACCCCAATCGACGACTTTGCACTATCAACTCTTTTTAAGCAAATAGACGGTGATGATTCTGTAAATAAGTCTTAATGTTCTCTCAATAAAAAATAAAGTAGCTGTTACCAACTACACCATTATTTTTTTTTTACAATTAACTAGAACAAGCTCCCAAAAAATATTAAGCCATTTGAGATATCTATTTCTTTAAAGTACAAAGGAGTCTTTTTTATTTTTAGAAATCATTAACCATTATGGTTGTATAATTCGTTCTATCAAATTAAATTATTTTAACTCGCATTTAATATGCTACGATATATTTGTATAGAGAAAAAAATATTAGTAATTTTGACATTCCTTGGTTAACTTTTTTTTTACTCTCATTTTTACAAGCTCCAGTGGGTTGTTATTCGAATCAAAAATGTGACTGGAATTTCCTAAACAGAAATTAAATAGAAGATATATATATTTTTCTATTTTTTTTATTTATATATAAAATTTGTCACTAGGACCTTCCGTTTAGGAGCTATTTGGTTTGAATGAAAAAAGTCACGTTTTCTTACATTTTTTTAGTGTTGAGGCTCTTTTGACACGCTCTTTAGTTTTTTTGGTGTTGCTGTCGAAAATTTGTCGACAGTTACCCGATCAGAAGTTTAACATAATATATTTTTGATAAAAGTATGGTTGACTGGTATGCTAAATGGAGAAGAAGATAATCAGAGATGCAGTCAAAGTAACACCACGTTTAAGAAGGAATTCTTTAATACGTGCCAACGTTTCGACCGGATAAATACAATAATGCCTATGCCATCATGACAGGGTGCAGCACAAATATAAAAAGATACAGAAAAATAACAGAATGAAGCAAATAGACATAATAATATAAAATAAAAATTACAAAAAAGAGACGGAAAGGACCGAAGGGAAGGTTATTGTTTTTTAATAAGGTTAAAAACTTGGGGATAAGTATGGGAAATGTACTCTTTGTCACTATTGTGGTTGACGGGATTAGGCTCGAGATGGATATAAATAGATTCGGATAATAAACGTTTTCTATGGTTAGGGACCGTGTGAAGAATAGAAGTTTTTTTCGAAATCAAAGGTATGGTTTAAGGATATGGCATGTTCCGAGAGTTTGGTGGCAGAGGAATTTTTGGAAGAAATGGAGAGTTTGTGTTGGGAGATGCGGGTTTTAAGGTGGTTTTTTGTTTGGCCAATATATGAGGACTGACAATTAGGAAAAGCACAGGGTATACGGTAAATAACATTGGATCTGAGTTGGATAGGGATGGGATCTTTGAGGTTAGTGTAGATGTAGTTGAATTTGTTGTGGGATTTCAGGCCTGGGCGAAGGTTAGGGAAGGTAGAGCGGAGAGTTTTTTTTTAATGTTATCAGAAAGGAAATGGATATAAGGTAGGTCCCTATATAGTAATAACGGGGATGGAGGTGCGGGGGAGTATGAGGCGGAAAGGGTAGAGGTCGAACGATCGAGGTAATTGGAAAGGAGTTTGTTTATGGTAAGTGGTGGGAAACTGTTTGCCTGGTGGATTTGTTTGATGCGTAATGTGTTGGTATTATGGTATTAGGGATCAGAAAGGGAGAGGCAGCAGGGTTATTAAACGTGGTGTTACTTTGACTGCATCCCTGATTATCTTCCTAAAATATTTTTGTCATATAATATTTGTTGCTATAGACAGGAGCTATATTGGATACAGTGAAAAAAGTCACGTTGTATTTTTTTTTTTTTTTTTTTTTTTCACCAGCAAATGTATAACTTTTTTTCACACTCAAAAATGTAACTTGAAAGTCCAATTGATATTCCTTTATTAATTTACTAGCCTTTACTACCTGTTTCG
This sequence comes from Euschistus heros, assembly GCA_003667255.2. NCBI lineage: Eukaryota > Metazoa > Arthropoda > Insecta > Hemiptera > Pentatomidae > Euschistus > Euschistus heros. Next base: position 910,376 of record RCWM02000270.1, read on the forward strand.
AAAAAACATTTTTCCGATCTTCAGGTAATAACCTAACACTAAACGGCATGTAATAATGTTTTAAATAAAAATTAAACAATTTAATTTTACCTATTCTTGTGTATTTCCACATTTTCATACAATTTAAAACATGTTTTCTTTAACATATATTATATTCAGATTATAGTATAAATGTATTGCATTTATCCTCAAGGACTACAATAGCGAAATATCCTTCGGACAACTTAAAACCTTTAAATCCTGGAATATTTCAACATATTATCCTTAAGGACGAAAACTTTATATATATATATATATATATATATATATATATATATATATATATATATATATATATTTGAACCAATGAATATGAATATTTGAACCAATATTTCAACATATTATCCTTCAGGAGGAAAACTAATATATATAATATATAATATATATATATATATATATATATATATATATATATATGTGTGTGTGTGTGTATATATATATATATATATATATATATATATATATAAAACTTATTCTAAGTGTGGAAGGAGAGTGGCCTAGGATGTCCTTCGTCCTCGAAAAATCGTCAGATCCTGGCAGATCTAAAAAACTGCATCCTTTGGTGACAAAAATGCCAAACGACATGCCCTAGCTCTATTTGTGTTGCTGGGATTGAAAACTAGCGGACAGATTCCTTATCAGAAATTTAATGGAAAATATCTTTTTGTTATATAACATTTTTGTTTTGTTTTTTACGTTTAACTAAAATATTTGAGCAGATGCAGATAGAATAAATTTTTTCTTGTTATCTGGTTAAAAACAAATAGGTACGGAATGGTTGTTAATCGATTAGGATAAGTTTTTTCAGTGGTAGAGGATCGTTGCTGTAATAAAGGTTGTATCTAGGACAACGAAGTGGTTTAGAAATAAATATGGTATTAGCGCCAATTTGTTGAATTAAATAATATTTTTTGTTATTAAACTATGAAATTTGTTTTTTGAATTCTTCCACAACCCATCGTCTTCTAAATAAGAAGTTTGAATAAATTTCAGATTTATCTCGATTTGTATGAGCCGTTTCCTTAGGAAGTGGGGCAAGTCAATCAAGGCTTAATCAAACCATTTTTTTTTTTTTCGTTTTTTAAGGCAGCTGTATTAACGTTATTGGATCTTAAACTAACATTATCTATCTTTAAAAAAAACTAAGTCTGTTTTAGCTATATATTTTTATTGAAAAGCAAATACCTAAATATCTCTCTCTCTATATATATATATATAAGATACCTCGTAATTTCTGAACTAAATGCATGCAATATAACAAAAGCTTAATACAAAAATAGAAACTGATCTAGAACGTGCCCCATTAAACACTATTGAAGCGACCGGAAGGTCAAAGCCCCCTGCGGAAGTAAACACCAGACCACCTTTGTCTGCATTACTGTGTTAATCAAGCCAGCACTGGTTAATGTTTATTGGTATTTCAATATTATTCTTACTCGATGTATTTTCATAATATTCATTAAAATCTTTTGTTTTTTATTTTAATTTATTTTCATAATTAAACATTCTATTTTATTAATTTTAATAGATATATTCGTGTATTTTTTTTCCCTTTATAAGTAATTTTTTTTTTTCCGATATAGGGCCTACATATTAAAGGAAGACAGTTAAATATATGACTGAATTTGATTTACGCACTATTCAAAAAACAATTTCAAAACTAAACAGAAATTAAAGACCTAAAAGCATCTACTAAAATCTCTCAGGGAAAATTTACGGTAATATAATATTTGAACTCGACTACTGCAAATTTATTATTTCTAGCAATGGAAAAAATCTAATTTCTCTGACTGGGGAAAACAATCATGGTTATGTCTAACTGTAATCTACTGCTTTTCCCAATTTACATTTAAGAATTAAAGGCTCAAATTACTTCAATTAAATTAACAATTAATAGCTATCAAAATAAACAAAGTTGAGAGAAAGTAGAGGTATGAAACGTGACTTTTTATTATCCAAATCCATACAGCTCCGGAACGGTAGTTCCTAACGACAAATGTTATATAACAAAAAATAACAAATATTTTTTGTTATATAACAAAAAATATTCTCTATTAAAATTTGATCAGAAAACTTTCGGCAAATTTTCGATCCGAGAAACACAAACAGAGATCGGTCAAAATGATGCATTTTTAGGATAAAAAAGTTACAAAAAAAAAAAAAAAAAGTTTGCATATAATAATTAGCTGTTTCTTTATTTTAAAGTTTATTCCGGTAAAAGAGTAATACTATATTTAAAAAAAAAAAAAATTAAATTAATTGTTATCGAGTCGAAACTTTATTACATAAAACTATAAATACTTCAAAACTTAATTATGATTTTCTTAATTATGATCAAAATTTTCTTTTGACAAAGGAAATTCCATTATAATTATTAATTAATGGATGATCTCCCTTTTTCCTTAAATATATATTCAACAATATTTTTATTCAACCAAAACAAGTTGAGAACATAGTTGTCAATGTGTACACACAAGATAAGTAAGTCTTTTGGGGCCTTTTACAAAATGTGACGTTCATAGAAAACGAAAATTAAACAATAAAAGAGGACAGCCTCAAGAAGGGAGAACGGCTGAATTAGCTCCAGATTCGAAGAAAGTATCTCACTTACTAATTGAGAAAGGAGAAAGAATTGAAAACAATAATCGATTAACCCTGTTTTTGTGGTGTTTCTATGTTCTCGATGATCGATATAGATCGATTAGAAACAATGGAGGCTGATCTAGATAGCAGTGAACTCTTTTGAAGGCCAGTTTGTCGATTTTTACCAAGGTCAGCTCATAACAATTTGGGATCAGTTTGGGATTTGTTTTGAAAAAACAATCCGTTCAAATATCATTGATTTCACTTTTTTTTAGCTGCGAATATAATTTTATGAATACTGTACAAACAATGTTTTACCGTTGAATTATCAGATGCATTTTGAGGATTCAGAAAATACCTTTTCCTTCAAAATATTTGCCAAAGAAATATAAAGTCGAAATCGACCTACATTTATCTATTAGTCTGTTAAATTACTCTCAATTGTTTATGCATCTAACTAAATTAATTAGTGACCAAAATCAAAAGGAATTCCAATTTTGAGGAGTAGCTAATTATTTTTCTAAAGATAAAAGCAATGAATGCTGTTTTAAAATTAACTTTAAATTAACAGGATGAGTAAGAAAAAAGGTATTTTTAAATGTAAAACTAAAGATTTAATTTTTACTAATTACGTGATTTTTAATAATCAAAAAATAATCCATTGTTCTCTTTAATGTGACGTCGTCTGGAAGCCAGCTGTAAGATTCCTCTAAGAGACGAATCTTTGGTTCTTGAGTCGAACTCGCGATCCTTATTTTCATCTTCATTTGAGTTGATGAATGTTTTTTCCGCGAAGGAAATATGTCATTGACCTGATCAGGTGGTAGTTTGATGGTGCTATATCTGGACTAGGTGCTAGATGAGCAAGAAGTGTTCGATTCCATCCCAATCAGCAATTTTTTTTTTTTTTTTTTTTTTTTTTTTTTTTTTTTTTTTTTTTTTTTTTTTTTTTTTTTTTTTTTGTATCCGGAGAGATTTGCGGTCTGGTGCTATCTTGTTGAAACAAGAATGCTTTTCTGTTGACAAAAGTTTGATATCGCTGAACTAAAACCTAACATTCTCTGCTATTTTTCAAAATATAGCTCTGAATTGATGGAACGACCTCCAGATATAAAATCGTCGTGCACGAGACCTTCTTAATTCCAAAATACACAGAAAAATGTCTGTTTTTTCGAATTCGCCCTTGCATAGCAACGAGCTACCTCACACTGTGGAGCATTTGATATGTGTTTAACATAACGACTATTAGTCTGATTTTGATGAAGCAATTCGCAAATTTCCACACGATGTTGGGCTTGCTGGAGCATGAGCACGTGAGGGACCTCTCGTCATACAAGTCTCGCTTTTTCCTATTCTCGGGGTATTTTGGAAGGATTAAATTGCCTACTAGATACCGGCTGTTTGGCTAAAATTATTCCGATTTTCTATGATATTTTTTTTGGTTGTTGAAATTAATTTAAGACTTGGGAAAGAACAAATTTATGTCTTCTTATCAGGGAACACTATTGTAACTGTATGTTTGTGATTTTATTTTGGGCTAGTTCAGAGGTAAATACCATGTTCTAAGTAGAGCAAGTATAGTCTTTTCCAAATTATATAATTAGCTATTTAAAAAAAAAACACAAATCTGTTGAAAGTACATATCAGTTGACTAGCATGTATCAGCTGATTGTAAAGACCTTGACAAAGCTGTTTACTCCTGGTCACCGACCTAGGAAACTCCATTGCGCATCCACCCTCACTCCAGATCCGAATGGTTGTGCGTGGGGTAGGAGGGGGTATGACAGTGAATGAAGGCGTAGAAGGGAGGCTAAGGGGCGCATGCCCGGGGGTATCGAGCCCCCACCGGCCCCATACTCGGGCCCATTACTCTGCATCGATCTGATAGGGAGGCCCTCCTAGGGGTCGCTTGTTCTTGTCTACTTCCGGAAGAGGAAGTACTTTGTCTGTACGAGTATTGTGAAGACTGCTACCTCGTATTTAGGTAGTGGTGTAAAAGAAAAAATATTGCCAACGGAACTCTGCAAAATGTCCCTCAGGGCGATGATAGACCATTTCTTCTTGAATATTTTAAGAAAATAAAATAAATCTCACTAGTAAATCTTCATTTAGAATCAATTTCAAAAGATCTGGAATCGAGAAAGAATGAACTCAAGTTTGTTTATTCTACTTTTTAAATATTTGCTCCAGTGTATATGCTGGCTCAGATTATCTCTTGACCTGTTTGCTTAGGACGACTCTTCGGGAAAGATTTTCCGGTCCCTTGCAACATTAGGCTTCTTTTTTTTTCTGGAATGTTTTTGAAAGATACACATTTGCTTTGAATGGAAATAGAGGCGATAAGTTCTTTAAAAACTTTATATTTCTGTAATCGTTCGACTCTATTTATCACGCAAGCATATCCAAAACCCTCAAGACTATAGGAATAAAGAACAGATGTTTACAGATTATAGACCAGCTATAGAAAGGTATGTCAGCATACATTGAAATGGAAAGAAAAGGAAATCTTTTTCCTGTGGAAAAAGGTGGGAGACAAGGCGATCTACTCTCTCCAATCCTCTCCATTTTAGTACTGGAGTTGGTTTTCTGGCACCTGGACTGGGAAAGAAAGGAGTAAGAGTCGATGGAAGGTGGCTGGACAACCTACGCTTTGCAGATGATATTGTGCTCTTCGCAACAAGTCTCAATGGTCTCTGTGCTAAATCAACTAATACCAGAATGTTAAAAAGTAGGTCTAGTCCCAAGCTATAGTAATACTAAATTAATGACAAATAGTGAAGAAATAGAAATAAGAATGGCTAATAATAATTATATACAATACACTAATGAGCACATATACCTGGAGCAACTTGTATCCTTCACCGATAGAACAAATAAAGAGATCCAAAGAAGAATTTCACAGAGTTGGAAAAAATACCGGTCCCTAAGGAGTATTGTGAAAACCAATGTCGATATGGTATTTAAAAACCAAACTTTTGAAATGTGTATCTTTCTAGTTCTGTCCTATGGAAGCCAAACATGGTCTCTCACAAAGTATCAAGAATATAAAGTAAGAGTCTGGCAAAATGGGGTAGAGAGAAGTATGCTAAATATTAAAAGAAAGGATAGGATCAAGTGCATTGATATTCAGAAGAAAAAAGGCCTCCGAAACTCTTCCTTGCTAATAAAAAATTAAAATGGAAATGGGCTGGGCATCTGTTGAGATCTACTGACAACTGGTGGTCATATCCTGTATCCAAGTAAACACCGTATGGCAATAGTAGAAACAGAGGAAGGCAATTGAAGAGGTGGAGCGATTCTTTAAAAATGAGGCTGGCTGGCCCAACATGGCTGGAGATGTGGAATCAGATTGCGAACCCCCACCTTCCCTCTGGTCACCCCGGACTGGTCACCTTGGGAAGTGTAAGACCATTACTCCTCTCAGAGGAAGGCTAGTGCAAGAAGATAATAAAGTATATTTATTTATTGTTTAATTATTTATACTATTTAGTTGCATAATAAAAGCTATTTTCATTTCATTTCATATTTCTGCCACTTCCGATGTAAAACCTGACAGGTGGAGAGTTTATTAAATAGTCTCATAATGCTAACAGTATTACTTGGTTCTTTAGAGATATCTCTACTAATAATAGCGTGTAATGTTAAAGTTATAACATTTTCAAATCAATTTGTAACTAATAGAAATAAAAATAATAAATACAAACACTGACAGATGAAATGTTATTTTTAGAAAATAAGTAACAGTCTAATATTAAAAATTTATTATTTATTACGTCTAATAAAGAGGTAATTGTCTTCTTAGTATTAGGAACAGTTTTACTAAGTTATGAATTATCAGAAGAACTTTTGTTAAAAGGGGAACCTAAGGACTGATTAAATAACAAAATATTGGATTTCATTAATAGAAATACAGCCAAATCCAGTTTAAATCATTATAATATATCGAATAGCCAACGTTCCATTACCTGCAAACAGGTTTATCTTTATTATAGGTTTACAGAGCAATCGAATCGTTGATTATTCCTCTAAAGTAGTGAGTACCCTTCATTGAGAAAAAAAGCTGGTGGTTGAGCGTGAATTTTGGGCCAATCTCCTCCTTTCACGTTGGCCCAGTAAAAGTACATCCTTACCGAAGTACTGAACCCAAGACCCTTTAGTGGTACAGATTTTTTTTTTTTTTTTTTTTTTTTTTTTTTTTTTTTAAATCATGTCTAATATGTTAAAGGCTGTTTTCATTTCGATTGTTTTAGTATAGTAGGGATTATTGCTTACCAGTTGCTGGTAATTGTTCCAACATATTTACAGTTTTTTTTTTTTAACATTTGCTGAACTAGGAAACCACCAGGTAGGAGAAGAATGCCTGGGATTGATATTTAAACTGTTTTTTAAAGAAGCGATTTGTTTTGAGAAGATAATTTAGATTTGTAGATTTGAAAAAAAAAAATTATAGAAAAGTGGAATAAAGGGCATCACGAATTTATAATGAAACATTAAATAACATTCTTCTATAAATCTATTTATGTTGTCTCTCAACTCACCAGTTAGGTAAATAGTAAATTCAGTATCCTATAAATTTTCCAAGTATGAAAAGCACTCAAGTTTCAAGATGGTTAAATCTATTGGCATCGTAATTAGGTTGCCAGAAAGTTAAAAGTCAAAAGAGATTTGTTGAAGCAAACTTTACTAACTAACTAGTTCTGCAAAATGCTGCCAACTTAGAAGTTTAAAAGCTTAATTTACTTTAGCCATTTTAGGCCTGTTTGTATTCAAGCTGAAGTCTTGACGTTTTGTAGTTATAAAAGGGATTGGTGTGTTGCTGCTTCTTATTAGCTAAAAAATAACATTGGTACAAATTATTGAGGAAAAAGCAATCGGAATATCACTTTTATAACAATTGTGTAATGCGTTTAATAACAATAAACCCTACAAACATTTCAAGTTAAAAACAAGCCAGAATTTAAAGCTAGAGAAATATAAGCTTGTAGGTTTGTAAATTATTCTTCAAAAAAAGCGGATCCATGTAGTAACGTACTCTTTCGTCAAGTTGTTAACACCAACAGTGTTTGTGAAAATCTTTAATTTTCTGTTATTTTTTTTTTTTTCTATGTAAATATATTTTTCTGAACATAATTTTCTGCAATTATATATTTGTTTTATAATCAAAATATAATTATAAATCTTACTAGAAATACTTATTTTGTTACATGAATAGTCCGCAAAATGGCAGAAAAGGGACATCAGCACAAAAATGTTTTTCACGATTTTCAATTACGTTAAAAGTAATATAAATAAAATATTGAATTAATAATCATTGTAATCACCAATTACTTTTACAAAAAAAAAAAAAATCTTGTGTTCTGTATGTTATACAATATATGTTTTATTATTGACATAATATCTTAACTCATTTTACTGTTGGAAATAGATGCCCTATATGTTTCTTAGCTAATCTGCATTGAATCCAGAATTGACTCTATTATCGAAATTGTTGATACTTTTGTTATAAGAAATTCAATTAAAGCACGAAAATATTACAGTTCTCAGGTATCGGCGTTACTTAAATTGAAAATGTACATGGCACATGTAAGTACCGTTCGGCCACAAAATGGTATGTTGACCGCAAAACCACAGATCCATACTGTATACCATATTCATACGCCCCGCTTACTTTCGATAGAAACGTTATTATATCGATTTATCTGAAAGTAGTCCGGTATTTCTTATTAGTTTTGGTATCCGAACCAATCTGCTAACGTGTTTATTTTTATTAGTGTGGTTTGTTTTATTTCGCTTTTATTGGATCTTATATTGAATAACAGGATTTTACATTGACTTGAATTTCTAATTATCTAATACGAACAAATTATTATTTCGTTTGATTTTTTAAACTGAGATGTTTTTACCTTTTATCTTCGGTAGTCAAAAAGAGTTTGTTTTTTTTTTGTTTTGTTTTTTAACGTGTTTGTGGTTGCTGAATGAAATTAAAGAATTATTTCATTGAATTATTTGTTTTGTTTTTATTGCTTTCTGAGTATAGAGTTGTAAAAAAAATCATCATTGAATTATCTCATTGCAGTTTATGGGCCATTCTCTCAGTTCTTAAGAATTTCATGGTTCGAATTTTACAATGATAAATGGGAATATTTTATTTTATCACAATTTATAGGAATATTGTCCCGACAGGCTACTGATAATTTTTTTTTTTAAATCACAATTTATTGAAATTTACAACTGTACAATATTTATACATCAAGTAAATGTGCTGTTACCTATTACAATATCGTGAAAAAACTTGTAAAGAACTACTCATCAGTAGCACTTTAATTAAAATTCTACACTAGAAGATCTCTGGGCCATCTTCGTTTCAGACGCCTCGGAGGATTATCAGGAATGGTGTGGGAAGCAAGTTGAGAAATTAGGGGATTTGAGTGGTTATGGAGCTTACTATGAAAGGATTGATATCTAGTTTGGGCTAAATCTGCAACATATGGAACATTAAGATCTTTATGGATAAGTTTATTGGTGACAAAATAAGGTGCATTGAGGATTTTTCGAAGGATTTTGGATTGTAAGGATTGGATACGAGATGAATTGGATGGTTTAGTCGAGCCCCAAAGCTCAACTCCGTAAGTGCAGATAGGTCTAATCACAGTCATGTATATTAGTCTTTTGTAATTAATTGGGAGCTTTGAACGTTTGTCTAGTAAATGTTGAAGTAGTCTGTACTGATAATATTTAAACAAATCTTTATTAAATTACTCTTTAATGCAACCACTATTAATTTTTTCGGGAGTATTTTAACAATTTTACAAGATAAGGACACACTCAATCCCCCACGGATCTTGTTGGCAATTTTTCAGAGGTTCCTGGCCAAACGATATTAGATACATTTTTGCCGTTCCGACTAATGGGCTATAAAACCCTAGAAAGAAAAATATAGCATTAAACTAATTTATTTTATATCTCAAGTTTCAAAAATGATATCGACAAGATTCTTGCGCCAAAGTTTTATTTTGTGCAAATTCAATGAAAAATACAGCCGCTCCATAGATTTTGGTTTACATTAATTAAATTCTAAAAAAAAAAAATATTTGATCTTCAAGCGAACTAAACTACCTTTATAAAATTTTTGACACAAAAAATGACATCTGATTCTAATTCAGCACCCTCCAAAATATTGGAAAACGTTTATTCAATGAAAATAAAAAATATAATTTTTTCACCCTTTTCAAGAAGAATGAAATTTTGAAATCGATGATTGGTAACTATTCTTTTAATCGCCATTACTTTGTTACACAATTCAACTTGATAGGTATCGCTGGAAAGAGGAGAACCTCAGTTTTCTGTTTAAATGCAAAATTCGATGAACTAAAACCTATTTGAAAAGTTGGAAAATCCGAAATACATTTTGTTTTTAACTAGAGTTTGAAACCTTACCATTTAATCAGGCGAATTTTAAATAAGTTATGTTATGGATAAGTTTCTTTGTGACAAAATAAGGAGGATTGAGGATTTTACGAGGAATTTTGGAATGCAAGGATTGGATACGAGAAGAGATGGAAGGTTTAGTGGAGCCCCAAAGCTCAACTTCTTATGCCCAAATGGGTCTAATTACTGTCATGTAAATAAGTCTTTTGTAATTTATTGGGAGCCTTGAACGCTTGTCTAGTAAATTTTGGAGTATTCGGAAATGATGAAAAGTTTCTTATCTTTTAAGTCTGGTATGTGTTCTATATTTAATCATATTAAGACAAAAAAACAATTAAAAATAGAAATAATACCACGATAGTTACAGTATTTATATAGAAAAAAATTGAAAGAGTGTATCAGTCAGATAACATCATTATAGACTGAATCATTGAACTACAAGCAGTAAAGTTTTGAGGTATTTTATAGCTGTTTAATCTTATCTTGCTTTCTGAACTACGTACAATAACGAAAATAGATACAGAAAGAAAAATAAACATTAGTTTTAAAAAGTGCTGATTTCATATTCTAAGATCTGCTCGCTCTAGTAACTTCTCTTCATTTTAAATTACTAAACAGTTCCTGATGAAAATTTATGGTCACTTGGCTATTAGTTCAGGATTACAAAGGATGCTGATGTTTGAAAGAATTTTAATCATTCTTATTGAAGTGAATCAGAACTAGAAGTAATTAGACCCATTTGGGCATATGAAGTTGAGCATTGGGGCTCCACTAAACATTCCACTTCTTCTCCTACCCTATCCTTAATGTTCCTTATTTTGTCACTAGCAAACTAATCTATAAAGATCATAATGTTCCATATGTTGCTGACTTGGCCCAAACCAGATATTTATTCTTTCATAGCAACTCCATATACACTCAAATCAACTGACGTACAACAGCCCTCAATGGGAGCTTTAAACGTTTGTCAAGTAAATTTTGAAGTAGTCTGTAACGACGAGTAGTCGTCCCGTACGGGTCCCGGAAATCGAAAGATGTTGATAGCAACACAGATAAACATACTGTACACCGGAACGAGGGCTTAGGCCGACTGGATTCCTAAGGTACAACCTTTGCATAAAGAGTTAAAGTAATTTATGAGTCGCTGTGTATTGACGATATTAGTCGACTATTTCATGTCAGGTGGCATTTTATATATTATGTCAACTTTTTGTTGACCATACTCGTATCACGTTATAAGCTTGGCCAAATTGATTAATAGAGATCGTTGGACTTTTTAATCAATTTAACGCACGGCTTTATTTCATAACACGATCCGGTTATATTTCCTATTGTATGATATTATCGTAAAATGATGCATTATTCACAGCCATCAGCGCACATTTTACATTTTTTTTAAGTACATCAAGCCAGTGATAAACAGTGCCGATTCTTTTTCTTTAAAAATGTATAATGTTATCATTGAGGGAGCATTGAGATGGAATGCAGTTGTTTTACAAATACGTATTATTTGTAATGGTTTGGCCCGTTATGATTAACTATATCATGAAATAAGATTATTTCACGAAATGTTTAACTACTTTATGATATGATCAGTTCTACGATATGGCTACGATACATACACGATCCTACCCTAGCTTTTTTTTTTCGCAAGCTACTAACTCACTATGGACGTACGTAGCTGATTAGTTTATCTTTACAATCTTATGCATAAAACAAAAAATTGTCGTTTCAACTGAATATTTTTTATCTTCGTATTTTATTGTGTTATAATAAAGTTATATCCCAATGAGAAAAAATGTTTCGTGTTGCGACAAAAAGAAGTCTGTAACCAATCGCCAATGTTTTTCCTTATATCCGGTTCTGCTTGTACACTTTCTCCCTCCGGAAGCGACTGAAATGTTTCGTAAAATGGCATAACTGTGATTAATTAGTTTCCTGTCTGTCATGTTGAAGATTTTTCACCGCTACAGTTATCTCACAGTTATTTAGGGTGTTACTGCCGTTTCAACAACTCCTTGGGTAATTTTTACGTATATAGTTTAATCTTAGTGCATGTAGTTTTTTAATTAAATGGTTTGCAAGTAGTCTCACACCATTTCCTATATTCTTCTCGATCCCGAGCCATTCTCTTTAGGTACCCCTTTCGCATTGCAGCCTCTCTATGTAAACATTTGTCTGCTAATCAGTCGCTGCCCCCGTAGTCGTGCTTCCAATGGTCATTTGGAACGTTTTTCGAACAGTCATACCGCACTCGGTCTCGCCTGGTTTTACCAACTATGGTCCCTGTTATCTTACTAATACGCTTGTCCAGGATTGTCCTACTGTCCGATCCATAAAAGCACAAGGAGAAGCACTGACTTAAATTGTCTCAATTTGGCTTCTTTGCTTACTTCTTGCTTTGTTAGTACAGCATTAGATATCTGGTAGAACACACCATTGGCCTTCTTTGCATGATTCAGGACCGAACTTCCTCAATGAAAAATCAAAAAGGGGCAGAATGAGGGACTTATTGTAGTTTTCCTCTCCTCTCGCCTAGCTTTACTATATAATATATATATATATGTATATATAGGTTTATGTCATAGCCATAGAAGTCACTACTGGGAGATATGCCTCTGTCATGCCTTTTCTTGTTATCATTATATTTGGCACTACTTCCCTCCAAGGACATTAGCTTTATCACAAATAGCCTGCCAAGCTGGTCTTTTGGAAACAAGAGCTTTCCATTGTCTGACTCCCAACTGCCATAAGTCTTCTACATACCATCTCATTCTAGGACCACTGGCCTTCCAACACCTCCTGACTTTTCATATAGCAGTTTTCTGGGGAGAGGATCAGCCTTCATTTTGTTATTAATTCCACAATATTTGGCTGTTCATATAATACTTTTAGTTCATTGTTAGTTCTAATCCTTCACTACTCCCCCTTCCCGAGTTAGTTGGCCCACATATTTTCCTAAAAGCTTTTCTTTTTCATGTACGTAGCCCTCTTTCCATTACTCTTGTCAGGAACCATAGAATACAACTGGGCATTTAATAGTCTTATAAACAATCAACTTATTGATTAAAGAAAGATATTAGAATTTTGAAAACAGAGTTTATTTGCCTCAGTGGCCAGCAAGCCAAGATATCTAAAGGCTTTACACATTAGGAAATTATGACCATTGATTTTAATGGTATGTTCTGGCATCAGTAAAGAGCTCTGAGAACTCCTCTGGTTGATCTGGAGACCTCATTTATTAGCTTTGCTTTCCAACTCTTCCAAAGGTTTATCAAGCACAGGAATCTCAAACTGGGAACCCAACATGCCTTTCTAGCCACTATTAATCTATTTAATTTGTATGTCGCTATATCTGTTAGTTTGTGAAATGTATTGAGTAATAATTAATTTAATCAATCACTGACCATTAAAAAAAAAATAAAATAAATGTGATAAATCATCTGATTTATCAGCTCTCTGTGTAGAGCCACCTAATAAAGTCTATTGGTTATTATCCAAATTTTCTGATTTAATATTTCTATTTTTGTTACTCTAATACTATTATTGTAGCATTACCTTGTTACAATGAACAATCTCATTTATATTGATATACTTATTATTTGTTATTAATAATAAATGTATCTTTTCCAGAATGAGGACTCAGATGATGATGAGGAGCCTGAAGAAGAGCCACCCGCAGACAGTAACCCGTGGCAGCGGACAGGTAGTCTAGTGCTCTCGGAAGCAGAGATCCAACACTACTGTGACACGACACTTGAGTGTAGGCCGGCCCCCCAATCTCAGACTCAGTCTCAATGTTGCATCCTTTAGCTCTGATTGCCTTTCATTCTCAGCATAACTTTTTTTTTTTAATTTTTCCACTTCATTATTATTCACGTTCCACCAGTAGCCATGCTCAGAATTGTTTTCGTGCAGAAAAAATTTAAAATGTTTGCTCTTTAATTTCTTCTGTTAAGCATTTGAGTGCTTCAGAAACGGCCTCATGTTGTATTTTTTAGTTCATTTTTTTAAACTTTTATTTTTATGTTTCTCTTTATCTCTCTATCTCTCTTTTTATAAATGTTGTATCACAGTTTTCAGAATACTGTGAACAGCCGGTAAAAAATAATTGCTTCATTTCTTTTTTTTTTTTTTTTTTTTTTTTTTTTAAGACTTCTTTTTCCATTCATTTATTAAATCAAAGCATGCACTCTCTTTGTCACACTTAGTACCTACACACTCTTTAGTGTCATATTGAAATATTTTCTATTATTGTATGATTTTTGATATATTTCTTTGTTATTAGCATGTAAATGTTTATAATACCACTTATAATTTGACTGTTAGATTAGGTTATATTATTATTCTATAATCAATCATCATTTATTGAGTCACTTTAAACCAAATTAAAACTTCCAAGTAAATATAAAAAAAAAAGAAAATACGACTGGTAAATATAGCTAAAGTATATCTCTATGACCAATGTTACCAACCTTCCCTTTTTTCAAAATATTTTTCCTTCAAGAATTCCATAATCATAAAAATGATCCTTCAAAAACAAAGAATACTAAACCAAATCCAGATCACTAATTATTTATTATATGTATTTATTAAAACTATGTCTTAGACATTATTAGTATAACAAATCCTAATATTATTTTTATTTCACCACTTCAAGTGGAATTCATTTTCTCGCTTAGTGTAAAAAAAAAAGTAAATAAATTTAAAAAAATACATTTCCTAAACCTGATGTAAATAACTTTAATTTTTATTCTTGTTCAGTTACTGTACTGTATACATGCTTTTGCTGCTTTCGCACTAAAACTTTGTGATAATTTTATGTTTTAGATTGCCACTTTTGTAATATAGTTTTTTCAACAGGTTTTATGTGTAATTGAATTTACTTATTAAGTTGATTTTGTGTATGTTATATTGTAAAAGAATAATTGATAAGTGTAAATAAGCATGAAAATTAGAAGAGATAGTTTTGAAGAGGGTCGACAAAAAGATCTGATTTAGTTATTAGTTATATTAAGTCTGTAATGTCATAGAGTAACTAGATGTCTTCATTAATTTTTTTTTTTTTTTTTTTTTCATTGCATGTGAAAAATTTGCGATGTATTTTGTTCAATTATATGATTTTAGTGTAAAAAAAAATGTTTTAATCACATGTTTTGTTACTTTTATAAATTTACCCAATAAATAGTACCTAATAAGTTTATTTTTCTTTTCTTTTTTTTTCTTATGTTTTAATTGAATTTGCATGTCCTAGAGTAATTAATATATTTGCTAAATAGCTTATTGAAATACATATTTAACTAACAAGTCTTAATGAAAGCTACAGATCATCTACCAGCTATTGATAACAAACATCATTGCTTCCAAAAGTAATTTCTGATTACTGTAATCACAGTGATCCATAATGCAGATTATCAATGGATGATGAGGTTTGATTTTGATAATGAGTTTTATTTGTCACTTCTATTTTTGTTCTTTGATTTATACTTTGTTTTTCTTACAGATGTCTTGTGAAAAATTAATGGATTTCATACTGATGTGAACTTCTTTATTCGTTACAGATAACAAAAAGTACAATCAAATAATTTATTACCTATAAGCCCTGTAATATCTTGTTTAATATTTTATTGGGACTGCACCAACAGCTCTACATATTGTAATTATTCAGACATTATACTTTAGATATGTACTTGTGAAATGTAACTAACTATGTCCGCTTCTTCTTTAACTGTCATGATAGATCATCATCCTACACTAATGAAGTAAATATCATGACTAAAAATGGCATGTATCTTGAATAATCACTTAAACCTTCCTCTTAATAAATTCAAAATTATAAAAACTGTGATATCAAAAATAAATTTTATTTTTTTTATATGATCATCCAACTCTGATTAGTTAAGTGGAACATTTTTAATAGATCTTGTGAGAAATAGTTAAGATCACTTCCTGTTTGAAATGGCTCCATTTCATAAGCTCTTGATGATGAAGAAGAATTGTGTTTTGATTTATAGAAGTAGTTAAAGAAGAAAGTATACTAAAAAAATTCTGTAACATAAAACATTCAATGAGGATAATTTCACATCTTGAAATGCTGCTAGTCAAAGTCTCATGGAAAGGAAAGATGTATTTGTTTCATAAAACATTTTATTCAATCCTCAATAAAATAAAGTAATGTCTTTTGTCCTCCTGCTTCAGAATCCACACATTTTTTAAAAACAAGTCATTTCACCAGGATTTATTTAATTTTTAATTCATTAATTTGTATTTATATCAAATATTAATAAATAGAATCAGGAATTCAGACTAGAGACACTGTGTTCAGTAGAACAGTTCAGCTACTAGCGTATGCTGATGATGTAGACATTGTTGGCAGATCCTACCAAGATGTATAACAAGCATTCCTGGCTCTCAAACCAGCGGCAAGACGTCTCGGCCTGGTTGTCAACCAAGACAAAATGAAGTATATGGTGTCCGACCAGTTCCCTCGAGAGTTTGGTACTGAAGTTGCTTTTGGTACTTATATGTTTGAGCAAGTTTCTGAATTTGCATATCTTGGCTCACAAGTGACGTGTGACAACAGAAAGGTCCGGAGAAAAATTATCTCAGCAATTCGCTGTTATTGTGGACTCCGTTGGCACCTTTCCAACAGCCCTCTAAGGTCATCCCATACAAGACCCTCATTCGCCCTGTTTTAACTTACGACTCTGAGACCTGGACCACTACAAAGGCTGATGAAAAAGACCTCCCAATTTTTTAAAGGAAAATCCTTCATAGAATATATGGACCCACCTTTGAAAATGAACAATATAGAAGGCCTAGTAATAGAGAAATCTATATTCTCTATAACAAGCCTGATGTGGTAACTATCATCAAGTCAAGGAGGTTAAGATGGGTAGGACACCTGTTGCGGATGTCAGATGGGTCGGTACCAAAAAAACATTTTGATGGAACAGATACCCGGCCGGCGCAGAGTTGGGAGACCCAGTTTACGGTGGTCGGACTGTATGGTATGGGATTGTAGTTCCATCGGTATAAGGGATTGTAGGTCCATCGGTATAAGGGATTGTAGGTCCATCGGTATAAGGGATTGAATCCCAGAAAAGAAGCACATGGCAATTGCTATTGGAGGAAGCCAAGACTCACTTGCGGGTTGTTGAGTTAAATAAATAAATTAATTAATATTTATTAATTATGTTAGTAATATTAAAGAAATTAATGATTCTTCATTGCATTAAATATATTAAGAGGAATATTTTGATCCAATCATCATTATCATCAGCAAACATCAGCCATATTATGCAGAGACAAAATAAATAAAAAAAACATTCATGTATGGTTCATCTTAACCAATTCTTGTACAATGTTTCATTTCAATGTTTGGAAAACCTAACCTAACCTTAATGAACATGAATGTGATGAATTGTCATAACAAAAACATTTTTTTCACCCATAGCCACTAGTAACCTTTTAGTTCAGTTATTGTAATCATCATCGCAAGATTCTTCCTTCTGGTTAGTCTAGGTTTTACTAGTTTAGGAAAACCTTTGTTTCTACTTGTTGTATTATGGTATGTATTTCATTAGCTGCATTGATTTATGTGTTAAAAGCTCTTTAAAAGATTACTTTTAACAATATTTCATTTGTAATTAACAGACATCAAGTGAACGATAATCTCATTTCACAACTAAACCTCATCTTCCACATTGCAAATATAATTTGAAACATGTTGTAAAATATATTATCTGTTATATACCATACAACTAAATGATTCTTAACATTTTTTGCATGTTTTAATTTTATTTGCTTGCATGTTTTTGTATCTATAATAATTACTTAATTTCTTTATGGTAGAAGCTTTTCAGCTATCATATTTAAGTAAAAGTAATATCATTAATCTCTTTTATGAAATAACCAATATATTTTTTAAAAAGTAAATTTTGATTTTGAGAAGTATTTTAAATTACAACCTTAATAACAAACATTATATTTGAAACTTAGTTGATGACTTCATTTTATAAAGTTTCTGATTTAACGAGAACATGTTTATGTTTCACTCATTTGAAAATAATATTAATAAGCCTAATATAAATGAGATTAATCAATTGTCTAAAAACCTAGTCAACTAATCATAATGTTATGTTCTCATTAATTTACATTTATTCTAATTAAATTTTTATTGCCACTGATTATTTAACTTACACTTTAACAATAAACAATTATAATATAGTGTAATGCTTGTTATAATGGTGGTAGTGTCTTTGATTTAACATTTCCAATAGAAAATTTAGTTTGTTTTAGCTTGGAATGATGTTATATCAAGATGTTTAAGATAGGTTTAAAAAATTATAAATTAATGTGATGATATATTAAGAAGCTATATGGCAAAAAATTCTCTTGCATTACTTTCCAGTCTCCATATAAAGTATAATTTAACTATATAATATTAATACACTCCAAGTTTTGTGCTGGTATATTTTTAAAAGAAAACCTCTAGTAACTTTTGACAAAACAAGAAGAAAAAAAAAAAAATAATCTGTGACCTAACATCTATAAGAAAGAAACTAGGCTTAACCCTTTACCATTTACTTTGCTTGCTACAATGTCAGTGTTTGATCTATTGAGCTACGTGGTGATTAGTCATATAAATTTCCTTACATCCTTCATTTTCAGTTATCTATGTTTTTATATGTTTATTTTTTTTTCTTTGTAATAAAGGTAACTATTCATGTAATGTTGTAATGGTTAATGTGTATTAGTGAAATCTACTCTTAATGTTATACTAACCACAGCAAGCACTTAAAAAAAAAATTAATAAATTTATATCTAGGTTATTAGTATAACAAAAAAACATTCTCATTATTAATGAATTTGTTCCTCTCTTTAAATCTTTCTTTGAAATGATGATGTAATCTCAATCCTTAAACTAATAATGACTTTTAAATGAGATTATAAAAATAAATGAAAAAAGAAATAAAATTATAAAATTTAAATCATAAAGCAATCATTTTAGATGGCTTTGGAGTAAATAATGCCACATGCTGTTTATATTTTGTTTTTTATTGTTAAAGAACTTACTTTGTCAATTTGTTACTCATTGAATATATCCTTACTTATTGCTTTATTAGGAAGTGATTTATTTATCATTTAAAACCTAATTTCTATTGATGAATATCCCTTGGACCTATAGCTTACTTGAAAAGATCATCTTGACTACATAGCTCAGTGGATCTTGGAAATAATCTTATACTTTTATTTCTTTTTTTTTTAATATTGTTATAAATTTAGTGCACTGTAGCAATGCTTTTTTCTCATTGAAAAAGAAAAATAGTTTAAATAAGCCTTCTTACTGCTCTAACTTATATGTATTAAATTGGATGGAAAGATCATTGTTTTGGTGCTGGTGTAGCTGTTTGTTGAAACTGAATTCCATTTATATCTAATTTATTATTGATATATTGAAGAATAGAAATTTTATTTTGTTCCAATTTAGTAAAATAATAATTTAAATATGAATAATGTATCAACATATCTAAATATATAAATTTCATAATATAATAAAATAAGCGAGTAAATTTGTCTTTATGCATAAAATTAAACAGAATCATTAATAATGTTAGTGTCCTCATCAAATCATATTGAGGATAACATTTTAATTAATTAATGTTGTATATTCATACTAGAACTATGCACCTTTTTTTCACTTACAGATTTGGGTCTTATGGCATATAACTTGAAAGGATAATGTAATATAAATTTTTTAGACAATAATCATTCAGATTAATAATAACTTCATAAATATTATGATTCTGCACTAAAAGTTATGTAGTACTGTGTTGTTAATTGAAATGAGATTGTAAATGGAAATATTGTTTTAAATCACTTACAAATATAAATAGTTAATATGTTTAATTTTTGGCATTTAAAACTATTTAAATCATAAATACTGCAATAATACTCATCTGCTATCTATAGTTAATGTGGCACTTTATATTGTCATGTATAATTTAAAAAAATTAATTCACTTTAACTAATTTAATCATAATCTTGCAGCTTATGATTTGGCAACTCAATGCCCAACACGGCGTGCTTCAGCCAGGCGACACACCGTTGTGGTCTGTGAGGGCAGAGGATCACTTAGTGTACCACAATCTCGCCCAGAATCAAGGCAAACAGATTCTCCGACTGAATCTCTTTCCTGTACGCTTCCTGAGATGACCTGGTCAAGGACATCACTTCAAGATGATTTACTGAAATCGGTGAACAAATATGATTTAGTGATGTCAAATATTATTTTTAGTTTATTTATTTTTCTCATAGTAATTTAGAGAATCAGCTACAATTCTTTTATTTTGTTTAAATGCTGACAAATCATTTTTAATGATTTTTTAAAAGGGTCTAAAACATTGGACACTATTAGGATCCCTAAGTTCAATCATTTTACAATAAAAATACTCCCCACCCTCTCTGTAGATGAGATCACTCTTATTGCAATAACCCTTCTGCTTTCTTTATCTATTCCTAAAGACACTTCATTCTCTTAAATTAGTCAACTGTTTTGATCTATTATTAGGTATATATCAGTTCCTAGAGGAATGCAAAAAACTTAATAAAGTAAAAATAAAAAAATCCAGGGTGGAACATATTTGAAATATCATTCACTGCAAAATAACTAGAGTATATTATCATAGCCAATCAGAAATGGTTGCTTTTTGTATTCATTTCCTTAGTATCTAGATCAGTTTTGGTTGACTATTATAATGATCTAGATGTGGAATGTAGCAATGTTTAACTTTTTCTATGTTGAGTCAAAGCTAATTTCCCTGAACTCAAAACATTTCTTGAAGTCAAATCTATATTTGAAAAACACTTTAATTTCTAGCGGACATGGTATGATCCATATGGAGCAGGTACAGCTTAGTGGTAATTTCAGAAAACCTATTGTTTATTTTTATTTTTTTATTTTATTTTTGCTGATCAAAGTATCTATTTTTTTTTTTTAATATTGGGTTGGAAAATAAGTCCATTTGGTTTTTTGAAGGTAAAATAAAACTATGTGTAATAGACATAAAATTTATTTTAATTAACAATATATTCATCATTATATAGTATAACTTGTTCCCATCTTTTGACCAATTACATAATGTGACGTTCATAGAAGTCTGGGATTTATTGTCAAAAAACTGATCCTAGTGGTTTTTGATGTCCTGTTCGTTTTGGAATTGCTTTCCTTTCATAGAGTTCTGCAAAGATCGGAATAAGTGGTGATTTCTTGGAGTTAAGTCTGGTCAATACGGAGGATGGGGCAAAGCTTAATAATTTATTGCAGGTGACCAACTGTGGGGCCTTGCGTTTTCTTGGTGGAAAACAACACTCTTTTGATTTGCCAGTTCTGGGCACTTTTTTTTAATTGATTGATCTAACTTTGTTAAGTGCGAGCATTATAGAGTTAAATCAATTGTTTATCCTGATGGCAATAGCTCGTTTCAGTTTCTTGTGGGGGACCAGACCATGGAGTGTCATCGATGCCAAAATTTCCTGAACGAAATTTGGCAAACCAATTTTGACAGGTGCGTTCAGCTGAGGAATCATTCCCATAAACACTGCAAATTTTTTTATGGACTTTTGCACTTGTGCACCTTTTTTTAAATAATACAGCAAAATATGCCGATAATGAATGATATTTTTTTTCATGTTTACAGTGCAATAGCAATCACAAAACTAAGCTAATGTAAAGAATAATTTGCCGAAATGTTTGTTGACGTATTACAGAGTAAGCAATCCACCTTAGGGATTAATTCATTAGATAAGAAATGGACCATAATGATATAAAAATAAACAGAAAAACTGAAAGAACTTATTTGTCAACCCAATACTTCATTGAATTATTTTTTATTAAATATGGATACAAATTTGTTCTCCCTTCTGTTGTTGAAGAACTTGAGGGTATCAAACCTCATAAACAGTTAAAAATAAAACAGTACTGTATTAGATAAGAAAGCATTTAATACAAGAACTTACCTTTCTAATAAAAACTTCTTATAGTGTTTATAGTATAATGATAGTATAAGTAAATAAACAATGCTTTCTATTAATGTAATATATTAATATAAATGAAATACAATAAGGCATTGATATGCTGTTCCATAGCTTGGGGGTTTATTCAATAATTTATCAATATTAGGTTTAATCCCTGATGACATAATACCCCCATCTATTGATGTCTGATCTATTTTATTTTTTGATTCAATTCTTAATAATGTTGTAGATGAAGAATAATTATTAGTATTAATGTATGTACTTTGTTTATCATTGTGGTTCTAGAAATACAAAACTGTAAATGCTTTTACAATTATGATGATTGGAGGCACATGATTCATAATATCCACTTATTAAATCTATTTAACAGTATAGAGTACTTATCTATAAGGTGTTAAGAATCTAAGTTGTCATTGGCTACTTCAGGATCTGCACAGTCACTTCCTCAAAATCCAACAGACCACTTCTTCTTCCAAGCCACATACTAAATAGGGCACCTCCCCTCCGTCACACCTCTGCACTTCTTTTTTTTAATATTTTTTTCCTTTGTTTGAAACCCTGTTTGGTATACAAAGGTAGCTAGCTACCTAGCTTTGCCAACAAACAATAAAGTAGGTTACTTGGGTCTGACCTGCAATGGGTACGCGAATGTAAACTTGTATTAATAATTAATAATAAGACGGTGAGATAAAAGAAGGGGCAGCACTCCTTTGAAGTCTGGAGTATGAGGGTTAAGCTTTAAATCCTTCAAGTGTGGTCCGAGCCAGGCAAAACTAGGCCAAACCTTCGGAATGACTGCTCACCAATACCTGAGAATAGTTTGTCAACAAAGTTTACTGGAGACAAAGAAAGTTGTGAAAATAGGAATGAAAACTTTTAGAAAAAGAAATATAAAAGTGAAATAAGTGTGTTAGGGTAGGGGGTAGGGATAAAGGGTGTTTATAAGGATGGCCTCGAAAACGAAGAAGGAGGGTTTGTGGAGGAGCCTTTTGGAGACCGAGTGGATAGGCCGTTGGATAGACAGTTGGAGGTGAGAGGGCTGAGGGCAAGATGCTGCAGGTCCTCAGCAAAGATCTCTTGGATGGCCAGTCTAAAGAAACAAGAATGAAGATCTGATAGAGACAAGAACCACTTTGCCGGCTCAAGACCCAAACACTGTATAGTTAAGTACCCGATCATGTAATAGTTTGTAATAAGTAGTTAATGGTAAATGGTGTGCTGACCCTCACAAAGATTAAGTGTAAAATTCATCCTGATCTTTATACATCTAAAATAGCTATATTAAATAAAATATGATCAATAATCATTATTATTATTTTATTTCCTAAGTGGCATTAAGTAATACTGAATTGGTTTATACATATTGGGTTAGAATCCCATAAAGGTAATAAGTAAGACATTAATAGATGGGGCTATGACATCCCTCGGGATATATTTAATATTAACATAATATTTTATAAAAAAAACCCGAATAGCAACATAGCTGACATATGAGGCGAGGCATCCAGTTGCAAATCGTTGCAAAACCAGACTTCTAAATTTTTCACCATAAGCCAAAAACCACAGCAATATGATGCCCAATTGATATGAATGTCATTTTTCTTGTATAATTGGCAGGAAAATATTTGGTTTTAGTTGGGCAAGCGTAATAAGAGCCCCTGTTGATCAGTTATTTAAAAAATTGGTTTTTCTTCTGTTCTTACTCCGTTTTGCATCAGTTTTGGGGACTTACTCTGTTTTGCAACAGTTTGAGACACCCCTTTTTTGGTAATGAAATAAATACATATGTAGAGTTGATTTAAAGAATTGAAATTATGGCTTAAAAAAATTATTTTACGTTCCAAAATGTTTCTTATTAGCTTGGTGAACAATGAAAACGGATAGTAAAGTAATAATCAATATAAGTACATATATGGACTAGTCTATATAATCACAGTACACATTTTCCTAAAAAAATTATTATTCTTCCTCATCTTATTTCTAGACAGACTTTTAGTTAAACTTCTTTGAAAATGGTTAAAAACAATTTATCATTAAAAAATATTTGTATTCATAAACATAAATGTGAATATTTTTTAGAGTATTGAGGAACAAAATAAAAACAATAAAGTATTGAACTACGTAGTAGTATCAAAATATTATTGACTGTGTTATTTAGTAGGTAACTTAAAAATTCAAAGCAAATAACTATATAAAAACTTCTATACAAACTTGAAAAACATTTATTAATTTAGTTTAACAAAAAAAAAAAAAAAAAAAAAAAAAATATATATAATTTAAAAAATGGACTAAATAGTAATTACGATCACAATTACAAGTAACTTTTGTAAACAGCTAATTGTGTTTCTTCCTCCTTGTTTATGTCTCCTGAATCTGACAAATAATTATTATCTTCATTTTCTCCATCATAATTTTAAGTGTCAAATATTTTCTTGTACATCTTTAACTCTTTTAATTCTTTCCAACTGTCCACATAATTTTTTTTAATAATTTATTGACATCACTCTACTTTGCTTCTTTGACTGGGACACCAGTTTCAAGTAGCATTGGGCTAAAGAATTTTAAAAAATGGCAGCCATATTGTGAGATACTCCCTTTTGATACTGTGATAGGCATGGTTTTACTCCCTGTTGCAACAGTACGTGATTTTTAATTGTAAATTTGAACAGCTTTTCCTTCGTTTTTAAACCTTAAACCTAGTCAGTCTTCTGCATGGAAAGGAGCTGGATCGAACGGTATATAAAACTCAAATTTAATTTTCGATGGATTTGCAATGTTTTGCAATTAGGCGCCTCATATACCCTAATTGGCTGTCCTGCCAAAAATCCAGCTACCTCTGCTCTTAATACTTAATGATAATGCACTCAGTATTTGATATACAGGGTGTCCCGAATTTAAATGGCAAAACTTCAGGAACTTTTAGACAGGAACAGGAACTTCAGGAATAGGGGGCTACCGCCTCATATACCCACAAAACAGAATATAGTAGAAGGGGCAGAGGGACTCCGGTTAGAGATCTTGCTACAGGCTTTTTGCAACTTTATCATCTAATATTTAGGCTTCAACACTACGAATTTTATGGATTCCATCTAATTGTTCAGAAATTTATCACATTCATGCATAGGTAGGTAGTTTATGAACGAAAATAAAACAGAATATTACCAAAAGAAAATTACTAATTTCATAAATTCATTATCATTGATATTTTTCAAAAAATGGTGGATTCGGACTTTAAAAAATATCATTCCGATCGATATTATTAATAATGAGTAATAAGAGCCATCTTCTAAAAAATGTGAAAATCTAGAAAAGTTTCTCCCAAGGTATTGTTTTAGAAGTAGCGAAAGCAAAATTTCTATTCTCTATTTAATTAGTTATTTTCTTTTTCTTCGCTCAGTTTTTGTAGACTGTATTTGTAGGCACAGTTTTTTCTTCTTATACCGCAAAACGTTTCGGCGTAGGTTTTAAATTTGTTTTTTCTTTTCAACCTGTATTTTTTTTTGTGGTTAGAAAGTGAATTTTCAGTGAAGCTTGATGAATCAGCTGTATTTCGAAGCTGTACAGATCTTTCATCAAGTTGTTTTTTTGAGCTCGTTTATGTTTTTAATTAGTGATCTCTAACATTTTTTAAATCTCTTTTTATTTGGAAACCTCATATTTTTCAACGGGGTCGCAAGCCTTTTTATTGGTACCCTTTCCTAAAAAAAAAAAATTTCAACATTAAACTTTTATGTTTAAATACCGTATGTTGGTAAAGCAGGGGGAAAGCGTAGAAAGTTATAGATACCTTTATAATCGTCTGTCTCAAATGATCTGGGAAATCAAAAAAAACGACTGAATTGCACCTTTCTTTAGATTTACTAGAAATGAAGAAGATCTGTCAAAATCGTCCTCTTTAAAATGTTTTGAACAAATAACACTTGTATTTGTTGGCTTCCATTTTTCTTGCCTCAGGGCTTGAACCCACTTATTTCGTTCCTCTTCAACTGAAGGGAAGCTGAGGAAAAAATAAAAGGTAAAATTGGAACTGTTTACCTTTTAAAGATTTATTCAAATCTAAAACTATATTATGATGTAAAACTTATTCTTAAGGTTTAATGTTTAAGATTCGAAACTAGTTTTCAAATAATTTCAATAGAATGAGCAATTAATTTATCAATCCTAATTGAATATACAGAATATTCTGTATTATGTGGTTACAATATCTATTATTGTTAATATAGGGAAGTTTAACTATAAAGTTAAAAAAGCTCCACAATAAACATATTTTTACTGTGGCGAAAGGGAAGGAAGATTTGTTTTTCAATTTATTGAAAAACTAAACTGTGTACGTTTAAAATGTACCGGTGAAGGGTTTAAATCCTTGTTGGACTCTTTTCTAGAACATCCAAACGCGGCACAACACGACATTATTTAATCCTATTGAGAAATAAAAAAATAAAAAACACATACACACAACAGAGACCTAACAATAAGCTATTGTTCCAAAAAAACACGGGGAAAACAGTGGTACTGATAGGGACAGCCGGGGTTGAGGTGGTGGGGATAGCGCTCCTTGCCGGGAGCCATCTCCCCCCACCTACCCACCGCTTCTATTATATTCTGTATTCTGTGCATATACCCTAATTGGCTGTCCTGCCAAAAATCCAGCTACCTCTGCTCTTAATACTTACTCGTTTTTGCTTAGTTTTAGATAAAATTGCAAAAAAAGAAATAAAACAAAAATGTTACAGGTAGCGATTATCAACTTTCAAAGTTCGTCAGGCTAGGCAGTGAGATATGTAAACACTTAATGTTATCCTTTACATTATTTTATTTGTTTACATTTTGGCTTCCTTCTAGGATTATAATTCCTAAATCAATCTTCAGTCAGTTACTCAAATATTTTTGTGTGAATAGCATCAGCCACAATGCTGCATACATATTCCAATGTTGAATATGCTGAAATGATTTTTTTGTATGGTTTCTGTCACGGTAATGCTTTAGAATCGGTGCGGGGGTATGCGCGCCTATTTCCAAATAGAAGAGTGCCTAATCGACGAGTCTTTTCGTTAACTTTTAATAGACTACGAGAGACTGGGTCATTCTTAATACATAATGAAGGCGACCAATTCCAGTCAGCAATAAGAGCAGATTATCGAAGAAGAAATTGTGTCCAACGCCACTTCTATAACAATCCTGAGACTAACATCCAAAGAGCATCTGATGCATTAGCAATATCGCTGCAAGCAATATGGCGAACTTTGAAAGGTGATAATCGTTACCCATACCATCTTCAAAAAGTTCAGAATTTATTACCTCAAGATTATGTCAAGAGATTGAATTTTAGTAACTGGTTTCTTGACAAAATTCGCGATGATAATTTATTTCCATTAAAAATTATATAATTGTAATATAATTGTTAATCAAAGAAATGATCATGTATGGGCTCTTGAAAATCCCAGAGCTATTAGAGAGAACAGGTTTCAACATGAATTTGCTATTAACGGTTGGCTTGGAATTTGGAACGGATTACTGGTGGGACCATATTTTTTACCTGGAAGATTGAGTGGTATCACATTTACACATTTTTTGGAGAACGACTTTCTAATTATTTAGATGACATCCCCTTACAGCAGCGGATTGAAATGTGGTTCCAACTTGATGGATCTCCAGCTCATTATAGCAGAGTTGCTCGAGCTTGGCTGGATATAAATTACCCACAATGATGGATTGGACGTGGAGGAGTAGTACCTTGGCCACCCAGATCACCTGATATGACACCCATGGATTTCTTAGTATGGGGAACCTTGAAGCAGAAAGTTTATTCGGTGTCAATCAACTCAAGAGAGCAATTAAGAGACCGAATCATAGATGCAGTGCACCAAATATCATCAGAACAATGTTTAGCTGCAATTTATCAAGTGAGTGCTAGATGTAATGCTTGCATTGGTGCAAGAGGACAACATTTTGAGCAATATTTACATTAAAAAGAACATAACATAAATATAAATGCAAATAAATAAGTATAAAAATGAAAACTTGTTTTGTTTCTTTTTTTGCCATTTTCTCTAAAACTAAGCAAAAACGAACAAATCTCTAAAGGACTTTTTGTCTTAGTTTTTTGGTCCCCTATAAGTTCCTGAAGTTTTGCCATTTAAATTCGGGACGCCCTGTATAATAATTATTAATCTTATTTATTTATCTGGGATCCATAATACATTGCAACATATTAAACCTGGATGTTCAATTTTCATACTACAATCAATTTCTTACACTTACTGAAACAATAGGGCCATATTAATCCATAACAATGACGTCTTTAAGTTGTCCAAAAGAATGAAGTTTGGATTAAACAAAATCACTTATAAAATAAGCTAAGATATTTAAACTGCTCACAAATTGAAGTGGACCATTCATTAAACATTAGTCAACACTCTTTTTTAACCATACTTCTGGTTATTTTTTTGTTTGTTTGAGAGCCTAATACCTTACTTATACATTGGTAATGGTACTCGTTTAACAAATAAAATATACCAAACAAAATTTGAGAAAAATGTATTTTTTAAAATTAAATAAAACATTTTGCAATATAAACATTTATATTTTTACAAATTTTAATAGTAATTTTGTTTTTTTTCCTTTAACCTACCTTCTTCAGTTGGTTGTTGGGCCTCGCTTTTTTTAATTAATGCTTCATATCGGTGGTTCATACTCCTTATTAAGCTCAATATGTAATATTGAGGTAAAGAAGCCTATTCCTCAACTAAAGCTCTTCCATGTTATCTGGTCAAGCCAAATGCATGTGTAATTTGTGTTGTAGTTTGTCTCAAACATGTTCAATTGGATTCATATTATCAGTCAAATATACAAAATTATAAAATATCTTAAATTCCTAAAGTGTTCCACTTCAATTTCAGAGCAGTTTATTTAAAACCTCTATTAAGTAAAAGAATGTGTATTTTAAAATTCAGAAACAAGAAGGTTATTTGGAATAAAATATAGTATTAGGCTCTATAAAATGCAATGTAGAATTAGAATATGGAAATCAAGACACAACTTAAATGCCTATTCAAGACATGCACACTTGTTTAAAGAAACTGATTTTGTTCTATTGTATTTTTTTATATTCATCATTATTAATTCATGCATCTGCCTGACCTGTGAGACCCCTAAGATATTTCTGTTTAGCTGTAAGAACTAAACCTTTCCTTCTATCACAATATTTTTACATGCCTATCATAACTCAGCTTTCTTCTATTCTACATTTTTAATCTTACATTTTCTCTCAGAATATAGATGTAATATTAACTCTAACTTTATAATGAATAGTTAATATTTTTTAAATCAATATTCTATATTGCATGGTGATTGGTAACAATGATTGCATGAATATGGAATATGAACTTAATTTGGTTAGATGCTAACTGTAATAAATTTGGATTGTATTAACTTATTTTGATTTACTTTTTAACAGAAACAATGGCAAGAAGAGTGCCTGTCCCTCACTCTTGAAGAAATTGTTCATATCAGAAGTGTTTTAACAAAAGCTGAACTTGAAAGTCTTCCAGTTGAAGGTCGGGTTAAAGAAGATGCCGAAAGGAGAAAAGTATGAGTTCAATCTTAAATTTGTATTAATTCAAATACATAATGTTTGTCTTTATATAAAATTATTTTTTTAATATCAACCTATATATACCAGTCTAGTCAAAATATATATAAACTTCCTTTATAAATTGTACCATCTATAACAAAGTATTTTTCCAGGTATGCTTCTTATGTATGAAAACACGTTTTGGTATTTTTGGTCCTTGGGGACAAATCTGCAAACTTTGTAAAAGAACTGTATGTGCCAAATGCTATTCCAAGGTAAGGCCTATTTTTAAAAAATTTAAAAATGTAAATGAATTTTAGGTTTTTTATTATTTAACTTTTACTACCTTGACTCCAATCATTATCATGCATATGAAAATTCTTTTTTTCTCTTTTATTCCATTTAGGAATGTTATTTATATTATAGATTAAAACTTATTTTATGCTCTGCTAATTTTTAAAATGAATATTTGTTTATATAATAAATATATTTAAACATTTAAAATAAGATAAACCAATTGCTCATCATCTTTTGAGAAACATAAAGTCCACAGTTGCTGCCATTATGATTGTTAACAAATAGAGATTACATTGGTTAATGTTAAATGAATACTTATACGTTAATTCAAGTTTTCAAATCCAAAATGCTAATTTTTTTTATTCATATTAATGAGGTATAGTTGACTGTTAAGTATTAGGAGAAGTAGATAGTTGGGGTATGCAGTCATAAAGATGAAAATCTTCATGACTGCATACCCCAACTATCTACTTCTCCTATTTTTTTTTTATTGAACTATTTATTCTCTTGCAACTTGTTTCAATATTAAATTGAATTATCATTTTGAAGCCATCCATTCTTTCCCTGTGCCACTATAAGATTGATGCAAATGAAATCACTGGTCTATCCATAATGGTATATAATCCGTACACTGTCATTGGTTTGTGTCCCCATTGTTAGGAAACAATAAAATTTATTATGTATTTAAATTAATAATGGCAACACTGATTGTAACAGTGCCTTTCTGTATGACGTCATGTTAGCTCGTTATTAAGAAGTGACGCTCTCACATGAAAGCTTATGCTTAGGTTATATTATCCCGCACTTTTGTTAGTTAAATAAAGTTAGTCAGAACTGAACAAGTTCTTTATTCTTTCCACATTACCGAACAGGTTATGGGCATATAGTTAAAAACAAAAGTGTCGGAAGTGTTTAATTTAAATTTAAAAAGTCAGGAGTGTTAGCGTTGGTTTGATCAGGTAGTGACGCTATTGTAATAGCATTTTTTTAAGTTTGTGGTCATCATCGTATTCTACAATTTCTGTAGCCATGGAACAACAATTTACAAAACTGAAAGGCAGCAGCAATTGGAATATATGGAAATTCCAAATTAAAATAATGGCCGAAGCAAAATCCTTGCAGGATGTTTTGTTAGAAGGAAATTCAAAACCAGCTGAAGGTAAGGATTTGGATGAATGGGTCAGAAAGGATTGCAAAGCAAAAGAATTACTAGTTTGCCGAATGGAAGATGAACCCATGATCCATCTTTTGACATGTGAGTCATCTTTTGAAATGTGGTCAAAGCTTTTAATCATTTATGAACAAAAACCAGAGACCTCAGTTCACCTATTGCATGAACGGTTCTTTAATTACCATTATGAAAATAAAGGGATTGCTACTCACATATACTCAATTATGGACATTGCCTCTAAATTAAAGCAGTTAGAGGAAATTATTTCTGACAGACAGGTAATGACAAAGATTCTTATGTCCCTTCCCTCAGAAATGAAATACTTCATATCGTCTTGGGAATCTGTCAATCCTCGTAGACACTATCAACGAACTCACATCTAGATTGTTAATAGAGGAAGGGAGAGCAAATCTCAGATATACCGATTCAGAGAATAAGGCTCTTGTTTCTAGGACTAATATGTGGTGTAGTATTTGTTCTAAAAACAATCATAGTACTGAAAAGTGTTTTAAAAACAAAGGTGTTAGGCCTAAAGTTGTTTGTCACTTCTGCTCAAAACCAGGACACATTAAGAAGAATTGCAGATCATTCTTAAATAAAAATAAGAATACTGAAGGTGAATGGAAAAATGCTTTTGTGAGTATGGCATGCATGAGTAACGGTGATAATCGTTACAAATTTTATCTTGACAGTGGTGCAACAGAACACATGTGTCCATGGACAGAATATTTTAAAGATTTACGACCTTCTAAAAAATATGTCAAAATAGGCGATGGCAGTTTATTGGAAGCAACAGGTGTCGGAAATATTAATGTAACAGCTATTGTCAGTGGCAAGAAAATTCCTACAGTGCTTAGAAATGTGTTACTTGTTCCCGATTTAAAATTGAATTAATTTTCTTTGACTCAAGCTTTGTCAAAGGGCTTCACGGTGATTGGCAAAGGAGAAATTTGTCAACTGGTTAAAAATGGCCAAGTATTTGCAGAGGCGATTTTAAATAATAATATGTTCGAATTAAATTTGGAACTTGATTATAAACAAGCTGCAGTATCGTCGAAATGGGATCCTAAAGGAAAAACTGAAATATTTGTTGGACATGAAGAGCACTCAAAGGCTTATAGGGTTTGTTATCCAGAGGAACGAAGAGTTGTGATTGCGTCTAATGTTTACGATAATGAATATAAAAATAATTATTTTGAAAACTCAGAAATATTTTGGGAGTCAGATGAAGAGGATATAAGTCCAGAATTCCAAGATGAAGAAGAGGTCAAATTACTTGGAGAGGGTGCTAATGAGTCATTAGTAGATTTACCAACACAATATGAAAACCAAGTAAATGATTATATACATTCCAGGAAGCGTATGAGAAGGAGGGGCAGATCTGGCAGGTATAGGCTTTTTCACAGGTCCTTAGAACAAGAAAGGGAAAGAGAACAGTTTAGGGAATCTAAGAAAATGAGAGAAGCCACTGCTAGGAGGTTACCATCAAGGAAAAGGGATTTTAGAAGATCTGTAAGCACACTTAGGTCCAAGTCTCGATCTAGATCGAGACCCCACATGAGAGCTGAAGCCAAGAAACTGGAAAGAGACATCAAAAAGCGCTTAAAGAAAAAGAAATCAAGAAGTCGAGAAAAAGTGCGTGAAAAAGGACATGAATCAAACGCAAGTAGTGCTTCGCCTGAAAGATCCCCAACTCAACCTGATAATCGAGATCCTTCAAGGTCTCTTTCTCTAACACCATCATCATTCCAAAAATTCAATGACAAAGGAAAGAAACAAAATAGGAAAGAAATCAAAGTCAAAAGAGATCCATCATCATCTGAGGATGAAAGGAGCTCTCCTGAAGCTACCAAGAAGTCTGAAAAGTCTATGTTACTTGCTCCCGCCAGAATAAAAACCAAGGAATGCTTGGAAAGAAAATCACAAAGAAGAGAGAGATCCAAAGATCACAACGAAGTTTCTCAGAAAAAGAATGAATCACCAGAGAAAAAATGTAAGAGCTCTAGAATTGTTTATGCTGAAAAGAATACTTCAGACGATTCAGATGATTCTCATGACTTTAAAAGAGACAAGAAGAAGATAGTCAACACAAGTGATTCTGACGATGAAGAAGTTAAGAAGCCAAATAGAAGACTAAAAACACTGGAACTAAACCAAGTTTACAATTATGTTTTTGAACTGAATTAAATTTAAAATGAGAGGAACATGTTGGTTTGAGGGAGATGTGTTAGGAAACAATAAAATTTATTATGTTAGGAAACAATAAAATTTATTATGTATTCAAATTAATAATGGCAACACTAATTGTAACAGTGCCTTTCTGTATGACCCCATGTTAGCTGACGCTCTCCCATGAAAGCTTATGCTTAGGTTATCCCGCTCTTTTGTTAATTAAATAAAGTTAATCAGAACTGAACAAGTTCTTTATTCTTTCCACATTACCGAACACCCATGATTACCCTACTACTCTTTTTCAAGCCCATTAGTTTCTCTTAACATATCTGTTCCTTTTTAGGTTCACATCAGTGTGTGAACTACTTCTACTTCTGGGCATATTTTGACCTTAATATTGTCAACAATTTTGTTACTTTTCCTCCACAAGTTATTTGTTGAAATACAAAGTACCACTTAGCTCAAATCGTCAAACCCACAAATATAATGCATATCGATTTTGCTCTTTAACTTTGAGTTTTGTAATCATCAATAGGTCTTTATTATAACCTTACCATTGGAAAATTAATAGCAATAATATGAAAGTGTAGTTAAATTTATTGATGTACTTACCCACTTATAATACTCTTAAAATGTGTTTTATATTAGAATATTTTATAAAATAATAAGACATCAATGTAATAAACATTGTGATGATGGTAGAATTGATAAGGTATACAAAATTATTATCATCTTCACAATAATAGTAAAAACAAAAAGGGGTAATGTTTTAGTAGAGGTTGGATTAGTAAGACATGAGTGAAACAAGTTTGTATGGATGGTTTGTTGTTTATTTCATGTCTTATATGATTAAATGATAACAAAGTGATAACACGTAAGCAATTGATATTATCAAAGAATAGAACATAATTGAGATATAAATTTTAATTTATTGTGCCGAATTTTTAGCTTACAATGCAAGCCTTCATCAAAAAGATTATTAAAGAAAAACAGCATAAAAATAAAGAATAGCAAGTTTTGAAAAAAAATAAATAAATAAAATTAAGAAATTTTATAGAAATAAGTAAATTTTTTTTTTTTTTTTTTTTTTTTTTTTTTTTTTTTTTTTTTTTTTTTTTTTTTTTTTTTTTTTTTAATAGAAATAAAAAAGATATTATGATAAAATATTTTGTACCTTTATTAAAAGAAAATATTTAATATATTTATTTCAATTTTTTTTCCAAAATTTACTATTATTTATTTTCATTATGTTTTTCTTTTCTTATATTTGTTAATATTCACCCCTTTGGTCATATATTTTTGTTTGTTTTTCTTCTATCCCTGATGAAGGCTTGCATTGTAAGCCAAAACATTGACACAATAAATTAGAATTTCAATTCTCTGACTGCACACCCTCACTACCTACATCTTCATTATGGCCACAGTCAATAAATACCTCATCAATCAATATTAACTCCTAGATTTGATTAAAAACCATGTGTAGTTAATAGGGGCAGCCAAGGGATGACATGAATTGGGAAAATGATATTTCCTCTCACGGTTGAGGAATAAAGGACAGTTGCAATCTTCTTTAAGAAGGGACAAAACATCAAAATAAGTTGAGAGAAGGTAACAATTGAAAAAGATATTGTTGTAGGAGTAGGAGCGGAGTCATGATTCGATAAAGTTAATTAGGAATCAAACAAGGAAGTACCAATAGATTGGTAATAATACATCACACTATGGAAGTCCCCTAAGGGTCTGATCTACAGTTTGAATTTACCTAGTTCTGCTAAAATGATCCTATCCTTCAAATTCGCGCATATTCATTTGTAGACAGCCAACCCCATGTGTCTGTCTCTTAAGGTCTGCATGATTATTTTACTAGAAGTTCTTTCAAAAAAACCTTCAATGTCTACAAAGATGCCTGCCTTAATTTCATTTTGTTTTAAGGACCTTTGAAAGAGTAAAATTTTTTCCATGAGACAAAGTTCTTCATGATTTACATTTATCACTATTAATTATTGCATCTATAGTAATTTATAAGTGTTTTGTTTTATATTGCAGATGAGAATTCCTACAGAGCACTTTTCTCATGTGCCAGTAGTTGCGTTGAGCCCTAGCATGATGTCTCCTACTGAACCAGATGAATCCCTTTCACGTTCCCTTGCTTTGAAGCTTCTACCAGATGGAGTAGGAAGTGCCCCCACCAGCCCTAAGCTCACTAGATCTGCACCTCCTTCCCAGATGTCAACCAGTCTAATATCAGAAGGGCCCATTTCTCTGCCTCCTTCCAGTCCATCTTACACTCCATCGGACAAGTATGCCTCTTTATGTATCCAAATATTTAGAATACTTTTCTAGTATTTTCCTCTAAAATAATTTTTATGTTATTTAAAAGCTGTAGTTCCTATAACTCTCTGCTAGTTTTAGTATACAGTTTCAGTTTTATCATTATAAAAATTTATTGCAGATGGCGTGTGGCAAGAGCCCGTGCCCTGGGTAGGCAAAAGGCTGAAAAACTGAAAGGATTGCAGATGACTGTGTGCCATGACTGTAAAGCGATGGTACTGCAAATAATTAAATCTTCACGCACAACCCGCAATAATGCTATAAGAAACCTGACCCTCGACCTATCTCCTGTTTACTAATTTTAGCCAAGAATAAAGAATCAATAATCAAATTAAAATATAAAGAAAGAGGAATGAAATTAATTAGAAAAGAATAATACTGTCGATGTTCTTATAGATAATATATGTATGTATATATTGCAAGTTTTCCCCTCTCTGGTACTTAATAGTTTTGTTTATATGTAATGATTAAAGCAAATTATTAAGTGATGAAATGATAAGCCCCACCTCTCTTTCTTATGTTCCTAGGAAATAAAGTTTAGTTTTGTATATAGTGTATAATTCATTGAAACTGTTGTGTATATCTTCATGTATTGATAGTGATGTATATGTGAATAAAATTATGTATAAATATTTTATTTTCAATAATATATGGAAATATGGAACCATTATTGGTCTACTACAAATAGATATAGATTGTAGCTACATACATTTTAAGGATAATTACTTTCATCTTGACGGCAAATATATGAGTATATTTTTCAATCAAATCCATTATTATAATTAGGATAATTTATTAACGAATAAATCTGTATATTTGTAAACAATAATATGTAACCTACCTTAAGTTATTGACTGTACGTGTCTAGGATAAATGATCATAATAAAAATAATATAATTATGTAAAACTGATCCTTATCAATTTATTTTTATGTGATAGAAAATTGACAGATATGAATTCAAAAGTTGTAATATAGTTTTTTCTTTTTTGAATTGGTGCACAAATTGTATAGCTGTTTGTAACAGTAGTAATTATATATACTCAAATACTTATATTAAGAATAAATAACAAAAATTTAGCTTAAACATAAGTTTATCAATTCTTAACAAATTTTCATATTTAAAATATCGCTGATTATAGATTATAGATTACTACAATTTTCTCTACTTTCACTCTGAGAACACACATGTGATAAATTTTATAAAATATTCTCTCATGTAATGTTTTACAGATAATGCACATTTTTTCATGTAGAGAAAAAATTACTGCCTGTCATTTTTATAATCACTAAATTTGTAATGGACTTTTATACCTAATGAATTAAAGTCTATAGTTCCTTTTTTTTATTTAATGTTTATGAAGTTATTCACTAATGCACCAATTCATTAGAATTGTTAAAATGGCTGTTGTACTAGTAAAAATTAAAATTGTGATGCAATATACATTCTTTTTTTTTTAATTTGTTTTTTTTTTCCAATTCCTTTAAAATAAATTTAATACTTAAGTATTTTCTGTTAGAATACAGCCATCTACTTTATCCTTTGGCTATTGAAGTAACAGATTCAGTTAAGAAACGTAATTTAGCCTATTCATTTATTTCAGGAATAAATTAGAGTAATGTCACAATGATAATTATTTGATTATTACTGCGAACTTCAATCCAGCCTCATTATGCTGACTGGATAATGTTATTTGTTTGTGTTTTCAGGCTCTTATAGATGGATTGATCAATTGAATTTTATTACACAAAAATTCTATGATAAAGTTAAAGAATTTTTTTATCTTGACAATATTTTCTATGGATTTTTGCTCATTTTTTTAAACCAATTGGCTTGACCTTCAGAAAAATGATCTTAGGGAATAAAGACAGCAGGGTAACTTATTTGAAAGGCAATTCATAATGATTTCAACTTACATTTTTAATAATAGTAAAAAAAAAGTGTTATTGTGTTTATTACTAATAAATTTACTTTTATTTTAAAACAATGATGAGTTTACTAAGTGAATATATGAGGTTCTATAAATTGCTACCGACAGAGTAACCATGAACCAGATAAAGAAATTAATCTCAGAAAAGAGCTTCATTTAGAATGTCAATTTTTTAAAAATATTTTTAAAGTTTAAGTAGATTTATCTAAATTATTAATTTAAATTAAATTAAATATAAGTAAATTAATCTCTGTCAATTAATTTAATTTAAATTTTCCAGAAATATTCATTAATTCACCTCTCAATGTGTGGCTAAAATTAATTTATATCTATGATTTAGAGGCTACTTCATTCCATTAATTTATTTGTTTATAAACCCTTTTAAGAAAGTAAAGTAGAATAAATAATAATTATTTGTCCTGTATGATTTATATTACAATTAAGCTGATCTTCTATTAATTAATCAACTACATTGATTCCTGAAATATTTTAACATTTGAAAAAAAGCAAAAGTTATTAAAAAATAAATAAATAAACATTAAAATTATTTCATGTTCCAGTATAGTCAAATAGTAAGAACAATGTAACAATGTTATATTTTATGAAGGATTAATCTCATTTTCTGGCTGTATTCAAATAGAAAAGACCAATGACTTTTACAACTGATTAAAACCAGAGAAATTAAAAAATAATAAAAGATAATTAGATTGGTAAATATAGTTTTTAGGGAAAGCTATTTGTTCTCTGCCTTGATAATGCTAATCTATAGGATTTATATTAAAAAAAAAAAAAAAAAAAAAAAAAAAAATGGTTTCCGAAATAGCCCAAAATGCAAAGAGATAATTAATGATGCTTCCTGAGTTATACAATGTGATTACAGGCTATGTTTCTGGAATGCATTTTTTTTCTCAGTAGCAGTGTCGCATATTGATTGCATTGCAAAGCAATGTTTGATTACTTATGCAATTGAAACAAATATATATTATATAACCAAAATTAATTTTTTTTTTTTTTTTATTCAATGATCTAATTTAGTTTTAACATTCAATGGTTTTTATGCAAAATAATACTTCTTAGTTTTACCAAAATGCAGTCACTAATATTCATATTGCAAACTTAGAACTTATAAAAAAAGAAAAAAAAAACTGGCCAAACATATTCTATAAGATTAACTAAAATAGACAATAATGAAAGATTCGTCACTTTTTTCTGTATTAAAATTAATATGAAAGCATGCATGCTCACATCAATTTGGCCTTAGTTTCTCACATTTCATAAAAATGAATTGAATTACTCCTAATATTCTAAATTAAGGAAATTAATAATTAAATTTTAACAGTGATAAATAACTTTAAAAAAAAAAATAAACAAAACAATTACCTATCCTACATTTATCACAAACAAAATTCACAATAATCGAACTAAGTAATCAAAACTAAATTCATGTTATCCTTTTATGTATTATTTACAATACATTTTTTGTAGATTATTTTGGCTCTTAAAATAAAAGTATTTTATTTATAATTAATTACTAAGGATGAGTTGATTCCAAATTTCGATTCCGGTGCCACCAATGAAGAAATAAACTTACAATTTGAAACCAAAGAAATAAATGCAACCAGATAATAGTGCCTTTTTATAATACATTTTCACCTTTCTTTGGAGTCTATATGTCCCCAAATTTAGATTATATTTCATTATTTATTCAAGCATTCAACCCGTAATGTACTATTGAAATAAATCCAGACAAGTATTAGTGCATCTAAAGTGAATATTTAGCGAGAGGTTTAGTAACATTTCCAACCCTTTAGTCAATTAATGAAACCCAAAACCTTTTTGAATGATTATCTTCTGAAATAAGAGTTTGTGAAATGAGTTATCATTTTAAACAACGACTGATTGTGATTAAATAGATTTATTATTTGTTGTATATCATAAATGCTACTTTTCGTTTACTGATTCATTTCTTGGATAACTACTTGTTTTTTTCATTTATTTAAAACTTTATTGTATGAAAATAATATTATTGTTTTTTTATTTATTTGGTTTACTTTATTTAGCTATGGATTATACTTCGTAATATAAATTTATTTTCAAACTGAGATATCGAAATTGTGAATCAATTTCTTGGTGTTGGTACTGGTATCGAAAATTGAAAATGTTTGGAACCGACACATCACTAATAATTACTGATAATTAAAGAACAAAAAGATTAATCAACTTAAAGAATCAGAACAGAAATTTTAAAAAACTGAATGAAACTTCTGAGGTGAATTTGGTATTTTAAAAAATATACATTTTTTTTTACATATATACAAAAAATTTATGGTAAATGCATTTGTAAAATAAAAAATATTAAAATCTATAAAATTATTCTAAAACCAGTGAGCTTGTTTTGGACAATAAGTTAAATTTATACACATTGAGGAAAAGAAAACTATATGGTAATGAGTTAAGTACTTACTTAACACTTTGAAACAGTTTGCTTCAAAATCAAGAAATTAATTCTATATAACTTGAGATCAGGCATATTTTTGAACTTTTGTGCCTTTTCTCAGACTAGATGTTTCATTTATCTATACTGATAGTTTCAAATTCTCCAACTTATACAAAACATAATTTTTTTATAGTACATTTTTTTTTTTTTAATATTTTTTGGAAGTTCTATATATTCTTGCTGTGAAACTGCAACATGAATATTATGGGTCGACAAGAATTTCAAAATGCACAGATCCCATTCTGTCCCTGGCTCCAGTTTGTCTTTGGTAAATAATATTCTTTGCCCATGCACGGCATTCGATGTTTACGAGTCTTGCCACTGAAAAAGAAATATACTTCTGTTATATTTACTGAATTCATCAATGTATTTACAAAACTACATGTACATATATGTA
The DNA here is from genome assembly GCA_003667255.2 of Euschistus heros. Lineage (NCBI taxonomy): Eukaryota > Metazoa > Arthropoda > Insecta > Hemiptera > Pentatomidae > Euschistus > Euschistus heros. The sequence continues at coordinate 950,832 of RCWM02000270.1, forward strand.
CTGATATAAAACCATTTATTATTTGTACTCTTATTTATCAAAGCTGAAAAAATGAGTAGGTTTTATAGATTTAAATTATACAATGCATGAATGTGAAATCAAAAGTTAAAATACAGTGGGTCAAAAAAGTATTGGCTCCCCCAATTTTTTTCTTATATTTAAGAAGTATAAAGGTTTATTGTTTGTTGCTTAATTTGTTTAAAAAGTAGCATACAACTTTCAATTTTTGATTGAACTAAATGAAAAGAAACTGTAATTAAAAAAATAAAATAAGAATTTCAAGGTTCAAAAAAGTATTAGCTCAGCAGATATTTTTATTTTGATAAATATTATATTAAATTTTGTGTTCATTTTAATTTTTTAATTATATAAAGCAACCAACCACTCCTTTGTGTTATAATCAGTATCCTCCAGGTTGTTTATTTCATTGGAAGATATGTGTATCTGTGTTCACCATCTTTTCAGCACTGCTGTTCAAGTTATGGCACAAAATGCTAACATGTTTATCTGCATTCATGCATCAAGCCCAAGATTCCCAATCTGTCCCATCACACACAAACCTAAACTAAAATGCTTTTAACTACTCATTTATTGTTAGCCTAACATTGCTCATTTGAAATTAACTATTTGGTTTACTCCATTCATATTTATGGCCATCAGACCCAAAAACTCCAGTGGTTCCTTTATGAAAGTTTTGACAAACTCGAGATATTTTTTTCAATTTACCTCAGTTATGAATTGTTTCTTTCTTTGAACTCAACAATAATAATTAATACTGGACTAGTTCTTTTACTGTTTGCATGATAAAAGTTGTGCTAGTTCATGCAATCTGTTTGGCTATGTTAATGGCAAAAATAGAGTGTTTTTGTCATTATATTGTGAACTCTTCTTTAGCTTTCAGAAAATTCTTGTGGCCTCCATGAGAGTTGTTTGTTAAGAAATGAACCCATTTCATTATTCTTTTTTTTATGATGTTTCTGAAGGGACTGAAACTTATATCAAGTCTGTAATTTAACAATGATTGTGATGCAATTTAACCACATGGATTCATAATAATAAATTAAACTCTTGTGTGTTTTCGCCATGTAATTAAAACAGAACTAATTAGAAAATAATGTAAAATAAACTTATCCATTCCTATTTGTGTTTATTTCAGACTAAAAGAACTAGGTAATGTAAATAAAGAACTTATTATCTTATCTTTCACAACTGTGACAATACTTTTTTGACAATTGAAATTCATACTTTCAAGTTTAGTTTATATGATGTAACCAAATTTAATAGTTGAATACTAGTTTTTAAAATAAATTTTAACATCGAATCTTGAAGTCCAAAAATAAAAATGTCTGAAAATTGTTCATCACCCTTAGCTTTAAATGTGGTAAAAAGTCATCCTCGAAAGAGAGCGGGGTTTGGGTGGGGGAGGGGGGGTTAGGGTTGAAAATCGTATGGTTTTAGCTGTTTGATTGAATAACTCGGAAACCATTACTTTTAGGCATTGTGTGTTTTAAACATTACTAAAGGTAATCAAATATTTTTGATTCTATTCATAATTTGTACAGATCAATAGTTTTAGAGCTGTGGAGGAGGGAAAATAGGGAATAATTTGTCCATATTTGTTGGAAATTTGATTTCCTTTAATAATATATAGAACAAAAAATGTGCTAAAAGTAACGGTTTCCAAATTATTCGATCAAACAGCTTAGAACATACGATTTTCAACCTGTCATATATTCTCCATTTTCCAATTATTCCATGCAATGAATAATTAACATTCCACATGTTTCGGAAATACAATATTTTACTTCTTCAGGCTTGTCATCAAAAACTTATCTATTACAGTATTACAAGTTATATATTGATTATTATATATTAATATCGAAAAACATAATCAGAACTTTCTAGTAACTAGTCATTAAAATTTTTAATGTTTCTTATAGAAACAATGTCAACATACTTTAAAATTAATACATTTAATCTGCATTCTTATTGCTCCTTAAAACAATGATCATGGGACAAAAGGTACTGCTATTATGTTGTTTACACTAATTAGGATCTTACACTCCTAATTTTTAGTTTATTACAAATATTTACATTTTATTTAAATTATTATAATTACTACTTAAACTGTAATTACAGCACCAGTTTTTGTACATTTTATATTTTTAATTTATTTATCATCATTGCATGTATTGAACCTACTTAATCTGTACTTGTTTTATAAACTGCATTTTCTTTTTTAATGCTTTATTCTGTTAGTTTCATACATAAACATAAAATCAATTTTCACAAAGGACAACAATAACAATGGCGGACTGTCCAGGACAGTTAAAAATTGTTAAATCTTGGCAAATCTCAAAATAGTATCTTTTAGTGTTCAGGAAAACAGATTAAACAGGAAGATATTGGGTCCTTTTAAAATTAATTGTTTTAATTTTATATGGACAATCGATTTTCAAAAGGACGAAAATTACTTTGTCCAGAAGGGGTGGCCAAGAATGTCCTTCAGCCTTCAAAAACCATCAGATCCTGGTAGATGAAACCAGTATCCTTCAGTAGCTTTCATTATCTTCTTATTTTTATTATTTTTTTTGTCATAATTTAGTATTTGTATATTATTGACCTTATTGTTACACATGTTTAGAGCAAAATAATGTAAAGATATTATAAATACTGATATATGAAAGTAAAAGAAAAGGCATGCAAAAATCAAGGGAGACATGGAACATGGTCAGCCTAAGGGAAGGTTATGAGACTTATAGAAAAATGTACTTTAGGTTAAGTCCTAAAAACTAGCCAAAATGCAGCTTATCACATTTTTTCTGGACAGTGGTCCATATTTAACCTTCATTGGCTGGGCTAGGTAGAAAATAAGAGTTAATGATTGGGGCCAGATTGTAAAATATATTAAAAATTGAAACTACCAGAAAAATTCTTTTTAAAATGTAAATTGCATTGATTTAAAAATACTACAAATGATATCAACTAGCTCTAGGTAATTTAAAATTGTTCTAAATACCTGGGGGTCTCATAAAACGTACAGCAACAAGGGGGCTCAAGTATCCGGGCTGGTTCATGTAGGGATAGTAGTACCCTGGGAATCCTGGTCTTGGAAAGTATTGGATTGGGCCTAACGTTTCATTGTCTGCAGGTCCTTCTGGTGCACAACTTACCCAAATAGTTTCCAGCTATTACAACAAATAAATTTGAATTTAAAAAAACAAAAATTATCAATTTATGAAAGATTAAAATTAATTTCTACAGTTAACTAATGGAACACAAGTCCAAAATATCCCTAAAATACTGTCTATATTTGCTAAGTTATTGCTATCCTAATGATTCATAAATTAAAATATGTTATACCTGTTTTCTGTCGGTTAAAGCAATTCTCCTAATTTCTTTTTTCAAAAATTCTGGCATGTTGGAAGGCAGTTCACTTTCATTTTTGTAATAGTCTGGTACCCATCCAATAATCTGGCAAAATAAATATTTCTATTAAGTATTTGTGAATGTTTCTTTTATTCAAAGCACCAAAATTCTGATTTATAAATGATCATATTCAGGTTAGATATAAATTGAACCAGAAATATCAAAATCTTTTTTTATAACTAAGATAGAATAGAATAGAAAGAAAATTTCATGGGGCTAAGTCCGTTTAGAATAACATTACATAACAAAAAGAAAAATCATATTAGGTCAAGACAATTTAAAAATTAAACAAGATAGATAAAAGTGAATACAATTTCACAATATATATATATATATATATATATGTGTGTGTGTGTAAAGTATTAAACAGGAAGAAAGAGTGTCATTTTAAAAATTAAAACACAATCAATTTTCAAAAGAACAAAAACTAATTTGGAAGGAGAATGGCCAAATATGTCCTTCAGCAATCAAAAATCGTCAGAACCTAGCAAATTTGAAAAAAGTATCCTAAAGTGTTTTTATAAGGAACATACTTCAGTAATTTATGAGAGGAAGTCTTGAGGCTTGGGATATTATCAATTGTCTAGAATTGATTTAGAACTGAGGTCGGAAACCAGTATAAAGCAAGTAGATTTTTGTAAAAAAGAATAGGTGTCAACCAATTTTTGACCATCTCTGCACTTAAGGGATAATTTCATTTGTAAAATAATAAGGATTATTTCAAAGTTTAGGGTGAATTTTAGAATATTTTATAGAAAACCTACCTCTGTAATTATAATCCTCAACTCTGTCTAATATAATCATTCAGCATAATCCAGGACTTTATATAATGTTAATAAGTAAACTTATAAACAGTCACACGATTTCTATGGATTACACTGGAAGTATAGAACCTTTGTCTAGTAAATATTGAAGCACTCAGAAATAATGAGTAGTTTCTCATTATTTAACTATAGTATGAAAATTGTATATCTGTTTTTAGGAGAGATGAAAACTATTTATATATTGTAATTTGAAAATAAAATACAGTACCTAAGTTATTACAATTTAGAGAAAAGAGTGAATAAGTAAGTAAAACTAATTTGTAATACCATCACAATGTTTCAGAATGTATGTTTATATTTAATAAATGTTGTGTTCAAATGACTTTGAGTTATGTTTTCGTTAATTTCATGAAATTATTTATTATTATTATATATTTATTAAAAAATAAATAGTGTATTTATTTTATGTTTATATTGTTTTAAATAACAGATTTCTGTTTTCTTAATCCGAAGGTGAATGGGGTTATCTTATAAGTTCTTGCCTTTTTAAACAATTATTGTAATATATATATTTACGTTATAAATTTGTATCAAATTACATTATATATTATGTTATTTTAATATATTGTTATGATATATTAAATTGAAAATTGTATGGATATTACAGGGTGTGGGGGTTGATAGCAAGTAGGACACCCCTGACCTTGGAGTAAATAAACAAAATACTTCAAAGGTAAGGTATAAACACAGAACACAAAACTTAACAATCGAAGTTAGTTCTGTGTGGGTATAAACCCTTGGAGAAGGTAGAGAAGGAACCTATAAAAGGATACTTAAGTCAGTGGTGACCTATAGCCCTAGGAGCAGCTTGGTTTCTCCAAGCAGAGTCAATTTTGTTGGACAATGGTGTTGACAGGAGTAGAATGGACAGGACAGTGATAAGTGAAAGTGTGTGGGTTCTCTCATTAATGTACTGTAGAAAGTAAATTAAGCAAAGGTAATTTAACTACGTTATTTGTATATTAAAATAATAATAATAAGGTATTAGTTGATTGAGAAGTATTTGAGGCATAGATACATAGCTATTAAAAATAAATTAAAATATTATTTTTAATTTCAATGTATCTATGACTGCATACCCCAACAATCTACATCCATTAAAATAATTAATATAATAAGTATATACAATCTTGTGTCTTTCTTTCTCTAATGAAATATAATCATATTCAAGATGCTATTTGTACTATATTATATTTTTAGGAAACACTTAAAATCAAATAGTAACACAAGAATGCAATACCAATGGTACTATATTACACTTACTCTGTTTAGTTTCAAGAAGATGCATGGGGAAGATTGTGGAAACCCATATTTATTCTTCAATGTACATTCAGCCCATTCAGGTGCTTGAACATCAACATCACAGACTTTGTCTTCAGGTTTTGGTCTACCATAATCGCAGGAAACTCTGTTTTTCACGCCAGGTGGCTCCATATAAGCTGTAATACATCAGTATACTTTATTTATCTATTATTGAATAATTAGTAAAGGTAATAACAATTTAAAAAACAAACAAACAATAAATAATCAAAATATTATAATTTATATTTTATAAACTGTTTAAATAGCTGACAAAATATTTTGCAATATTTTACAAAATCTAATACTGAAATAGTAGAGTTAATTAGCAACTAACTCATTTGCTAAGTTTGACTTTTTATTCACTCCTACCAAAGCAGGAAGTCCCAGTTATTTGTTGTAACACAACTTTTCAAGCCAGAGTGTGATGTTTAAGATTACTTTTTTAAATGAAAGTCAATCTTATATTAAGTTCAATCAGGATTTTTTCTGGGAAGAGCTGTTATAGATTCCCCAATGCTTTTGACATCATTTTTCAAATTAGAAATAGAAATTGAAGGAAAATAAATATTAAATGATATACTAAAAATTCCAAAAAAAAATATTAAATTGAAATAAGATCCCATGAAGGGAAAGGTTTTTTCCACAATCATATTCAGGAAATAAATCAATTAATCAAATATCATTTAATACCTGCAAGGTATATATTGAAGTCATCCTTGTTAAACTTTAAACATTTTCATGTCTTGAATTTATAGGGAATTATTAATTTTTTATTTATATAACTCCTATCTGATGTAAATTAAAAGACGTTATAATAAAGTTGAAAAATAACAAAGCGCCAGGTTTCAATGGGATTCCAGCTAAAATTCTTAAATATGGAGGAAGTATGTTGTATCGGGATATTTATGAGCTTATTTTAGAAAAATGGAACAAGGGAGAAATGCCTTAGGAATGGAATAAGGCATTGTACCGTTACATAGAAAGGGTGAAAAATTAGATTGTCGAACTTACAGAGGGATTACTCTATTAAGCACAATTTACAAAGTGCTTTAAATTTTGTAACTTCTTCATCTAACCCTTATACCTCATGGTGTCGGGGCTAAACTAAATTTTGTAACTAAAAAGGCTAATTATAGCAGCAGAAGGAGTCATAGGTGAATATCAGTGCGGGTTCCGCCCCGGACGATCTACCATAGATCATATATTCACTATTAAGAATATGTTAGAGAAGTGCTACGAATGGAACAAAAATTGTACCACCTCTTCATAGACTTTAAACAGGTCTATGAAAGCATAGAAAGAAGCCAGCTGTACGAAATCCTAATATATTTAAGTTAACCCACAAAACTTATTAGGCTGATAAGAACGACTCTACAGAACAGTAGAGGTTTAGCAAAGAATAGCAAAACAAAATACATATTTTCTTCTAGAAAGAGCTCTATCAGTAGAGATTTAATAGGGAGAATATTCAACTTTGAAAGCATCAAAAAATTTAAGTATCTCGGTACTACAGTAACCGAAGGTAACAAAATGGATGACGAGATGAAATCGAGAATTGAAAGAGGAAACAAGTGTTATTGGTTGCTCAGGGAAAATTTCAAACTCAAGATACACCAATTAAACTGAAAATAAGAGTATATAAGACGACACTTCGCCCAGTTGTTGTTTATGGTAACTAAGTCTTAAAGACGACTAACTAGAGGAGGACACACTCAGTTTCTCACGGATCTTGTTGGAAATTTTTTTAGAGGTTCCTGGTCAAAACATATTAGATACGTATTTTGCCGTTCCGACTAATGGGCCCTAGAAACCGAGAAAAAAAAATAAAATAGTATTAAACTAATTTATTTTATATCTCGAGTTTAAAAAATGATATCGACATGATTCTTGCACCAAGATTTTTAGTTTTGGTTGAGAATTTAAGGGAAAATTCAGCCGCTCCATAAATTTTGGTTTAGGTTACTTAAATTCTAAAAAAAAATATTAGATTTTCAAGTAGATAACCTCTATAGATTTTTCACACAAAAATTGAAGTCAAATTCTAAATCAGCACCCTCAAAAACATTGAAAAACGTTTATTCAATAAAAACAAAAAATATCATTTTTTTTCACCCTCTTCGAGGAAAATGACATTTTCAAACCTATTATTAGTTACTTTCCTTTAAATCGCCATTACTTTGTCACGCTATTTTGGCTATAACTCCGAAACTAATAGTTCAATCTAAAACTGATTTTTGTGACATTCGACCTTGAATATCGAATGAAGCTAACGTGCTGAGATCGGTGAATTTTTACCACTTATTTAGAAGACCAAAACAAAGGGTATATGCAAAAATTCAGCTTCATTGGTTCATTTCTGAGATGAAATCCTTATTTGACTGGGCTATGTAGGGGCTTTTCTGACACACAGTAGCTCTGTTAGTATTGCTCGGATCAAAAATTTGACAACAGCTTACTGATCAGAAATTAAATGGAAAAAGTGTTTTATTTTATAACATTTATTTCGAGGACCTACCGTTTATTGGTTTAAATGAAAAAGGACACGTTTGAAATCCCTATTTTTTTCTCAACTTTGTTTATTTCGAATAATCATTAATTCTCTATTTAATTTAATTATTAATTTAAATAATACGATCCTTTTAATTATAAAACGTAAATTGGTAAAAGCAATAGATTATAGATAGTCCATTTCCATGATCTATTATTATTTTTCCGTCAGTGAGAAATACGAACTGCTTTTTCTTCTGGCATTACACACGTGTATTAAAATTATAAATGACACCATAAAGCCAATTTAACTCACAAGGAATTAAATGATAAGTCAAAGTAAATATTGACAAAAATTGCAGAAACAAAAACAGTCTTGTAGGGTACTGATAAAAGTATAGTTGACTGGTATGATGAATGGAGAAGAAGATGATCAGGGATGCAGTCAAAGTAACACCACGTCTAAGAAGAAATTCTTTAATACGTGCCAACGTTTCGACCTGCGTTGCTGGTCTTCTTCAGGGCTATAATGAACAAAATACCAGATGTGACAAAAATAACAGACCGATAAACAGATGACAAATGGAATACAGAATGGCATAGATAAAAAAAACAATATATAAAAACCGCATAGAAAAGATCAGATACATAAATAACTAAGAATACAAAGCAGCAAGGTACGGATAAGGACAAGACAGGAATGAAAAAGGAAAAAAAAATTAATAAATAAAAAATAAATAAATAAAATAAAAATTAATGGTATTGGATAAAAGGATAATAAAAAGGACAGAAGGAAATGAAATGTAAATTAAAAAATAAAAAATAAAAATATGGAAATATGGGAAAGAACGAGGGAAATAATGTAGAAGGTGATAAAAGAAAAGAAACGGATAAAAAAAATGAAGGTGAAGGAAAATAAAAGTGGAAAGATAAAAGTAAAAGGAAAAGAATATTAAAGAACACTTACCCACCGAACCACACTTATGGGGAGAAGGATGATGGCTGATGTGAAACGGTAAGAACAGCTGAGTAGGTAAAAGGGAGAAAAGGCGCGGAACACATGGATACAGAATAGGAAAATGAAACAATTAAAACGTAACAAAAAGATAAAAGAAAAATGAACAACAGAGAGACTATAAGGTAACAAAATAACAAATAAATAGAAGCAGAATAAAAAGAGATAAATACAATAATGCCAATGCCATCATGATCAGGGTGCAGCACAAATATAAAAAGATACAGAAAAATAACAAAATGAAGCAAATAGACATAATAATATAAAGTCAAAATTAGAAAAAGAGACGGAAAGGACCGAAGGGAAGGTTATTGTTTTTTAATAAGGTTAAAAACTTGGGAATAAGTGTGGGAAATGTACTCTTTGTCATTATTGTGGTTGACGGGATTAGGTTCGAGATGGATATAAATAGATTCAGATGATAAACGTTTACTACGGTTAGGGACCGTGGCAAGAATAGAAAGTTTTTTTGAAATCAAAGGTATGGCATGTTCCGAGAGTTTGGTGGCAGAGGAATGTTTGGAAGAAATGGAGAGTTTGTATTGGAAGATGCGGGTTCTAAGGTGGTTTTTGGTTTGGCCAATATATGAGGACTGACAATTAGGAAAAGCACAGGGTTTACGGTAAATATCGTTGGATCTGAGGTGGATAGGGATGGGATATTTGAGGTAAGTATAGATGTAGATGAGTTAGTTGTGGGATTTCAGGCCTAGGCGTAGGTTAGGGAAGGTAGAGCGAAGAGTTTTTGAATGCTGTCAGAAAGGATGGGGATATATGGTAGGGACCTGTATAATAATAACGGAGGTGGAGGTGCGGGGGAGTTTGAGGCGGAAAGTGTAGAGTTCGAATGATCGAGGTAATTGGAAAGGAGTTTGTTTATGGTAAGTGGTGGGAAACTGTCAGCCTGGTGGATTTGTTTGATGCGTAATGTGTTGGTATTATGGTATTGGGGATCAGGTAGGGAGAGGCAGCGATGGATGAGGTTCTTGGCGACATTAATTTTTTGATGGTAAGGGTGTTGGGAATGAAAGTTCAAAAGGCTACCAGTGTAGGTGGGTTTGGTGTACCAATTGGTAGATATAGAGTGGTCAGGATTTCTGATAACTAGAAGATCAAGGAAAGGGAGGGAATTATTGATTTCCCGTTCGATAGTAAAGCAAAGACGAGGGTGATAAGAGTTGAACGCAGAAAGGATAGAGGGAATTTAATCAGGGTTGAGGACAAGGAATAGATCATCAACATATTTTTTGATAAAGGCGATATTAGTAGGGTATAAGAGTAAAATGGAGTTAAGGAGGTCATTGGGGACGATGTTGGATATGGAAGGAGCAAAAGGATTACCCATGGCAAGACCGGAGATCTGGTAATAAAATTCATTTTTGTATGATAAGTAGCCGGATGCATATTTGCATATGCTATATTTGCAACATAGTTCTAAGGATTTTAAGTAGGATGAACGGTTAAGAGAGGTGTTAGGTTCGATGCATGACCAGTGATTGTTAATAATGAGGAGAGCGTTATCTAAGTGTATGTTAGTAAATAGGTTTTTAACATCCAAGGAGACCAGGATAAAGTTATCGGGAATGTTAAAGGAAAGTAATATTTCACGTAAGTGGAAGGAACTGCGAATATCATAAGGATTATCGTGGCTCAGGATTCGAAGGGAGGGGAGAAGGAATTTACTGAGTTTAAGGGACAGAGAATTGATATTAGAGGTAATAGAACGAAGCGGGGTGTTGAATTTGTGGATTTTAGAAAGACCATAGAAACGGGGAGCTACGGAATTGTAGGAAATGAGGTTTCCATAAGTTGGATAATTAATTTGTTTAGATTAGAGTTTTAATATGATGGTTAAATTTGGTTATGAGGGAAGGGGTAGGGTCCCGTTTGGTGGGGAGATAGGTGGTAGGATTAGAGAGGTGTTGCATCTTGTCATGATATCTGTCCATGATCACAGTCTTTCTACCTTTATCAGCTTTAGTAACAACAATGCGATCATTGGATTTAAGGAGGGATCGGGTGAAAGATATATCTTTAAAGAAAAGAGGAGAAAGGGTGGACATTTGGGAAGGTGGGTGCTGAAGGTGGTTAAATATCATGTTACTGACGGTAATTCGAGACAATTCTCTCTCTTCATCACTGCATCTAAGGTCATCTCTGTAAATATATTCAAAGTCACTGATTAATTGAGGGAGGGGGCTAACTTTAGACTGGGGAGTAACAAAGTTGGGACCTAAACTGAGAATATTTGACACAGGAGCGGGAATTTCAAAAGAAGAAATATTTTGAACCCAGCTATCAACCCCTTTAGGATAAACTTTATGGCGAAGTGAAATATCATAAAGTTGATTAAATTTATTGGTCAGTTGGAGCTTTTTTGGGGCTTTAGCAGAATGGGAAATATTGGTTATAAACTTATTTAAACTGATCATTATATGATTATCAATATCAGAACTTAAAATGTGAGTAAGGGATGATATTTCTTTATTGATATTGTGTATATCAAGGATCCACTTTTATTTTCCTTCACCTTCATTTTTTTAACCGTTTCTTTTCTTTTATCACCTTCTACATTATTTCTCTCGTTCTTTCCCATATTTTTATTTTATTTTTTTAAATTTACATTTCATTTCCTTCTGTCCTTTTTATTATCCTTTTATCCATTACCATTAATTTTTATTTTATTTATTTATTTATTATTATTATTTTTTATTTATTTATTTTATTTTATTTCTTTTCCTTTTTTATTCCTGTCTTGTCCTTATTCTTACCTTGCTGCTTTGTATGCTTAGTTATTTATGTATCTGATCTTTTCTATGCGGTTTTTGTATATTGTTTTTTATCTATGCCATTCTGTATTCCATTTTTCATCTGTTTATCGGTCTGTTATTTTTGTCACATGGTATTTTGTTCATTATAGCCCTGAAGAAGACCTGCAACGCAGGTCGAAACGTTGGCATGTATTAAAGCATTTCTTCTTAGACGTGGTGTTACTTTGACTGCATCTTCTTCTCCACTCTTGTAGGGTTTAATTATGAGAATTTAAATTTAAATAATTTAAAACCATACAGGTAAGCGGAAAAAAATAAAGAACATCATAGCATAGACGGTCAGCAGGATTAAGCTATTTTATTTGAAAATTTATCTCCTACAGATAAATGAATCACAGGTAAGCAAAAGAGAAACAATGTTCTTTTTTATTCTCGCTAAAGAGTTAAATGTTCTATGCTATTCTTTCTTTAGATGACAGGCTCAAGGGGGCATTTTTTCTTTATTTTACTGTTGTCTATGAAGGGAAATTGCTTCCTTGTTTGGATGAAGTTAATAGAGTATGGATGACTTAATTAATATGGCGTCTATTTGTGGGTTCATGTTACCCTGTGGTGATCCATTTACCTAATGAAAAGTAAGCCATATCTGATTAAGGGTGTATTCAACAAGGTTAAAAATTGGTTTGGTTTTACCCTATGTATTTGTTGGTTACTGGGCATTATGACTTATTAGATCGTGGAACTAAATACATTTATTATATAAAGAATCGGTGAGAACAGAAAAAAAAAATAACTCTTTTTAAGGAAAATAAGAAACATAAAATTTAATTCTGCTAGTATTATCCTTTAAAACTGGATGATGTTATTAAAAATAGCATGATGTTTGTAGAGATCGAATTTGAGCCAATAATTTTTTACGAATTTAAAAAAAGTAAGTACAGTCACACAACCAATTTAGTTTTGATAATGTAATCTAGTTACTTATCAATTTACTTATTATACCTTCACAACATATTGTCATTTCCAAGATCCATGTACTTAAAATTCTTTAGATTTGACTCACGCACGTGGCAATCGAGCAATGGAGCGTGGTACATTATTCGTGTACATCTTTTCTACACATTATAGATATAGATACATAGCACACTCTAAATGTAATGTGAAACCACTTACCTCCATATCTAAAACTTGCAGAGTTCTGTGGGTCGAGAGAAAACCGATTTAATTTATTAAGTGTTAAACCCGAATGACAAATATCTTCCTTGAAAATTTCAAACTGAACTTTAAATCGTGTACTTAGATTAAAATAATCATAAAATGGATACGTACCTCGTATGAACCATAAAAAATATGGCCTATTTTATGACATTGAATGGTAACAATTTTACTCAAACCCATGGATTAGTCTTTATATCGGCTAACTTTGCCCCCAAGATACTCATTGGAAAACTCCCAAATGATTCAGTTCAGAGTCAACTGTCTATAAACCTGAGATAAAACAATTTTTTTTTCGGATTCTACTCAAACCATTAAATATACTGCATTACAAATAAAAATGAAATTATTAAAACATAGTTAATACCTCTGTAGTTCTATTTTAGAGGTTAAGGATCTTTAATCGGTTGTGTTAACTCTCTACTTCAAAATATATTTATCTTTCTTTTTTTTTAAACCTATTTGCATTAGATCAAGTATATATAATGAATCAGATAATTCAGGTTTGTTGAGAACCTAACCCTTGCTAATTGAAAGAAATCGGCTGGCGAGTCCGTAAAGCACCGACTAGTCAACCATTTTTATTCATTTCTATTTTTACGTTTACAAATAGGTTGATTTATGAGAATGAAATGAAAACATGACCTTTATTGACAATAAATTTTATTCTAGAGGCATTTCTACAGTTTGTAACGGAACTCTTTTTTTGTGATCAATTATCGAATTTTAAGAAAGATTACAATATTAAAAAATAAAATAAATTCGATAACTCCTACAATATTGAATAAAGAACTTATGTGCGTAACCAATTTTTTTTTTTTTTTTTTTTTTTTTTTTTTAATCAATGTTTTGGTTTTGCGTCATATTTAAAAAAATATTAATTCTTAATTAAAATGTAATACAAACAAGTGATAATGTACGGAATGGAAACAGCTTTCCTCCCCAGCCTTAGTTGAGACCTAATAAGGAAATATACAAAGAAATAAATGATTTGGAAACGGACATAAGAATAAGAAGATTAAGGTTCGATGGGCATATGGTGAGGGTGCACCCAAAGAGATTAAATAGAGCAATCTTCTATAAAATTGTAGGATACAAGAGTGCTGTGGGGTATATCAAACAGATGAAGGAAGAAACTGAGAGACTGAAAATAACAGACCAAGACTGTTTCGATTAGGATACCTATAAGAAAAGACTAAAAGGAGCAATCGGAAAGAATGAGGAAAAGGTTGGAAGAGAGAAGGAAGGAGAGGAGGGGTATTAAAATAATGATATTCGCGTGATCTTTAAAGCCGTTCCGCGGGGGGGGGGGGGGGGGAGTAATAGAAAGCTAGGAACTCGCCAAGGAAATTGCTAATATACTTACTTGTTTATTTACAATTACATGTTAGCTATTTTTGAGTTATATGCATATATATGTATATATATATATATATATATATATATATATATATATATATATATATATATATATATATATATATATATATATATATATTACAAATTTGTCAGAGAAAGTCCGTAAACACATCAACTTTTTCGGCATAGTTTAATTCCAAATTTCCCAAACATTTACATCAAATCCAAATTTACTCATCGCAAAGTCACCAAAATCAAACAGTGAAGTAAATAGCCTAACTTCTGCTTTATTTTTATAAAAAAAAAAAAAAAAAAAAAAAAAAAAAAAAAAAAAAAAAAAAAAAAAAAAAAAAAAAAAAAAAAAAACTCTCCATTGTACACTGGCCTGTTTGTTTGTAAAAAAATGAAAAAAACGAAACATTAACAAAAAACTGTTAATATAAACAAAGTGCCTCAAACATTGTCTTTGGACCATATTTGTTTTGCACACTTTAAAGGATTATACATTCATGGCTATTTATTTGTTCTCACTTACGTGCTAAGAATTCGAGTATTGTTGACATCCAGATATTGATGTTAGTCTCGTTCTTGGCTTGATACCACACCACAGAAGAGCCTTCATCATATAATCTTGGCATTGGTCGGAATCCCATTCCTGCAAGCATTCAATGTGAGCTTATCTTAAAATTAAAATTACAATGAACATTATAGGCGACATTGGGTGGGGTATGGACCACGGATGATCCCCAAAATGGAAAAAAAAAAGTACATAAATCATCACAAGAATGTTTTGAAAAATTTTTAAATGCAGTAAAAGATCTAAAAATAAAATTAAGAGTTTGTAAACAATGTATTTAAATATTACTTTTTCCTCAAAAATTCTGAAGTTTCACATCTATAGCATTGTTTGCCCTCCCCCTCCATATATTTTTAATCATAGACTTAATTGCTTAAATTATTCTACCATTGAATAATTCTCAGATCATTCTACTATTGAAAAAAAAATAGTGTTGCAGATCTTCATTTTCAAGGAAGACAGCGAATAATTCGCCTTCGAATAAGAGTTTACTCTACTTATATTCATGACTTATAAAATTTGAGTACTTCTTTCTCACAAGGGGAGGACACACTCAGTCTCTCACGGATCTTGTTGGCAATTTTTTTGGAGGTTCCTGGTCAAAAAATATTAGACACATATTTTGCTGTTCTGACCAATGGGCCCTAGAAGCCGAGAAAAAAAATAAAATAGCATTAAACTAATTTATTTTTTATCTCGAGTTTAAAAAATGATATCGACATGATTCTTGCACCAAGATTTTCAGTTTTTATTGCAAATTAAAGGAAAAATACAGTCGGTTCATAGATTTTGGTTTAGGTTAATTAAATTCTAAAAAAATGATTAGTTTTTCAAGCAAACTACCTCTATAGATTTTTTCACACAAAAATTGAGGTCAGATTCTAATTCAGCACCCTCAAAAACATTAAAAAACGGTTATTCAACAAAATCAAAAAATATCATTTTTTTCACCCTCTTCCAGGAAAATGAAATTTTAAAACCGATTATTGGTTACATACCTTTAAATCGTCATTACTTTGTCATGCAATTCACTGGTTGGTATCGCTGAAAAGAGGAGGGTCTCAGCTTTCTCTTGATGTATATAAATGTAAAATTCGATAAACAAAAACCTATTAAAAAAATTGGAAAATCCGAAAAACATTTTGATTTTTAACTTGAGTTTGAAACCAGATAGGATGATGAAACCAAATACATTTCAGGCGTATTACCACCCTATATTTTGTGTAAAAAAATAAAGTTGATACGTAAAACCGTCTAAGCGTAATTCACGTTTTTATCAATTTAAACAAAAGTTGGTCAGGCAAACTTTGAAGCTTACAAACTTTTATTTTTCTATTTGGATGAAATTTCGTATTTAAGGGTTCTCTTGAATGCTGAATTCGAATCCGATATCGGTTCTTGTGAAAAAATTATATTGAATATACTTCACTTGAAAAATTTTAGCTTTTACACTGTAAAATGTGATAGAAAATTCTTTTAGCCCTAGAATTCCATCTCAACACCCTCAAAACTCAGGAAACGTATGTATATATATATATAGATATATAGATATATAGTATGTATATATATTTTTATTTTTTTTTTTTATTGATATTATATATATTTTTTTATATATATATATATATATATATATATATATATATATACATACGTTTCCTGAGTTTTGAGGGTGTTGAGATGGAATTCTAGGGCTAAAAGAATTTTCTATCACATTTTACAGTGTAAAAGCTAAAATTTTTCAAGTAAAGTATATTCAATATAATTTTTTCACAAGAACCGATATCGGATTCGAATTCAGCATTCAAGAGAACCCTTAAATACGAAATTTCATCCAAATAGAAAAATAAAAGTTTGTAAGCTTCAAAGTTTGCCTGACCAAAAAATGGTAGGCAACTTTTGTTTAAATTGATAAAAACGTGAATTACGCTTAGACGGTTTTACGTATCAACTTTATTTTTTTACACAAAATATAGGGTGGTAATACGCCTGAAATGTATTTGGTTTCATCATCCTATCTGGATTCAAACTCAAGTTAAAAATTAAAATGTTTTTCGGATTTTCCAATTTTTTTAATAGGTTTTTGTTCATCGAATTTTACATTTATATACATCAAAAGAAAGCTGAGACCCTCCTCTTTCGAGCGATACCAACCAGTGAATTGCATGACAAAGTAATGACGATTTAAAGGTATGTAACCAATAATCGGTTTTAAAATTTCATTTTCCTGGGAGAGGGTGAAAAAAATGATATTTTTTGATTTTGTTGAATAACCGTTTTTTTAATGTTTTTGAGGGTGCTGAATTAGAATCTGACCTCAATTTTTGTGTGAAAAAAATCTATAGAGGTAGTTTGCTTGAAAAACTAATCATTTTTTTAGAATTTAATTAACCTGAACCAAAATCTATGGACCGACTGTATTTTTCCTTTAATTCGCAATCAAAACTGAAAATCTTGGTGCAAGAATCATGTCGATATCATTTTTTAAACTCGAGATAAAAAATAAATTAGTTTAATGCTATTTTATTTTTTTTCTCGGCTTCTAGGGCTCATTGGTCGGAACGGCAAAATATGTGTCTAATATTTTTTGACCAGGAACCTCCAAAAAAATTGCCAACAAGATCCGTGAGAGACTGAGTGTGTCCTCCTCTTGTCAGTTTAAAATTATAATCGATTTAAATACACCTTTTTCATAAATACTGATCCTAGATGAAATGTCCAAACCACATGCACATCCATTTTTTTCGCAGAATTGAAATTGAATTGTAAACTCTATAAATTTTTCAACAGTTTAAAATTCTAGCATTTGCATGTGTCATGGTGGTGTCAACGTCAACTTAGCGTTTCTAATGGAACGCCTCTTTTTCTTGGAAAGCATTTAATTATGATTTCATGAAAAAAGTTTGGTTGGTTCTACATTTTTTGAAATTAGGAATCTGCAATTTTTTATAACAGAAACATTTTGTTTAAAACATTAGAAGAGATTATGCTGATTACTGCATTGAATTTATATTTAGCAGGAACAAAAGAGAAATATCTAATTGTAAGTTCAATTTAATACCTCAAAATATAAATTTGCTGTAAATAAAACAGATTTTGGTTTCTAAGTTGTCATTTTTCATGAAACTTAATCTTCTTTCTCATAAAGTTTAAAATATATACATTCACCTTTTAAAAAAACCCAGAAAAAAACCCCCACAAAACTAACGTTATTAAGGCATTAAAAAAAATAAAACAATTAATTAAAGAATCTTATTCTATGACAAAGGAAAAAAATAACGAGGGAATTGCTATAATTACTTTTGCTTCGTGTTCAATCCTATGGGGACAAATTTCACATTTTCGTATTTCATAATTTATATCAAGTGATTTACTCAAAAAAAAATAAATAAATAAATAAAAAATCAAGGCAATTTTTCATTTATAAATATCTATTAAATAAAAAAATAAAAAAATTTTGATTACGAAAAATCATTATGTAATAATTGGAAAATAAATGTGCGACAGAAATAAACTATATAAACTATGGAGGTGTCGACTCTCAAAATGGGATAAGTAAAAATCGTAAAACTTTTCTGGAGATACAGAAAACGGCATGCTTCAAAAAGAATGCTTTCAACAGTTTATAAATAGTTTGCAGACCATAATACAAACAGGTTTCTAGTCATTCATGAGTTTCCATGAATTCCTCTTCCCCTCCCCCCAAAAAAAAGACTGAGTGAAAACCTTATCTCCAAAGGAGCAACTGTGACCCCTGGATTTATTAATGCAATTTTTGATGTCATGCCCAAAATTTTTGAATTTTTCTGCGTCACATGTAAGAAGCTACTTGTGTATATGCTATTGTTTCTTTATGTAATTATTCAATAACCAGGTACTCTTTATGTAAAAGATAGAATTTTCATTTTTTTATAAATAAATTTTTTTTACTTTTATAAATTTAAAATGCTAGTGGCTAGGTTTCAATTCCTTACATTATAATGAAATTTAATTCTTTTTGAATGGAAACAATTTTACCAAGCGATGGAACTAGACAATTGAGAGAATTTTTTTTTTTTTTTTTTTTTGTAAAATAGACGATTTATAAAATTTTGAAAGTCGTCGCCTGAGTTTTCTACATAGCAAGCAATTCAAGTTAAGCTAAAGCAGTGGGATCGGAAGTGATAACACTCGTAAGTTAATTTTAATTAACTTTATTGCTAATAGTATTTTAATTTAATTTTTATTTTTAATGTCTTACCTGGATTATTTCCTATTAAAGAGTCTTCTAGTAAATATCTCGGGAATTTTTCATCGATAGTCATGAGAAGACCTTTCATACATAATGAAAAAAGGATTATTCCTACTGTGTGAAATGCAAGATAATATAGACCCAATTTTCCTGAAAAAAAAAAAAAAAAAAAAAAAAAATAGTAAAATAAATTATCAAAATATTTATAATTGCATACGTATATAAAAGTGTTTGTGTGTCAAATTTCAGTGCTCTCTAATACCACTACTAATAGGACGAATAAATAATTCACATATAGTTAAGGTCATTAATACATAACCAATCAATTTTAAATAATTTTGTATATCTTGCACACAGTCCGTTGGCCAATAGAGAATTCACAGCAGATAGAAGCTTATATACATAGCCTTGTGTATGTATGTAGTAGACATCCACATGTATGTAGACATCCACTATAAACGATTTCACATGCCTCTCAAAATTTTGTAGTCCCGAACATACTCCACTTAGTATTACTCCAGTTATTTGCACAATAACTCACACTGCTTGAAATAATGGTTCCAACTGCTCTCTGCCTTCTTACTTTAACAAATGCCTCCATAGACAGTCCTCGCCGCCAGTCTTCAGTTTCTTCCTTACCAACTAGGAAGGGGTGCTCATATTTACACCTATTCCATTTATTACACGTTTTCCTCTCTCTCTCTCTCTCTCTCTCTATATATATATATATATATATATATATATATATATATATATATATATATATATATATATATATATATATATATATATATATACTATAAACATTAAAAATGTAGCTAATAAAAAATAAATTAGTTTTCGGCTGTTTCAGTTTGGAGTCCTTGGAAGAGGGTGTGTAGTTGTAGTTTAGTCGTTTGTTGTCTTTCTTTTGACCCTGTGGGACCCAAGTCACCCTTCTTTTGAAATATTAATGTAAATAAATATCATTGTCCAAAATTAATCAATTCATTTAATTTCAAAGTATGAATAAAATAGCTCAGAAATGTTAATTCTAAATGGATCCCATGGTAAAGCCCAGCAAAGATAGAAATATCTCTTGGACCCCAATCCAAAATTATTTATATTTATTAAACGTTGAATGTGACGCAGGGCCCGAGGGCTTTTTGTCGAATTTAGGGCCTCCGCTGTTGGACAAGAGACGCCGGCATCTGTCCAAGCGAATCCATAAGCCCAAGGACCTCTGAGCGCGTCAGCGACCTGACATCACCTCCTCACGTCACCAGCACTTCATTCCGCTATGTATTGCCTTGTCGTAGTTTTGCTTTGTTTTTGAATTCACCGTAACCAGCTCCTCCTAAAATTAGCTGCCCACTTACGTTGCACAGTGGTCACTTTTCCCGATCTGGGCTATTGAAAGTCGATTATTCATTGATCGACTATCAATGAAATTCTAATTTTAAGTTAGCTAAAGATGAGCTTAAATACCTGTGTGACAAGATTCAGGCAATAATTCAATTACTTATGTGCAAGGAAGGAAGTGCGAATTTCTACAATTTTTCCCAAGACCTTAACTTCGCGAAAAATGGTCCGATTTCGGAGTTGTTTTTTCCACTTCGTATTATAGGTAAAAAACCGAAACTAACCGGTATTTTGGGCGTTTTTTTTTTTAATTTTTATCGCTAGCAAACTTCAGATTCGAATTCAGCACCTCAAAAAAACATAAAGATCTGTTGAGAATAAAAGTTCGGCAGTTTTTTCTTCACCAAACCCTTATTTTAGTGGACTAACAACTGTAAGTCAAATTCCTGACGAAACATCTTCCGATGCGAAAATACATTCCTTGTGGCGTCCCTATTTTGCAAAATATCCAAGGTTATACCCTAGAGCTGAAGCCATGCTCGGACAAGATTAATTAATTATTTATTGTCAATAACAATTATTTGGTTTCACGCAAATTCACCACTACCAACACGTACATAATTGCAGACGAAAGGGCTTATAAACCATAAGGCGAAACTATAACCATTTTGTTATTTAACCATCCATTGGTGGCACTGCAATAAAAGTTCTATATCAGATAATTCCTAGGCCATCTTTTTTTCAGACGCTTCGGACTGTCATCAGAAAACGAGTGGGAAGCAAGTACGAGTAGATTATAATGGAAGGATAGGTATCTTGGTTTGTCTAGTAAATATTGAAGTGGCCTATAACAACGAGCAATTTTTTTAAGGATTTAAAGAAAATAAATAATAAAAAAAAAACAGACAGTACACAGAGGTTTATTAAGATGGAGTCCTAGGTAGCGAATCTGTCCAACAGGATTTAGTGGAACATTATTAAAGGATAATATAGAACAGGACGTAGTAGATGTTTTGACGAAGAAGATAAAATAAAAATAATATATTTAGCGATCGTTAACAACTTTCTTGAATAATTAGATTTTTCTTTCAATTTCTCTACCTATTAAACACATAGCTTTTTTTTTTTTCGAATAAATGTTTTATTAGTAAAGTTTAAAACGGTGTATGTTGAAGATTGTTGGTATTGATTCAACAGTTGAGACTCAGTGGGTTATCAAGTGTTTGTTAAGGGATGATTGTCTGGAGTTAGGTGGAGCTCCTCACAGCTTTCTCGTCAATGAAAACTCTATCGACCATCTTCAGTTTTGCGAGGAGAGTTATAAGGATGTGTGAAACTGGACAAGGAATGTTTCAGAGGGTTAGACTGGTTGGAAAGGTTTTGAGGGAATTTCGAAAATTAAGGGGTACCAGGTCGAGAACAAAATGTATATTGAGGTCATTATGTATTTTGTTGGACGCAAAATATGGAACATTTACAATAGCACGAAGGTCTTTAGATTGAAAGGATCGTCTGACTTTGCCTTCCCCCACAGTTCTAGTCCATAGGTTTTGCTTAAGAGAAGTTTGTTTTCAATGGAAAGATGAGATATTCTATTTAGTTGTCTATACAATTAGCTGAAGCGTCATTTAACATTTTTCCTTTTAAGTCTTTTGTCCAGGTAGAAGCCAAGATACCGTACTGTGTCAGCTATCTGTATATAGTCTATATAGTGGAATATTATTAATATAAACAGGAAGGAAGTGCGGCGGAGGGAAAAAGTAAAGTGAGTGCATTTTGATTCATAGCGAATTAATGGTCTCGAAACCTTTTTTTTCAGCTCAAATCTCCGTCAAAAGAATCGATACTTTTCTTCCTATGATGCACTTGTCGCCTCAACTGATAATCTTTTACTTCATTCCTGGGTTACAGGATAGTTGTAAGAAATCGATTTCGTCAGGATCCCTAGAATCTGACTCAGCAAAGAATATTTTTCAATATCTATTACGACAAATAGTTATTATTTAAAAATTTTTTAATGCCTTGTTCTATTTTTATATTGATTCCCACAAGTTTTCAAACTTAAAAGAAACTTCTGTTTGATAGTTTCACAGTATTCGTTAAAATGTTGCAATAATATTCAAAGTGGCTAAAAATAGTTTTCAACCAGAAATATTCTGGGTTAATAACTGATTGAAGGTGATCCAACACGTCACCGTTACTTCACGTGCTAGAAGTATTTCAGGAAGGGACTACTATCGCGTCAGGGGAGTCTTCCAACTTGACGTCACTACAGGGTGTAGTCACAATTCTATGAAATACAATAATAGGAAACTCATAATTTGAAAATACTTTTGATATTTATATGATAAATATAAATATATTTTTATTTTAAAATAGGTAGGTACTTATTATTATACCAATCACAAATCCTCAAGTTCTTTGTTTTGTAAATTGTATCTGATTCTTTCCAGACAATGTTCGTAAAATCGATATTACTTCGTTTGTAGATATACTAAATAAAATAAAAATTATTAATATTCCCGTATTTCACTAAATAGCCATTGCGCATTTATATACACTTTAGTTCGACAGATACCCATCAGTTCGCAGACTTCCTTGTTTATCGATACCCGAAAATACTCCAAGGCCTGTAAAAAGAAGAAGCCACTAGCTGACATAAAACAATTCTTTGGAGGGCTACCATTAGGAACTTTGTTATATTGAGTTGTTACTTAATAAATATTTAACCCTAAATAAATAAATTATTATGTATATATTCTTATTCACTTATTCACTAATTTAGCAAAACTTTAGCCACATTGACCACTCCACTCCACCTATCTCTATACTATTGTTTCTCTTAGTGATAATTTATATAATACATAATCTATATATATATTACATTCTCTTCCAGCAGTTAGAAATAAAGAACTGTTGTGTTGTTGATATTACAATTACTATTTATTCTCGAGGATCTTACAATTGCATATTTTGCAAACTTGGCCCTAGAATATTCAAATACGTTCTTTGTTTTGGCCGTGTTGGATATAAAACTGAAAAAAAAAATTAAAGTTCTAACCAAATAACAAATCTCTCCAAATAACTTTTATCCTTCGTCGTGTTATACAGTATTCTTTAATGATTTTCCATTAATCTCTGTTGAACAGATCCTCTACCTAAGACTCTACTTGGACAAACCTCTAGTTTAGAATTCATATACAAACTAAAACGACAAGAAACTGCTCATTTACAACATTTACAAAAGAAACGTTCAAAGCCTCCGATGAATTACAAAGGACTTATTTACATGACTGTAAATGATTAGACCTATTAGTATATATATGAGCTTTGGGGCTCCGCTAAACCTTACAATCCAAAATCCTCAAGATCTTAATGTTCCAAATGTTGCTGATTTAGCCGAAATCAGATACCTATTCTTTCATAGTAAAATACATAACCAACTCAAATCCACTAGTCTCTCTACTTGCTTTACTCAACTATCGATAACCCTTCAAGGAGTCTAAAAAAAAGGCCTTCTAATGTAGAACTTTTATTTAAATGTTTATTTCTTATATAATTCCTACAATTCACAAAAATTATAAACTGCAAAAACAAAAAAAAAAAAAAAATAGAGAGCAGTTTCAAACTTAAACACAATATACCATTGAACGACTTTAAATGTATAGATATATTTCATTGTATATTATGATTTTGTATAAATCTATACAAAATCATAATATACAGTGAAAGAAAAGAATAATACAACAAACTTTTAAAAGAATACTTTTATTTTAGAAAGAAGGATTTTTTTAAATTGCTACTAAATGATTAGTTCTTTAAAATTATTGTTAGTTCTATAAGTTATTGCAATCATATTCCAAAAAATTCACTCGTTGTATAAATTGTCTACAGTAGTAAATATTAATAAATAATTTTTTTTTTAAATTTAATTTGTACATAAGGATAGTCCCTCGACTTATTTTCCAGCCAGGCTAATACATTGACTAAATATATTTTATTGTCTGAAACTACAGTGTGAAAGTATTTTATCTGTGTGTTTGTCACACAGTAATTTCTCATTTTTATTGTCGAATTCTCCTGTTTCGATGATCCCTTCGAAATGATATGTCCTAAAATATATCCTTTGTTGGAAACCTTTCTCCGTTTCGACACATTATTCTTGGATATCGAAAATTCGACTCCTGGGTGTAAACAAAGATAGACTTTCAAAAGGATGTTTTTTTATTTCATAGAAGAAGCTGTTTGTATTTATACCATTTTGAACTCAGAATTGGAATCCTATCTGATCTCAACAATTTCTTTTAATGTCGTATATTCTATAAAAATTGCTTCATAAGATATATCTTCGGGGTTCCCAGACGTTTTCACATCTCGTTCTGGTGGCTTTATCCCGATCACTCCCTTATACTTTAATACTTGAAGCTGCTATATTCCAAACTCTAAAAATTAAAAAATCCACCTACATTCATCATCTACTTACCCTGCGTTCCTCTATTCACCTCTTAAATATAAGAACTCAACCAGCCGATTTGTATTACTTGTCTCACAGAACTGCTTCCTTTATTAAATTTGTTATCATCCGTGCATCCTTTTTATGAAATTAATTACTCATTTCCGTTTGGAAATCCTATTCGATACCCCCTTTTAAATATAAGTTATATATCCGTATCCTCAATTATCATTCTTATGAGCATATGTGACTAGTAAAAATAATAATTATTCTATTCTGATTCATGTATGTATGTGTTAGTCTTACAATTAGTATGAGGTTTTGTATAAACTATTGAAGATTACTACCGGCCGTTTCAAAAGTCCTTTATTTTTTTCATTGATTAAGATTTACTTATCTGTACCGTATTTGTTATAGTTCTATTTTCAATTCGACCTTTTTCAATGTAAACTATATTGTTTATTCTCTTTGGAATAGGGGTTACCTTTTTATTCACTCACTGCTAAACGTTTAAAGAAACATATTAAAATGGTGAGTGTTGAAATTAAAATTCAGTCAATTTTATTATATGAATTTAAACTTGGCATGAAGGCAACCGAGGCCGCTCGGAAAATATGCTCCATGTTTGGTGAGAAGGTACTCTCTGAGCGAAAAGCTCAATTTTGATTTTCCAAATTCGTCAATGCGATATAACACTTCTGTTCATCACAAGATGATGTTCGTTCTGGACGTTAAGTTACCGACGAACAGAAAATTCGAGAATCAATTGATCGGTTCCATGTGTTAAAATAGATAAGCAAGTAAATAGTTCACTTGCAACAGCCTTGAGATACCTACATCAAATAGGAAAAATAAAAAAAAAAAAACTGGAAAAATTAGTCCCTCACAAGTTATCAGAGGCGGATAAGATGCCACATATTACAAAGGTGACAAGGGAGGAATTAATGGAAACTAGATGGGGAACCACACCCCGATATTCTGCTGACCTTTCACCCACTGATTATCACCATTTTGGATCCTTGGACAGCTACTCTTTCCCTTAAACTGAATTTGATTTAGGCATTTAGCCACAATCTATTGTCAAACATCGACAAATTTCGCACAGTATCAAAAAATTTAGTTTTGGTCATGTTTAAAGAGTCCATAACACTGAAATGGTTAATCCAATAAAAAAATGTTATGTACTGAAAGTTGTAGATCATTACACTTTGTGCAAGAGGGAATTTTTAAAGTAAAAATTTGCCCATTCTTACTCTGAGATACTCGTATGTCAAAAAAACAAAAATTGTTGGTTGGTGTTGGATAAACTGTGTTAAAATTGTAAACAAATCACGAATAGTACAGAGAAATTAGCTTCGAACCGTGAACTCTAAAAATTAAAAGGTCTGACCGCTGCAAATTGTTTACCACATTTAGCTTTTTAGTTAGGTTTGCTCTAAAAGCGTGTTTAACTATAATTTTTTTTTTTATTCATTCAATCATTGATTCTATATTTTCTAACAGGTCATACAGACTGTCTTATAGATTTCCCAAGACTAAGGATTGTCCAGCTGGCCCAAGGAAACCGATGTGGTTCTAGCCGCCTTGACTATTTCTGTCTAGGATAGACGAGCCGTTGATCCAGCCCTGGGCACTCTGCCAAGCGTAATCAGCTAGCTACTCTTTCAACTGACGGCGGGCTTCCGTTTAGGAAAGGAGGTCGCTTTGCAACCCTTCAACATGCGGGGTCTTCCTGCTCCATTGTAACGAGGCCTTTAAAATATTTTCCTAATCGCAGGTAATAATTGAAAGCGTTTTTGTAAGGTATTAATGAGGTAGTTTAAGCCTTTATATGGGTACCAACGTAAGAATGGAAGTAGGACGAGATCCAAGGATCAGGAATTCCGTGAGCATCATGTCAGTTACTATATTTAAGAGACAACATTTTTTTTTTTTTGTTTTACTATAACTGTGTTATAGTTCTTTATACATTTACACTTCTTCTTTATGTTGGAGAAAAATCGGCCGAGAAAAAATTGAGAATATCTGAAACCCTGACCCGGGAACAGTGGCGAAATTAGGTAAAACCAAGTGTGTAAAAATTTGAGATTGTAATATGACAGTCTTGAGGTCACGCCAATCATTTGAAATTTTAGGTTCGATAAAAAAAAAAAAAAAAAAAAAAAAATAAAAATTCCAAGTTATATTATTTGCAAAGAAATCTTTTTATAAGTCAGAGGATTTGAACAATAAGTCTTACATTTTACTCGGGCTTCACTAAACCATCCAATTCATCTCGTATCCAATCCTTACAATCCAAAATCCTTAGAAAAATCCAAAATGCTTCTTACTTCGTCGCAAACAAACTTATCCGCAAAGATTTTAATATACCTTAAGTTTCTGACTTAGCTCAAACCAGATATTTATCCTTTCATAGAAAATTCCACACCCATTCAAATCCATTAGTATCACAACTTGCTTTTCATTCTAATCCAGATAACCCTCCGAGGAACCTGGAAAGAAGATGCCTCGGGACCTTCTGATATAGTACTTCATTATATGTATAGAACCTTTGTGAGTGCTACCAATGGGTAGTTGCTTTAAAAACAAGTGACGTGTCATTTTTATCATTATCACCATATTTACTTGATGTATTATAATTTTATATTGTAGATACAATTGTAAATTTCAATAAATAACTAAAAAAACATTTTTTGCTCATTTGGATCATAATCCTAAGGTCTCGTGCCATCAATATTAAGAAATTCCTTATTCACGGTATATAGTGTGTTACTTCTTGGAGTTTATTCGTGTTATTATAAACACATCCCACTGAATCGCTTATTTGATTTAAAGTAAGTGTAGTCTCAAAATTTGTATGACGTTTGTATCTCTTCCGAAATATTCTTCGGAAATGATTTTTAATATAAATGAAATACTTCAGAGCAAAGGATTGCAACGATTACAATGTATTTTTTTTAGAAGATGACATAATATCAGAATGAAATGTTAACACATTTTTTTAAAACCAATTTAGAAACTTTTCCCGTCTCAGGGATTCTCAAATTCTCAACTTTTTTTTTCGCTCCAGTTAGGACTCCATTTAGTCGTTTGTATCTCTTACTTAGTAGAGCTCTCATCCAACTCCTTTTTAGCGTTTGTTATATTCATTTACGGCGAGCCTATTATAGAACATATTTTAACTTGAATATTCATTTGAATTCATTTTAGGTTCGAATTGATATTATCTCTGATACTACATTTCTTTCTCTATTATTATTGTGGGTTCCCTAAATTAGGGAAAAAACGAGCAGATGAGCGTGATTTCGGCCAAATCTCCTTTCATGACCATTGGCCTTGTAACCGTATATCCTTCCTAAAATATTTAACTCGAGACCGTTCACAGTTTTCAGTAGAATAGTTTTTATTTTATTAAATTAAAAAAAAAGTAATTATGGGTTTCATTTCTATATAATGTTTTTCATTACTTATAAAATGGCCTGAGTAGTAGCACATTTGCGAATTAGCACTCCCCTAACTTACTCATTCATTATTGTGAGTAAGTCTTTGTATCAAGATTAAAAATTGTAAGCACGCAAAGGCTTCTGTTATTAATTACTATATACCGAAATCATTCATGTCACCTACAGACAGTATTTAACCCTCGCACGGAAATCTACTCACAATGACATATTAAACCCAAATGAATTAGGATTTTTTTTAAAGTAGCATTAGCTTTGTTAGGTAAATATGAGCGTTCGATATATGTTGAGCTGAGCTTCTAAATGCCTAACGCAGACAATGAATAATTATGACTGCATAAGATTTATACGAAAAATATAGAAACTACTTTATTAAATTCAATCGTTTGTTTTTTAAATTTTATTTCTTTATTTACACTTTTTAATTATAATATAGACAATCAGTGATTTTTTTTTTAATGAATGAATGAACATGGTGTTAAAGTCATGAGAGGGAGAAGAACCCTGCAGCACCACCACCTGTCTTCATTTCTTCATATAATTTTAATCTTGGAGGTCCCTCATCCAGATCCTTTTCAGCCTTCTTTGGGTGTCTTCTGGGTGTTGCAATTTCCAGGTAATTTGTTGTGAAATCGTTCGTGGTGGGTCCATATTTTTTTATTAACTGATTCCATGCAAAGGGCAGTACGCAGAGTTATGTATCTTACGTAGCAGGGGATTTTGAGATCGTTCGAAATGTTTTTGGTTGGAAAACCGGTATCTTGTAATCTATTTTTATTCTTATTATTAATTAATTCATTGGTTAGAAAATTAAAAAAGAAAGTAAAATGTGTGTCCCCATATACTATATATTATACTTGATATATTATACATTATACTTGAAAAGAAAAGATCTCAAGGAATTAAACTCATTTCTCTTTTGTACATTCTATATTCATTTTTTCCTTTTGTTTTTTTTTGATTATTATATTTTAATATTCATATTTTTAAGGTAATTATTTTTTTTACATAAAATACCTTCATATAACATAAAGTACCAAATAAGCAATAAATGATTTTATTGTTGGGACCCTTTGAAGAAATAAAATGACGATAGATGTTAGACAGAACTTTATCTACATTATTCATACTTTATCTATTAATATGAGAAATTTATACGTAACCATCTTAAAGTTTCAAATCGAAAGAAAAAAATAACAAAAAAGACTTGGCTATATTGAGATTTAAATGAAGAAAAAAAATTTATGAGTAAATGTATATAATGTAAGTGTAAAAAACTATGTAAAATAATAAAATCTTATTCGAGAAAAAAATCCCTAAGACTCCAAACACCAATTGCAAAAGTAAGGAGAAATAACTTCCAAGTATCTCACTCAATTTATGTAGGTAAATATTCACTATATATTAATTAAGAA
The DNA here is from genome assembly GCA_003667255.2 of Euschistus heros. NCBI lineage: Eukaryota > Metazoa > Arthropoda > Insecta > Hemiptera > Pentatomidae > Euschistus > Euschistus heros. The sequence goes on from RCWM02000270.1 coordinate 980,709, forward strand.
AAATAAAATATGTAATCCTCAATCCAAACGATCACACGCAAAAATACATGGATATTATAACACACTCGTAAAATACATTGCCAGCGTATAATATGCCACCTCCATACAAATAAGACTGATTTAACGACTTCCTTGGAATATTAAAATCATGACAGGAGAATGTGGCGCAGGGTTCTGCTCTCCTTCATGCCTCTCAAGCTATTTATATGAATGCAAAATTAAATTTGAAAATATAACAATTGTTAAATTTAATTTTAATACAATCTTTTAAATTTTAGTTGTAATTATATAATAATAACAGATATATATCAAAACATAGAACCATAAAATGTGGATTTATTATTTTTCATCATCTTGTAATTGTTTGTTTGGATGTGTAAATTTTTCTTGTTATGGTGGAAATTTGGTTGTTCATGTCCATTTAAGAGGTGTCCGATGGAGAAAGGTACTACCCGCTGTCCGATATTTGAGAATAAATACAGCCCCGGTTTAGCAATCAAATACGTACCAACAATAAAGCACTGTGTTGCGGGCTTCTCCACCTTATCTGAGAAGGGGAAGCTGTCTATGAAATTCGTCATTACATACTTCTACAACTAAACAAGTGGTTGTTATTAAACACGAATTTTGTACCACTGCATCTTTTCTTTAAAAGATTCAAATATAACCTTTCACTGGTCGTGTCGTTGTATTTTGTACTATCCGACTTGTTTTCTTTTCCTCTTGCTTCGGATGAGCATTTTGGAAAAATGGCATGAGGTATTCCTTGAGACCCTCTACCATTCGGCATCTATTACTTGCCACCGTGGTGGGGGTTGGAGACCTCCAAGCATCGAACTATTTAGACAGATTGTCTTCAGTGTTGCACGGAGCACCGCACAACCGCTCTCGTTCTGATATGTCCATTCCCTCTTTGGCGCAAAAACTTTTGATAACATTATCTGCCGAGCTCATGAAGGAACACGTGTTTTCCAGAAGCAAAATAAGCAAACTCACAGTAGACTTCAAGTGATTTTTACCACTACAATATCCATAACCTTTTACTTCAGGCTCAACTTCTTCGAATCCTCTGTGCAACCTCTGTTTTCCCTACTAATATTGTAATCGGCTGCACACAGCAGTTGTTATGGCCGTTAAAAGTTGTTAATGAAATTCCAACTTCAAAATTTTAACTTCCTCGAAAGGAGTAATATATATAAATATTTTTTTATTTCGATAACATTTAATATAAATATAAAATCACATGTAATGATAAGATTTGAGGTCAGTTTTTCATGAAAAAAATTCTCCACTGATTTATAGTGGTTTTACATTTATGTTGGTTATGCACTATAAATGAATTTTGTCATTTTTTTGAAGTTTTTAAAACCCTAAAGTCGGGTCGTGTCTATACAAATACTATACAAAACTACAATTTAACGTGAAAGATTATTTCTCTATCTTGATTAAGAGTTGAGAAAAAAATAAAACGTGATAATCATATTTTAGATTTTTTCTTGGCGCCCAATGATCATTGATGGTTGTAACTCTAGTTTTGTAGTATTATAGGTCCCAAATACCCACACAAAAATCGGCATTCAAATCTGTGAGTTACAAATCAAAACGCCCCCTGATATATATATGACATATAATAACATATAAATCATTTTATATTATAACGAAAATATGTATATTTTGTTTTATTATCTATTAGCAGGTTCTCTAATAGATAGTTACTGCAAATTGCTATTTTAGTTTTACTAAAAATTATTTATTAGTAAAATTACAAGCGTATATAACAAGATTATTTGTATATAAATATATTGTTGCACTTTTTTGTTCTTTTGAGTTATTTGTTTCACACTTTGAGGTGTTTATTGCAGGTTTAAATGGTTTTCACAGCAAGGAAATCCTGCCTATTGTTACGTTTATGGAAATCGATAGCATATTTAAGTATTCAGTTTCTTTACTATTTATATTTTTGTTAGGATCTAGATAAGCCAGATAGTGGTTTTAAAAAATATTTCTAATTTCCAAGCTCTTCCTTGAATTCTAGGCGATTCTCGATAACATTTACGGTTATAAAGCTAATTAGTTTAGAACATTATAAATAGAGACAAGTTAATAACAGATAATACAAATATGTTTTGAAGTGGTAATTTTTTGATAAATATTAGATAGGAATGCAAACAGAAGACTTTAGAATTAAAAACGAATAAGTTTATACCGCGACATATAATAGATGACTTAGTTAATACTGGAATAAATGACTTATTGTTAGTTAATAATGATGACTTAGATAATGATTTAGTTTATATGAATTTCAAATAAAGAACTTTCAGAATGGCAACTGAGACATATATTTTGATAATGAAAGTATTATACGGTAGGCCTGACGGACAACGACTAAGAGGGAGGCCAAGGGTGACATGGCTACAAAATGTCGAAAAGGATCTCCAAAAAATGGGAATCAGAAGATGGAAAACAAAATCCAAGGATCACCAGGAGTGGCTACGAATTGTGGAGGAGACCAAGATTCTTCAAGAGCTGTAGAAGAACCCTTCGATAAATAAATAAATGAAAGTATTACATAATTTTTTTTTAACTTGATTAGAGAGTAAAACGTTCACATTTTTTAAACATTTTTATTTTGAATAATTATTTTAATATTGAAAAACGCTTGGCAATGACGGAAATATATTTTTGTTTATCTTAAAATCATTCCTATAGCTTCATCATCGTTTTCTCTGCTATCGGTTTCGCAAGCGCATTTTATAAGTATGTTAGCTATGATTATAATTAGAATACAGGATTTAATGCTTCCTGCATACAGGTCTTCACATATTTCTTCCTTATCTTAAAAAAAAAAAAAAAAAAGTACTTCATTTATTTTATTTGACTTGAAATGTGGATTTCTTATAGGTAATATTTTCTTTAGACTTTCTAACATTTAGATGTGGCCAAAGAGTGTCCCTCTGATCGTATAGTTCCAGAAATACTTCGGCTTTTTGGCCTGAAAGCAAATGAAACACAACAGATGTTGATCGTGATAGCTTATAAAACTTCCAGGAAGTGCGTCATCACCTAAATGAATATTCTTCTAAGTGTTTTAATAAAAAAAATGCAGTTAGTTACTTTTTGTTTTTATAAAAAAAAATGTATACGATATTTTCAAAATAACAAAATAAGGTGAATAAATTTACCGATAGTGAACAAGAAAATTTTGAGGATTGTTTTCTGAGCCTTATATTTTTTCTTTCTTTTTTCCTAAATATCAAATATGTAGCTAAATCAAATAGTGGACACTTAAACAATTCAATTAATTTATTACCTCTCTATGTGTTTTAAAACTCATCACGAATTATCCCCAAAAAGCATTAAAATTTGCACCTTCATCCTTCTATTATATTTGTACTATTAAAATAATGGTAGTTAGACATAAAACTGTTGGCTTAAGAAATGTTTCCTGGAAATAATGAAATATCTGTATATAGTAACAACAAAGATTATAATATATTTATATTTGCTTATCCGAAAAGATATTAAGATATACGTCTATATGATATATTTAGTGTTAGGATGCCAATGATTAAATATGTCATTACTTTGACATTGAATCGTCTATTGTATTATTTTCTTTCAATAAAGCAGGAGCTTAAATACACAATTTTTTATTATTATTATTATTATTATTAACTAATATTTTGGGGGATTCGATGGCCGAGCAAGTTGGGGCGTGGGTCTCAGCGCGCTCTGGACTGAAGGTCATGGGTTCGAATCCCACCTGGGCGGGTTAAAAATTTATTTCGGAACGGACCCACGAAATAATTCTTAACCTTCCCACGCTGGCTAGAATATGTTAGTAACCTGTAGGATAACATGAATTATCCTATAGGCAATCTAGTCGCCATAATTATAACTATAAGAAAATCAGGCTTATAATATTGGCCCAAATTAAAAATCTGCAAATTTAAATTAAATTATGAGAAATATAAAATCATAATAACGAAGAATAAAGAAAAGGTTATTAAGAATAATTGCATTAACAACCAGGATAAAAACCAAAGGAAACATTCACAAGTAACACGACACCTCTTACAATTATTTCAGACGTATGATACTTACAAAGGTTTAATCAAACTTAAAGATCGAATTATAATTGTAAAAAAAATTAAATTCTTTTCATATTTTATAGAAGTACTACTCTTTGAATAAAATATATTAAAAAGAAAAAATAATTAGAGATAATCAAATTAGGATCTATAATTATTTATAGATATAGAACTCCATAGAAAAGGAAGTTCAAATATAGATTTTTCTATTAATAGTCTAAATAAATATTTCCTCCAGTCTTTCGTTTACTTTGACTTATTATTTCTTTAAATATTAATCTATTTTTTTATATAATTTGAAAATAAGGAGGCTCAGCTCTTATAAAGTATTTTAGTTAGACCTAATTTAACAAATTCAATGTGACCTACATATTAAGAAGCTTAGCGATCAACAGCTGCTAATAGATAACTAAATGTATGAATTATCGTATTTTACCCGGTTTCAGACTGTTAGCCTCGATAGTAAAAATCCAAACCAAGAAAAAATAGTTTGGGTTAGTGATTATACAAATCAGGTCTGATAATAGGTTACATTGTTGTTGCTTTTTTTGTTTGATATTATAGTGGGATAATATCTTATAGTGGAAAGTGTGGGTTTTTAAAAACAATTAGTGAAGAATACTCCATTATCTGGAATGAGGTGGTAACGAAACCGCGGATAATTCTATTTTATGATCAAAGAATATAAACACAGAAATGCCTAAAAATAAAATAATGAATTTATAAAAATTTTAGTCAACAAACATTACTATTTCAGAAAAAAAAAAAAAAATCATTGCACGTTACCCAGTTCTTCTAATTATAAACTTGATTACTTAGCTAATTATACTGTTAAAAAGAAAAAAGAAATTTGAAAAGAAAAAAAGGAATAGTGGATAGTGTGAAAATTAGATTAGTAAATAATTGAGAGTCCAGCGTAGATTATTAATAATTATGTAGTCTTCAACGTAGCATTAATATTAGTTTTACATGAACTTTCTTCCTCCACTATATTCACATTTCTTATCTTTAAAGAAACAAGTAAGTTATGTTTCCTTTTACCTTGAAAATATGGAATCCCGAGTTCACCGCAAATCTCTATCTTTAAACTGATTACTTTTTCCCGGAATCTGAATCACTTAATTTGTAATATTTGAAATCCCTGAAAACTCACAATCGCACAACCCTAATTCCAGATAAAGGAATCCTTACAACTCACTATTTATTCCTTGTGGAATTCATTTTTTGTTATTGTATTTTTCAACAGATTATCGCCACTATAAAAAAAAAATTCAACCTACTTACTGATAGAGTGAAGTCGACTTATTTCCTCCTCATCTACGATATTATGTTCAATTTACTATTTTTCTCTCAACGATAACCAACTATCTGTTAAATTAAACATTTTGAAATAGTAAAATATTTCCCTTATAAGAGCTGTTTAATTTTTTCATACAAAAATTTAGTAAAGTGTGGTAAGTAAATTTATTTTAGTAAATCATCTTGGTAAGTAAATAATTATTTTATGTACACGAATCAGACAATTGCAGGATCTTAAGACAGCATCATTGTTATTGATTCAGTATTTAATCTCTGTAAATATTAGGAGTGCGTTTGTGTTCTGTCAGGAGATTATATGTTTAAGATAAACAACCTTAGAGTGTTAATTGTGGATTCCTTAACGTACTTAGTATCTCCTATAAATTCCTAAAGTTTTTGCATTAAAGGTTTTAAAGGTTACTGTGAATCGGTAAAGAAAGCAACTCTTCACATGGGCCCAACTGTTTTTTTTTTTTTTTTTTTTTTTTTTTGTATTTTTGAATGAATTAGATGGCTAATCATCCATAATTTTACATCCAATTTTCTTTCTTAATATCTTTCATAGAAAATTTTGGGTTATTATTTAATTGGTTTTACGACCCTCCTGAAAAGTTGTGTTTTAACAAATCTAGGAAAAATATAATGATATTTAAATACCAATGATATGAAAATCTGTATATCAAATGACCATTTATTTATTTTTTTAACGTAAATGAATCATTTTAGTTCTTGTTAAGAAAACAATATGAGAGTATCAAATATTCATTAATTCAAATATTATTCTGGCATGACAAGAAATCAGGCGATATCCAAAATAAGAATAGTATTGTAACTACGGATAAATGAAGAATTGGAATCCCAGAGGGATAAGTATCGGATAAGGAACGACTTGTGTGAGGTACGGTAAACCGTTAATATACCACAGATTTTAGAGAAACGGGCAGACATTATGAGTTTAAAAAAAATACAGTAATGTTATGATAGTAAATTTATTATTTTATTCATACTTTCTAGTTACCAATATATTATTTTTTTAATATAGTTTTTATAACAAAACACAAACTTAAACTGATTATGATGCTTGAAACATGGGAAACGTGTGATAGCTCTGTGAATACACAGAGTTCTTAAAGGAACGAGTTCGGGTCCGGCTGAGTAAAGAGACCCGTCTGGGGCACACCTAGCCTATGCAAAGTGGGTACTCTTAATTGTAGGGAAACGTTGAGTGGGATTCTAGCCAAATTTTGACCCAACTGTCGAAAATACAAATATTACAATCGTACCAACACTGAACACAAGACATAATGGGTTTTTATGGTACAGATTTTTTCACAAATAATATTATTATGATTATTATAATTTAAGATGTTGGTTATTTAAATTTTCTTTCTTTATAATGTATACTTGGCTGTTGTTGAAAGAAGTTTACATCTTGATCTTCTTTCCTTGAGATTAAAATATTCATACAGAATGCTGTTCAATATTCTACCCTCCCTCCATAGTGCACTAACCACCCCTAACCACTCCTTCAACGCCTCTATCCTGCACTAACACCCCAAATCAATCCAAACATTTCAAACAGCATCTTACAGAAGATATGCCAAAACACCCTCGAACGTCATAACATGAAACCTTTATATGATTTCCTTAATCTAGACACCATTCACGAACACATCACAAGCAGACCCATAAAACTCTACAACCTCTCCGCCTCCTACTACCCTCATTTCTGTTCCATCGCCCCAACTCTCCTTTCTGCTATATGATAAGGCGGAAAGAGTAACTGCGATCTAATCGATATTATATTGTAAACCCATCATAATAGACACGGTTGCTGGTATTAATTTCATCCATAATTTATTTTTGTTATTAAATTCAGCCCCCAAGCAGATAAATGAACTAACATTTGAAATATGAATTAATTTATTCTTAAATCTTGGTGGGTCATATTACCTTCATCACCATACAATAGAACTTAAATAGCCTTCAAATACCATGTAGGAATATTTACTACTAACATGTGGTAATATCATATTAGAAAAAAAACACACTAATAATCTGTTCTGAAATATCAACAACGAACGAAATTTTCAACAAGCGAATTATTAATTTTTTCAAGTGCTTCATCTCTTGGATCAATGAGGTTTACTGATGAGTGCATTCTGTTCAGTCCGGTTTTTTCGTCAATTATGTACTTCAGTGATATTTATATAATTGATATATGAAATTTAAATAAAGCATAGAATTCCAAATCCAGCCAAGTCCATTTTTTTTAAATTTTGTCACACCTTGTCTGGCTAGATTAGGAAGAGGCTTTATTTTTTGAATAGTCATTTTCAATGTAATTTAGCCAGCTTTGGGAGAAAACCTCCCACATGAAGATAATCTATTAGAACAACTATTTAAAAAAAAAAAAAAATCTGAAAATTGGAATTGACTGGCTTGGGAATTCTATGCCTCATATTATTATATTTCGGTAAATGGTCTAAATTGTCACGGTTATTTTACCCGAGATAGATAACTGGCAGTCCTGCCAAAAGTCGGATCTGGCAGTAGCCTAAGCACTTCTTGTTGCCGAAATTACTACCGTGTAACATATCAAACTCAGCTAGGCCAAGAATAACATCTGTAGCACCTGCTGAAATCGCTTTGCTTTTTCTTAATGGAAAATGGTCTTTCAGATCCTCTGGAGGAATTCCACATTTTTTATGTATAGGGTCTTCCATGACTATGGTTGACAACTGCTACTTCGATTTATATTAATTATTTTTGAGTTCTAATGACAAAAAGCTACTCGGATATGGTATTTTACATTTGTTATGATTTTTTTTTCACGAGTACTGTATATTCCATGTTGGAAATCACTACTTGATAGATCTTCATAGAATGATAAATAGTAGACTGAAAATATGACTGTTGAGGACATAGACTTAAACCACCAGAGACACTTAACTTTAAAATCATGAGTTGACTTACACTCTTAGTAAAGTTACGTACTCACGGGATAGAAAGCTAGTGTATAGTTTAGGGATAGTGTGACTGTTTCCCAAGGTATCCCAAAACTATTCCTATAGTTGAACTATACGCTATTGTTTTTTAGCTATATCATAGTAGAAAACTATACCCGTGTAATTTTGTCCTAACAGACATTTCCTTTCTTTTTGCCTCCACTATTCTGTGGATACCTACAAGACAAGAGGCAATTTTTTTTTTTCGCAAACATTTTAACTAAAAATTGAACTTGACTGATTCATTAAATATGTGGCATCGAAATAACACGAAAAGAATCTGTCTCTTGATGTCAGTCTTACGAATTATTTAAGATTACAGGCCAACATTGATGGGAGCTTTCCCGAAATCTTTATTGCAGACTACAGGTATCATCCTAAAATCAATGACTTAACGAACCTAAAAGTTGTAAATAAATTGATTCAGGAAGAGCGAAAGAATAAAAAAAAATAAATAAAAAAAATAGCTAGATTATGTATGAATCCAAATGTCTTAGCATTCTCAGAATCTTCATAATTTTAATAGCGTTGGAATTTATAACTTGGGACGGGAACCATTTTTGAGTATGTACTTAATGAAATAAGTAAATATCTTATTGCAGAATATCCTTAAACAATAAATCATATTCCATTTCAACAGCATTCTATTTTTGTTTATAGAATGCAATAAACCGTAATGTGCAAATATTGTTACATTAGCCCAGAACAAACAGATCGATAAATCGAGGTAGTGAGCGATAGCAATACTTGATAAAGTACTGTTTGCCAACAGCGGTCGATAATGATTGAAGCACTTTGGAATTAACTGATACTGTAGGGTAGGTATCATATGGTGTCTGTGAGTAATTATTTATTAACTAGCATCACGGCTTCACCCGCACTCATACGTAAAAAACATTTATTATTTTAATTAATAATTGAATTTCTTTTGTTTATCGATAAAAATCTTGTAGGGGAATTTAGTAGGGAATTTAGGGGGAATTTAGCATTATTTCTTCAATGATATTTTCACGCATGGCAGTAATTTTCAACCAGGTTAAAATTGCATTGAATCGGTATTTAAAGAGTACGTAAAAGCATAATTAGACGTTCAATTTGGCAGAAAGAATTTTATCGATCCATCTAGTTGGATTTTAATTTCTAATCATAAAAGTATATCACAGTTTGGCGAACCTCGTTTCTGGCACTCAAGACTATAATTTATAATTGTTATTATAGTAAAATTTATTATTATAAACCTTCCTAGAGCAATGAAGATGTTGTAATTAAAATTTCGTAGAGTTGAGTTTAACTGTTTTACCACTGCAAAAACTGCTTGGTCACATATCGGGCAAATGGCCACATATCGGTCGATTTTTAAACTGCACAGGGATCCACATGTCGTTTCATATATTTATAGTTTCTTTAAATTGAAAATAAGTAAATTTTATCATACATTTGTGGCTCTATATAACACCCCACCTTTGTAACCTCTCTCTCGAATGGTGCTCGCCACCTATTGGCCTATTTGCAAACTTCACTGCGCACCACATATTTATCGTTTTTTCATGACAATATAATTGTGTCGTCTAGTTGCAAAACCGGCCATCTCCAAAAACCAAAATTTTTCAGGAGAGCTGATTTTCTGTTAAATCACGCCAAAACGAAGTAGGAAGAAAATCTCTTCGGTTTTTGGTGGCACAAGGGTAGTGTGTTTGAAAGCACTTTTTGAAATGGAAGGGGCAAGTGGAGGGGGTGAGTTACTCAATTTTTTATTTTGTATTTGGCCGCTTTTGCAACTCATTTTGGAGTTGGCCGGTTTTGCAATGAATTAGAACTTAAAAATCACTAAATTTAATGAAAAATATTGGTTTTTTTTTTTTTTTTTGGTATGCAAATGAACAAAACTTTCTTCAATAAGTGAATATTATTTGAAAAAATTAAACTCTGAAATGTTGTGGTGTAACTCAAACATCTAGACGGAAAAAACTGGCGAGAATTATTTTTAAAGTAATAAGTTCCGAAAACGGACGGAGAGGAATGGAAGGCAGAAGTTGAAAAAGCCAGGGGCCGCTATATGTTGTCTGTTGTGCTAAAAGAAGAAGAAGAAGAAGAATTCCCGAAAAACGTAATTTTGAAAAACATAAACATTCAGAAACATATACTCTTGCGGTATTACCGTTTTGAACAGGCTTACACATTTCTTTCTGATATTCTTCTTCATCCCTCTTATCTACTTCTCTGCTTCCTCCTTCTTGAGCAGCTGATGCTACGACGCTCAGTGGGGCAAACTAAAGCAAAAACCGTGGCAGAAAGTCCTAAAACTAAAATTTTCCTTTCAACGTGATGACTTAATTATCTGTTAGTTAAGGCTCTGCAGAACAAAATAATGTAATTCATCAAGCTGATAACGGTCATGTCTTGCACTGATGATCGGTGAAAGTGGACAAAGTTCAGTGGCATCAATGTTATTCATCAATATATTATCAATTTGTTATTAACAGATCGTTTGTTTTTTTTGCATACAGCATTAATACTTTTATATTTTTATGACATGGGATCATCATCTTCAGGTATATAATTTTGAAATATAGTATTATATTTGCCTTCATAATATAATAAAATAAGATTATTGATTTTAGTTTACATGTAACGAAGGGTTTAGTAACCTTCCAAACCCGTCCAAGCATATTGTTTTCCACCATCTTCTAGTACATTATCTAAATATTATGATTTCGTTGAAAAATGTTTCCCCAATCTGCCCCACCGTCAGAAAAAATATTTCTTCTTTGTTATTGCATAGACGAAAAAATCATTGTATTTCCTATCCTATACACCTAATACACCTATCCTACAAGCTTCCACTAAAAAAATGGCAAGACCGCAGCAATGAAGACAAACAAGTTGTTAAAGAAACCAAGAGTCAAATCCAAGAAAGTTTTTTTTAAAAAAAGTGTGGGTTTATTGTTGACATGCCTAAACCTGGCTTTGGAAATAGTAACGATGTAAATACGGCTAGGCGATTTTTCTCGCATGCTGATATTTCGTCAGAAATTACCGGAGTTGACGCTGAACTAATTAAAAGGCTTCATACAATACTGATAGCAATATCAAGTGGGTACGAAATTAATACTAATGCCTATCAAGCGTTTGCTCACGATACTGCAAAGTATTATGTAGAAAAGTAACCATGGTACCCGATGTCACCGACTCTCGACAAGTTTCTTTTCATTGTACAGGAAGCACAGGAAGCTCGTAACAAGGATTTCAAAAAATATCGTGAACATCACGGAAGTATAGTCAAGAAAAATCCAACCATGATATATTCATTAACTTTTTGTTGTGTTCAGACCCAATAAACCAGACCCAGACCAAACCAGAATGGATGATGAAACCAAATACATTTCATGTGTATTAAAACCCTATATTTGTGTAAACAAATAAAGTTAATACGTTAAATCGTCTAAGCATAATTAATGTTTTTATCAATTTAAATAAAAGTTACCTACCATTTATTTGGTCAGGCAAATTTTGAAGCTTACAAATTTTTATTTTTCTATTTGCATGAAATTTCGTATTTAAGAGTTCTTTTGAATGGTGAATTCGAATCCGATGTCGGTTCTTGTGAAAAAAATATATGGAACATACTTCACTTGAAAAATGTTTGCTTTTAAACTGTAAAATGTGGTAAAAAATTTTTTTATCTCTACTATTCCATTTCAGCACCCTCAAAACTCAGGAAACGTATGTATATATATATACTACATTTCTTTATTCATTAATATTCATAACACATGTTGGCCAAGGCCTTGATATCTAAAAAAACATATGTCATTATTAATGAGTATTATGTGTGTTATCTATGAGGTGGACACGGAACGAACGCGACCAGAAGCAAACCTGTACCACAGCAGAAAACTGCTACTACCTTAAACAAAACTTCGAGGTTAATTCTTCTTATTAACCTTCTGCGAGAGGGGAGATGTAATGATGTTAAAAGGCACAAGGCCTTGATATCTAAAAAAACATATGTCATTATTAATGAGTATTATGTGTGTTAATTTTAAAAGGTTATATGTTTATGTAATTGGTTTTACAAGAAAATACTATAAAAACTGAATTTGTAGGTAGGTATAGATTTGGGTATTAATTTTATACATTACATCATTTAAGAGGAAAAAAATAAGTAATTTTTAAATAAAGATTTTGTTTGTAGCAATCCAAAAGACGTTTATAGTCATAATTTGGAAGATCCAGCTTATACACTTATAAATCAGTTTTTTGCAAAATGAATCAAGTTAAATTCCATATATTAAAGGGAAGCGATGATGGATATGTGGTTAACAAAGTCAAAAACATCAGGCTGATGACGAGGAGTCTACTTACGTATTTCCAACTGAGGTACAAAATGAAAAATACCACCATCAGTTATTTCAAGTAAGTACAATAAAAAATGCTTGCAAAAATTTGATTCGAGCTGGTCAGTATAGAAATGTGTTGGTTACGCTAACTCCAGAAATTTTTGCCTTGTATTTTGACAGCGACAACAATCCAGTATTCAAAGATTATTTTTTAGAAGAACAATGTAGCTTACCAACATCTGAACAGGACACAAGCCAAGCAGATTTACTGGAATTAGTTGAAAGCTTAAAAATGCAACTTAAAAAGAAGGAAATGAATTTATCATTAATTTCAACTTTGTTTGTCATTGACAAATTTCAGGGAAAGAATCAAAATGCAGCTGACTGGTTAAGGAGGTAGTAGAAAGAATGCGAGCGGCATAACGTGAAAGATGATGATAAAAAAATACAGTTTCTTCGCATATATTTAGAGGAAAATGCTATTGAATGGTACAGTGCTACGCTTATGAAGTTGACCATACAGGGTGACTGGATAGATTGGCGTGGTTCATTTCTAACGACTTTTGTCTAAATATTTTTCTAGCAAGCCTTATCAAAAACAGTATGATAAGAAGCCATGTGTGATTTGTGAGTCTCTAGGCAAACCCGGTCGATTTCATCCTGTTGAATCTTGCAGGAACAAATTAGTACAGCATTTAGAGCCGAGAAAAGTAAATTCTGCTGAATTCAATGAAACAGAACAAAAAAAGTGACGCCACTAATTCGTTTGAAAGTTATTCTTAATAAAAAAAGAGTAATTACAGGAGTGTATGACACAGGTTCCAACATATCCTTGATTAATTCAAAACTTATCGAGAATGTTAAAAATAACCTGATCAAAAATAGACAACTATTTAAAACAATTAGTGGTGTAGAAATAAGTCATAATAAAATAAAGCTAACTCTACAAATTCATAAAATTGAACAAGAGATAGAAGCTTATGTTTTTAAGAACAATAATTTTTCATATGATCTTTTACTTGGATTGGATGCAATAAAAAATTTCGTCTCCACCAATACGATCAATTGAATATTCTTCAAAGGCATGATAATGGCCACCTAGAAATACTTCCAGAAAACACAAATATAATTGGAAAAACAAATAAAATATTCTTAAACTTGAATGAAAATATTAATATAGATAATATGCTTAAACATTTAGATAATAAAAAAGAAGAATTAGTAAAAGTAATAAAGAAGTATTCATTGAGGGCCACGAAGCTCATTTAAAACTTTCAGAAAATAAATACATCTCAAAAAAACCTTACAGATGTTCAATTACGGATCAAAAAGAAATAGAAGAACAAATCAAACAACTATTGCAAGCTAAACTAATCGAGGAATCATGTTCTCCATTTGCAGCTCCTGTTACCTTAGCATATAAAAAAGAAGAAGGTCGTAGAACTCGGCTATGTATTGACTTTAGAGAGCTTAACAGGTTGTTGGTACCAGAATCTCAACCTTTTCCACGAATCGAAGATATTATAGTTAAAACACGAAACTGCAAATGGTTTTCTATTCTGGACGTCAATTCTGCTTTTTGGACAATAACTATTAGAGAAAAAGACAAGTAAAAAGCTGCCTTTGTCACACAAGATGGGCATTTTCAATGGACATGTTTACCATTTGGTCTCAAAACATTGCCGGCGATTTTTTCAGAGAGTGCTGGCTAATATAATTCGGCGTCACGAATTGCATGACTTTTGTGCCAATTATATAGATGATATATTAATATTTTCAAAAACATTTGAAGAGCATTTACAACACCTGGAAAAATTGATAAATGTTATTGAACAAGCTGGTTACAAATTAAAACTCCAGAAATGTAATTTTGCACAGAGCTCAGTTAAATATTTAGGACACATATTACAGAATAACACAGTAAGGCCTCACCATGATAATTTAAAGTCAATTAAGGAGTTTCCAAAGCCTACAAATAAAAAAAATATAAGGCAATTCTTAGGTAAAAAAACTTTTTCCCATAAATATTTACCAAATGCAACCAAGCTCTTAGAACCACTACACGAACTGCTCCGAAAAAATACAACATTTCAATGGTCCAAGGAATGCGATGAAACGTCTTCCCAAGTGAAAGAATACCTTTTCACGAGCCCTATACTAGCGATTTTCTACCCTAACAGCCTCACATTTCTATATACAGATGCCAGTGCTCTTGGTATACCATAGGAGCGGTCTTAAAACAAATTCAAGATGATGGTGAACTACATCCAGTAGGTTATTTTTCGAAAAAGCTGATACCTACTCAAAGAAACAAAAAAGCCTTTCTTTTTTGAATGCTTGGCCATCAAGGAGGCACTAAGGTATTGGCAAAATTGGCTACTCGGTCACAAATTCGTGGTTATATCCGACCATAAGCCCTTAGAAAACCTTAAAATAAAATCAAGGACAGATGAAGAATTAGGCGATCTAGTTTATTACTTTTCACAATATGATTTTGTAATCAAATATTCACCGGGAAAGGAAAACATGTAAGCAGATGCACTTTCTAGAAATCCTGTTTTGGAAGATTTTGAAAATAAAGATGATGTTCTCCAGGTGGTGAATTTAGTGTCTATGGAAAATATACTTCAAGATTAAAATAGGAATAAAGAAGAACTCGATAATGAAAAAAATACGTTTAAAAAAGGTAAAACTATTTACATCAAACTTCGAAATAGACAAAAAAATTTTTGTTTCAAAAGAGTTTGGCCTAAAATTAATAACAAAAATTCACGCCTATTATGGTCACATTGGTGTCGGACACATTGCTGCTAAAATCCGACCTCTTTATTATTTCAAAAGAATGGATGCACTTATAAGGGAATTCTGCAATCATTGTGTCATTTTTAAGAAGAATAAATCGCGAAGATGTAGAGAAATTGGACTTTTGTCTCAACTAGGACAAGCAAAAGAACCCTTTGAAATAATGTCGCTTGACACAATTGGCGGATTCGCAGGAAACCGCTCTCCGAAGCGATATTTGCACTTATTGGCAGACCATTTCACCAGATACGCTTTTGTTCACCCATCTTCGAGCCAAAAAGCCAAAGATTTAATCAAAATATTGGAACCGATCGTGAGGGAAAATAAAATTAAAATTTTTCTGGCCGATCAGTATCCCACCACTAATTCTTATAAATTTAAAAAGTTTTTAAAACTTCACAAGATAAAGTTGATCTTCACGGCTGTAGATTGTCCATTTTCAAATGGCTTCAATGAAAGACTAAACCAAACTTTAGTAAATAGCATTCGTTGCAAAATAAAGGAACAAAAGAATAGACCCTGGCCACAGGTGGCAATAGAATGTACTGACGAGTATAACATCACCACCCACAGCATCACCAAATTTTCATTACTTTATCTTATGTACGGAACAGAATCATCAATTTCGCCATATGGGTTACGAAGCAACAGAAACTTCGAAGAAGACCGTAAATCAGCATTCATCAATTCCAAAAATACCATCAAATAAACAAAGAAGGAGTAGACAAAAAAAAGAAAAATCATATAAAATGATTTAGTGTATATAGAAACTGGAAATAGATTAAATAGGAATAAGCTGGACGAAGTTCGTAAAGGACATTTTAAGATAATTAGAGGAGTTTCTAATACAATCTATGAGGTGGACACGGAACGAACGCGACCAGAAGCAAACCTGTACCACAGCAGAAAACTGCTACCTTACGCTGGGCAAAACTTCGAGGTTAATTCTTCTTATTAACCTTCTGCGAGAGGGGAGATGTAATGATGTTTAAAGGCACAAGGCCTTGATATCTAAAAAAACATATGTTATTATTAATTAATATTATGTGTGTTAATTTTAAAAGGTTATATGTTTGTGTAATTGGTTATACAAGAAAAGACTATAAAAACTGATTTTGTAGGTAGGTATAGATTTGGGTATTAATTTTATACATTACATCATTTAAGAGGAAAAAAATATGTAATTTTTAAATAAAGATTTTGTTTGTAGCAATCCAAAAGACGTTTATAGTCATAATTTGGAAGATCCAGCTTATAAACTTATAAATCATTTTTTTTGCAAAATGAATCAAGTTATATATATATATATATATATATATATATATATATATATATATATAATATAAAAGTAATAAATTATTTCTCCTTATTATATATATAATATATAGTAACAATTATATATCCTATATATATATATATATATATATATATATATATATATATATAAGTTAATGTCTGTATGGAGACAATATCAGTGTTAATACCTAACGTAACATTGTAAACATACCAAATTGTATATAAGCAGGATTACAAAGAAGAATAAATCAGTTGATAGTAAGCGTTCTTGCGTGTTGTTATTATAACCTTTTTTCCTTTTTTTTAGTTTTTCAACCGGCCGTATATAACTGGTGCCGAAACCCAGGACGAGCGCGGATGCCTATTTTCTTTTTAATCTTTCATAGGTAATAGTACCCTGATAGATAAAAATTCGCTAATGGAAAACCAAGCCATGCCACCATTACCAGAGGGAACATTAGCAGCGGCACATGCAAACGTTCTGGAATGGATAAAGATCAGGACGGCGACATCGCAGGAGTTCAGGAAGCCATCTCGGACTAAGAGAAATTTTCAGGGGAAATAGGTGAGTTGAACCATTTCCTAAAAGGTGGTGACCGCTTAATGGCACGAATTGAAGCAAAAGCGGCTGATAATTTGCTAGACGCTGGGGATGCTGATTCTTTGAAGGCTGTACTGGTATGTCGAGTGAAGCGGAGCGTACTGAACCAGATACAGGCAGATGAGGAAACGCCCTGGCCAGTAGTGAAAGAAAGATTAAAAAAGGCATTCGGAGGTGGAAGATGGACCCCGGAAGAGGACATCTTTCAAATGTTTAGAGAGACTAGAAGACCGAGACAATCCAGCGGCCAATATGCAGCAGCACTTCTGGCACGATTTAACCGAATCACAGAAAAGCTAAGGGAAACAATAAGTGCAGCAAAGGCAGAAGAAAGGATGGCATTCCTGTCCACTATACTAAAAGTTCAGTTGGCGAGAGAAACTGGGAAGAAAGAAGGATTACCAAAAGAACGCACATTTGTTGAGTGTGCCCAAGAGATGGTGGACACCAGTACGAGAGAGGAGGAAACTCGCATGGAAATTGAGGAGCCGGGATGGAGCAGGGTGGCATATAAGCGCTCAGGACCGACGCCTGTCGGCAACAGGAGACGGGACTTCGAATATAAAGGAAAAGAAGGAGCTGAAGGAAGACCGGGACGAACAAGACCACGAGCCACAGGCAGAAGAGAGGACAGAAAATGCCATAGATGTGGGAAAGCGGGGCACCTCGTTGCTCAATGCCCCCGCACGAAATGTTTCGAATGCGGTACGGAAGGGCACATAGCCAGGCAATGCCCATATTTGTACCGAAGAGACAATCGAGGGGAACCAATGGAGGTTAACGCCCAGAAGATAGGGCGAGGCAGACGCAGAACAACCAAAAGTGAAGACTCGGCATCTGACACCATAGATGTAGGAGGAACGTCTGAATCGGAAGAGGAGCCAACCGGACCAGGCAGTAGAAGCAGACCGAGGAGCGGGCGACAACGGCCAGCGGAGGAAAGAGGATTGCAGGACAGCAGCTGAGGAGGAAGTCAGCAGAGAGGCAACCGCAGACTAGTAGGTAATAATATAAAGGGAGGAGATGGCGGTTTGTCTTTAATTAGAGTTGGGGGAGTGAAGTGTTTGGTAGACACGGGCAGCAGTTCATCCAATACTATCGTATGTAAAGGGGTATTAGAAAAATGGTACGGGAGTAAGAGGGCAGTCCAGATCAAGGGTTGTAATTGTAAATTGATTACCCTGGGGGGTCTATGCAGAGTAGAAGGGGAAGCCTTAATAGAGCTAGAAATGTGGGCCAAAGAAAAGGGTAGTTTAAAGGTACACGTGGTGGAGGAAATGCCGAGGGAATACCAGGTGATTATTGGGTGCGACCTTCTAAGTAGGGCCGGAGCGACAATTAGAGGAGGTAATGGGAGGTGGGGCATCCGTATAAGGGGAAGAAAATATAAATGGTGGGAATTTCCAAGGGATGGTACGGCGAGAGTGGTAGCAATCGGTCGAGCGGAGGACTGGAGACATGCCTTAAAATGAGAATATGAGGACATATTTTTTAAAGAGGGGGATTCGCTGGGAATAACAGGTAGGACGGTCCATGAAATTCCACTGAAACAAGAAAAAATTACATATGTGAAAGAGAGGAGATACCCTCAAGCTCTAAGACAGCATATCAGGGAGGAGTTGGACAGTCTCAAGAAACAAGGGATTATAGTAGACAGCACCTCGCCTTATAATAGCCCCTTATGGGCTGTGAAGAAGAAGTGCGCACCTGGAGAAAATAAAGAAAAATATAGAGTCATTGTCGATTATAAGAAATTGAACAACACCACGGATGAAAAATACCCGATTCCCAGGTTCGACGATATAATAGATAGGTTGAGTGGGGCGACAATATTCAGCACACTAGACTTAAAAGCTGGATATCACCAAATAAAGATGCACCCGCGGGACCAACATAAAACAGCTTTTACATTTGAGAGGAGGCATTTTGAATTTACCTGGATGCCGTTCGGACTGAAAATGCCCCGATAACATTTCAGAGGCTTATGGAAGAGTTTCTGCGGGGTATAGATGAATCAATGTGCCAGGTCTATATGGACAATCTGTTGGTTTTTAGTAAAACGGAAGCTCAGCATGGGGAACACTTAAAAAAGGTCTTTGATAGGGTTAGAGAATTCGGATTAAGATTGTCAGGAGAAAAGTCAATACTGGGACAGGAGCGCATAAATTTTTTAGGGCACACGATATCAGGGGATGGGGTAAAACCGGATAGTGACAAGGTAAAAGCAATCCAAAGGATGTCGGCTCCCAGAGATGTGCAGGGTATTAGAAGACTGTTGGGTGCGCTAAATTACTATAGAAGGTTCGTACCAGAGATGGCGGAGTACCTAGTACCCCTAAATAACCTTCTGAAGAAAGGGAAGAAAGTGGTAGTGACGCCGGAAATGGAAGATAACATCCAGAAATGCATGCAACGGCTTCAGGCAGAGCCGGTCTTAGCGTTCCCAGATTTCACGAAACATTTCACTATCACAACCGATGCCAGTGAATATGCACTGGGGGCAGTGCTATCTCAAGATGGGGAAAATGGAGAGCGTTCTGTAGCTTATGCCAGCAGAAGGCATGAAATGATATTTTTTGATTTTGTTGAATAAGCGTTTTTTATGTTTTTGAGGGTGCTAAATTAGAATCTGACGTCAATTTTTGTGTAAATAAATCTATAGAGGTAGTTTGCTTGAAAAACTAATCATTTTTTTAGAATTTAAATAACCTAAACCAAAATCTATGGAACGACTGTATTTTCCCTTAAATTTGCAATCCAAACCAAAAATCTTGGTGCAAGAATCATGTCGATATCATTTTTTAAACTCGAGATAAAAAATAAATTAGTTTAATGCTATTTTATTTTTTTTCTTGGCTCCTAGGGCCCGTTGGTCGGAACGGCAAAATACGTGTCAATATTTTTTGACCAGGAACCTCCAAAAAATTACCAACAAGATCCGTGAGAGACTGAGTGTGTCCTCCCCTTGTAAGTATAAAAATTATTGGATTACTGTTATAATGATAACGAAACTATCATAATGCAGGAATTTATATTATTCATTTTTGGATACATTTTGGATAAATATTATGTTATTTATAATACACTGGTCTAGTTGAGTATACCAAATATAACTATCTTAAATCTAAGGATATTATTATCCATAATAATGAGATGGTTAATAAATAATATTTTGTAAATTATTTTTTTTATATTAATTGATGAATTATTTAAAATATATTTGTTAATAGAACAACTACTTCAACATTTACTAGAGAAGCGTTCAAAGCTCCCAATAAATTCGAAAAGACCTATTTACATGACAGTTAATAGACCCATTTGGATTATACGGAGTTGTGCTTTGGGCTCCATTAAGCCTTCCAATTCTTCTCGTATCCAATCCAACAATTCAAAATCTTTTGTAAAATCGTCAATACTCCATATTATGTCATAACAAATGTTATCGATTAAGTTTTTAATGTTGCATATATTGCTGATATGGCCCAAACCAGATACCTATCCTTTCATAGTAAACTCCATACCACTAGTCTGCTAACTTGCGTTATATTAATACCCGATAATCCTCCGAGACGTCTGACAAGAAGATGATCAAGAAACCTTGTAATGTAGAATTTTTATCAAAGTGCTACAAGTGAGTAGTTATTTACATGTTATTGACATGCCATTGTAATAATTCCCGTCAAATTTACATGTATGTAATGTACATGTAATAGTTGTAAATATCAATAAATAGTTTTTAAAAAAATGGGTTATTAGGTCTTTCATTTTTGAGATCTCTATGAAATAAACAACTCAGACAGATATAGGCGGTTGAACTACTTCACATTACGGCTGTTACCAGATAAATCTGGTCTGGTTAAGTTTCGCTCCCAGTTATCTGGTTTCTTTATCTCACAATAGTTAAAATATTTTACGGAGAATCTCAACTAGGCAGGTAATACAGATCATAGCTATTACATTTTTAAATTTGGTTATTATGAATTAAGTTTATTTAATATTATGAAAAAATCTATGATAGTATATACACATATATTATTAAATTCAAGACTAGCTTTTCAGGTATTTGCTAGATTTTCATGAATATTGATTGTATACATTGTTTTTTCCATAAGCCATTAACTATACAAATTAATTTTTATGTAAAAAATAAGTAAGAAAATATAAATTTTTAGATTATTTCCTCAAAATTTTGATACAGGTAATTTTATAATTTGTCTCCTTTAAATTTATTCAAACCGTTTTCATTCTACTTATCAATAGAAGCCATTGGTGGTAGAAGATGTTAACTCACTTTTACAAAAATGTTCATGAGAAGCATTTTCGCGTTGCAGTTTGGAACTTTTTCGGACGTTTGAATTTTCTTTGTGAAATTGTTTCTATTTTATCTTTTCTCAATTCAGCTATTATTTTATTTTGTATTCTATTTTCTATTCTGCGCATAAACGAATTAACACCAAATTGCGATTTCCGAACTTCATTATATTGAGTTTACCAATATTTAAATGTGCAGTTTAAGGTAATAATCCTAATCTGTTGACATTTTTGTGTTCTAAAACACTTTAATAATACTTTTTTAATTTTTTATTCTGATTAGTGGTAACCTAATGTTTTCCTAAATGGGAGAGGAGGCTCGGTAATGATCCGGATCAACGAAATATCGTTGCTTTAAACTAATTAGCATCAAAAACAATCAACAACACATTGCTCAGGAAGGCATTCTTATATTTTGAAATGTCATCTATTGCTATTTGCAAGGCACGAGATAACTCAGTAAGTATCTCATATATTTCCAATATTGTTAATATTTCAAATTTTATATACCTCTGCTGAAATTAGTTTTAGGAGTTTTACAGAAAAACATAACAAAAGAACCCTCCTTGAATCCAATTAGCGTTGGAATATGAAATGATCTTTAATGATATAACCATTAAAATAATTATAAATATAATTATAGTTACATATTACCTCTCCTTTAATGATTCTTGCTTATGACTCACCTGTAAAAAAAAAAAAAAATTGTCTAATTTTGATTGTATGATACATCACTATTAGTATTAATTCATTAAAATTATTAGATAATGTTGTATAATGTATATATTTTACTGTTATACAATATTACACTTAAAATCTTCTTATCCGGTAACCTGTCTTTATTATAAATAATATAATATTTTAAAACTGGAAATAAATTCGTTTATATTATATGTTTCAATTTATTCAATTCAGTATTGAGTAGTTTTGTGATAGTCAAAGGTTTATTTCGCTAATAGAAAAAAATACTGTTTTTCTATTGAATAAATGATTGATTATTAATTTACTTATTGGAAATTTATATTACAATGAATATATTTTTAATGAAAAAAAAAATTCTTTCAATTATTTCATATTGGTTTGGTGAAGTAGAGAGAAGTTGGACGGGATAGGAGAATAAACCTCTTTTTTTTAATCTTTTTTTTTATTACAACGATCTTTTAATATGTGAAAAAAATCATTTTTATTTTTTTATTCTCAAATAGATACATCCTTTGTTTTTCTTGTTCGTTTGCATAACTTCTCTTGAACCGACCTTTCCGACTTTGTACCCTTACTCCACGTGGTTTTCAACTTACACCAACCACCTGTGGCCTTTATAAAAAATACAACACAGACACATATAAGGGTTCCTGAACACAGATTTAGTCCTTTTTGTTTCAAAAAGGTCGCTCTTAAGAGGATAGAAAAAGAAATAAGTAATTTCTTAGAACGGAAAATAATTATATATAATGTGGCCACTTAAAAGTAATTCATATTTTTTTTACTTAAGTGCTACTGATGAGCAGTTCTCAAGTTTAGGCATGTTACTGTAAACTTTTTTTTTAACACATTTACTTGATGTATACTGGTACAGTTGTAAATCGCAATAAATTGATTATAAAAAAAGAAAAAAAAAAAGTTTTTTTATTTATTTTTAAGCTATTTTTAATAAGGTTAATAATTAAAAAATAGAGTTCATTAAAGCGGATAACAGTCAGTGGATAAATTATTATTCCCTGCGAGGTCTGTTTTGTACAAACACACATATTGGATCAGCTATACATTTTATTATTTCGACTAACTCAATTAAAGGCATTATTCCAATATGTGTAATTAATTACGTGGTACTCAATATTTTAATTTATTATTGTTTAGTGAATGTTAAATTTATAAACAGTTTCAATTATTTTCTGCACAAATAGTACCTGATCATTTCTGATAATAATCATTGATTTGGTTTCGTTATTGAAAACAATCATTGGTGTATTCAATTTCATTCCATCTACATATTAAAAGAAAAAATATTTTAGAAATAGTTGCCAACATTTTATGTGAAAATACGGAAATAATAGAATATTTAGAATAGAATGAATCATTTTACTATATATCTATCATCTAAAATTTAAAAAATCATTGCGCACTAGATATTAGATTCTGAAGAAATCCCTGAATAAAGCAGAAGCCTTGATACGTTTCGAATGTAGACCAAAGCGTTATTTATATCCGTTAGTGTTGGTTTTAAAGCTGTATTTGTAAAACAAAATACCACCTCCTACGATATTTAGAAAGGTAATATGTACAACCTATTTGTAGAAATAGCAAACATATAATTCGAACGAATCGGAACATAGAGCTCCATATTATAAACCTCATGGCCCATTCTAGAACATTTTTTCCACGCAGGAGGCCTGAGACAGCATTTATAGTTGTTAATTGTTAATAATTATCACGTATAGTATACTCTTTTGCATCTGGATTCCTGAGCTTTTATTTTCCATGAGCTATTTGAATTTAAAATAAAATACAAATTATATTTCTTTATTTTTATTTGAAAAAATAAGAAACTTACGTACGCATTTTCACAAAGTTAAATACAAAAATGGTTAGGTAACAACTTTTTATTATAATTTTTAAAGTTCTTCTCGACTGAGTTCGATAAAATGCAATGGTACGGCTCTGAAGTGATACCAATGGGTAGTTTTCATGTTTTCTTATGTCATTATATCCTTAATTTAGAAAATTTACTAGAAGTACTTTATTGTTATGAAGTTGTAACGTACAATAAATAAACGAAAAAAAAAAAGTAGAGGAGACGTAGTGTTCTAAGAATCACTGTTATCTCAGCCTGTGCAGTTTAACTATCCCAATTATTATTTTTATTTTATTTCATTTTTTTTTTTATACATCTATTGAAATTTACAACTATACAAAATATATACATCAAGTAAATGTATTGACAACGATAATAATAACATGCTAAAACTTGAAAAGAACTACTCATCAGTAGCACTTTATTAAAAATTCTACACTAGAAGGTCTCTTCGTTTCAGACGCCTCGGAGGATTATCAGGAATGGAGAGGGAAGCAAGTTGAGAAACTAACGGATTTGAGTGATTATGGAGCTTACTATGAAACGATAGGTATCTGGTGTGGGCCAAATCAGCAGCATATAGAACATTAAGATCTTTATGGATAAGTTTATTGGTGACAAAGTAAGGATCATTGAGGATTTTTCGAAGGATTTTGGATTGTAAGGATTGAATACGAGATGAATTGGATGGTTTAGTGGAGCCCCGAAGCTCGACTCCGTACGTCCAAACAGGTCTAATCACAGTCATGTATATCAGTCTTTTGTAATTAATTAGGAGATTTGAACGTTTGTCTAGTAAATGTTGAAGTAGTCTGTAACGACGGGCAGTTTCTTGTCGCTTTAGTCTTAATCATTACTTAAAAGAGAATATTTGACACCTACGATGAGGGACCCGTAAGAAACACCCGTCCAGATGCCTGTTAGCGTCACGCCTCCAGTCAGTGTACGAAGTTGTGTCGCTATGAGTGCATCGGTAAGAAATTTTTCAATTCAATTTTTGCGGTAACGTGATGTCAGATTGTCGAGAGCAACGCTTGGCTGTGAAAATTAGAGAGGTGTTTAGAAGAAGAGGGCAGATCTTTGGCGCACAGGCGACTGATTCTTCTCAGTCATCTCCCTCTCCGTGAAGCAGTTTTTGACCAAAATCGGCATGACACGTTTGTCCAACTCCCCTCCCTACATCCTGGATCTAGCCCCATGTGACTTCTTTTTGCTCCATAAACTCAAAAGGTACATGAAAGAAAAGCTTTTTGCCACTGTGGATGAGGTAAAGCAAAAATGGCTAGAAAGCCTTTAGGACATTCTTACGAGCGAATAAAAACTGTTTTAAACAATAGAAGAACCATTCGGAGAAGAGCGTTGTGGGTAATTGAGAATACTTTGACGAGTTTTGGTGTAAAAATAGTGAGAAATAAAGTTATGACGAAATTACCGCGTTTTTTTTTTGTTTGTTTTTTCGTATCTTCCTCGTAGGCTTGCCGTTCTGGTGTTGTTATGAGAGAATTTGGGAAATTATTTTTTTTATGAGTAATAAGTAAAGTTTTATAAAAATACATTCAATAGTTCTTCTTGTGAAGTATTTTCTAGCGAGTGAATAAACATGTTTGTTAGTTTAAATATAGCTTATAAGTGTTGCCACATCCTACAACTTCAAATTTTAACCTACTATTGTTTTTGAACCATAGATCACATACACACCCTGTATTGCTTAGACATGTATTAGAATATGTAATTGAAATCGTGGAATAATTGAAAATCAATAGTTTTAGTCGTATATTACAAAAAGTTATTCTTTCTTATAATATGAAAGAAAAGCTTGATTAACACATTTTTCTGATCATCGGTCAATAAATTATACAAATTGATATTTTATAATGATATAGTTATAATAATTTGATATTTATAAATATTTTGCCTTCATTTCTTGATTTCATAGCTCTTGTGAAGTATTTGGACATGAGCTATATATAGTAATCGAGGAAATTAGGGTATATTTATATTTATAATTATGGATAATTATTACATAAATTATGGTTTATGCGTTTAGGAACTTTTTTTCCGAATCATTTCAGATCTATCTATTTATTTGATATCTATCTATCTCTAAGGACCATGAAGGACCTTAGCCTCCTCAACAATTCATCTTCACTTAGACCGATCCTCTGCTGCTCCTCTCCACCCTGCTACTCCTAGGAGCCTTAAGTAAGCCTGTTCATCTTCCAACCATTGTAATCTAGGTCTGCATCTTCCTGTTGCATCATCAGGGCATCCTTCCATTGCCTCCCTTCGGAGTCTTTCATGGTTCATGAGATGCACATATCCCAACCATTTCATCCTTTCTTTCTTGATACACGAGATCAAATCTGGGTCCCCTTACACACCACTGAATTCCCTGTTTGCCTATATTCTGTATCCGTTTTTTACTTTGGTTGAGCCATATATTTTTGTTAGGATTTTCCCCTCCGATACATTCAGGTACCTCGACTGTTGATTTCAGTCCATGCCTCTGCTATAGATCACAACTGAAGGATTGCCTTGTATATCTCAACTTTGATCTTTCGGGAAACATCTCCATATAGGAAAGTTTTCTTTAGTTACCAATAGCATTTTTTGCCATTTTGGATTCATGCTTTATCTCTTCTGCTATTTTGTGATAGTCGTGGCTAGATTATTGAATTTTCTTGGATGATATCACGTATTTTGTTTTTGTTACATTGTTTCTTTTTATCTAATATTTTAAGTGTATACAAATTGTTTTTCAAAAATATTTGTTGTATATACAACCTAACAGAATCGGGGGGTCAAGTGCGTGGGTGGGTTACAATTCATTTCTTCTCGTGGCGAACCGAAGAATAAATCTTGACCTTCCCACCCTGGCTAGAATAGGTTGGTAACCTGTAGGATAGCCCGTCCTTCCTGCCCTAGTTGGAGTACATAAGGACATTGAGCCCAAGTAGACAACATATCTAACCGAATCCCACTAAAATTGATAAATATCTATACTACTATATAAAAAGACAGGCCGTTTTTTTTTGCGATCACTATCCACAAAAACTACTGAACCAATCTGTATCAATTTTTAACATCATCTCAATAGTTCTAGGAAGGTTTAATAAAATTCACTGGTGTTCAATTAAATTGTTATTTAAAAATATGTAAATATGTGGATATCAATAAAGCTTGAAAACCGACCGCTAGGTGGCGAGCGCTATTTAACAAGAAAGGTTCTGATGGTAATGTGTTATAGAGAGCTTGAAATTTATAATAAAACAATTATTTTCAATTAATATGTGATGCATGATATGAATCCCAGTGAAGTCTGAAAATCGACGGATGTACGGCTAATATACAGTAAATATCCTCAGTCCATTTATTCCTTTAATTCTAATGATTCCAACTGATCTATCATTCCAATTAAAGTTTCTTTTGCTATAAAATTAACAAATCGCAAGGACAGACTTACAAAATCGTTGTACTAGGCCTTCGACTGTTTCTTTCACAGTCGATTATATGTAGGTCTTTCCAGAAATTGAAAACCTATCATATAGATCATTCTCATAATATCAGACAATAAATCTCGAAATGTAATTAGTTCGGATAACATATGAATTTATTTTTCCTTGTTGCATGCTTTCTGCAATACAAGATTTTTATCGATGCTAAAATAAAACTTCAAATATACATCAAAATTATCAACATCATTTACTTATGATAGCGGGCGAGCCCGCGACGGTGGATGTTAGTGTTTCTAGAAAGTAGAAACATCAAAACTGCAAAATGTCACAAAAAAAATTTGTTATGTAATTTTTTTCTACCGACTTATTTTGATATAAATGTCTAAGTATTTTAGAAAATTTAAATTTACTATTATAAAATAAACTATACAAGAGCAAGAAAAATGGAAATTGCATTCCAGCTAACAAAGTATGAGTACAACAAAAAAATCAGTATCCATTAACGCTAAAATCAGACACCATAACACCATGATTAAGCCAGAGTGTCTGTATGCATCTGAATGTTTGGCAATGAACGCTTTTATTTGAAAAGAATGCACAATGAAAGGCTGGCAAAGAAAATATTCATGTTTTTTGACAAGAACCCAAATTACATAGTTCAAAGAAGTCAACACAGATTTAGTGAAGATGGGTATTGGAGAGGAAGATGTAACAAACAAAGACCTGATGAGAGACAAAATTCAACACTTTGAGGGATTTGAAATGAAGAAGAGAGGAACTGGAGAAGCAGTGTGGACAGAAGACCGAAGGTAGCAGCATAGACAGAGGATGAAGACATATTGGCAGAAGAGGAAGAAGGATGAATGCAATGGTACATACATTGTACAGTAGTTGTTAAACGCGTTCCCTAGGCGGCCAAATTCGAAGGAAAACAACAAAACAAATATATTTAAAAATAATTAATTTGAAATAAATTCATACTAATAATAAATGTCTCATTTACATATCTATAAGTAGACCGAATTGAGCAATCACAGTTGACCTTTGATACTTCACCAAACCATCCAATACATTTTGTATCTAATAATTATGAATTAAAACCCTTAGAAAAATTCTAAATTCTTCTTACTATGTGATAATAACTTTATTCCTACGTTGCTAATGTGGCACAAACCTGGATAGATCTCTTATCAATTCGTAATGAACCCAAAAGTCACAGTTTTGAAGTTTCACAAAAACTGTTCTCTCTCTCTCTAACAATTGTAAGAGTTGGTCTAAATAGTCCAAATAGCCAAATTCCGGTTTTCCAACTTTTCGCCATCCTGGAATTTTCTGTGTATCACGAATCATAAATAGAACATGTGTGAAACGCGGCTAGAATAAGCTTTTTGAGCTCCTGCCAAATTTCGTGGGTTCTGAGGTCGTCTGCCCCTTGGCTGGTCAGCTCAATTATTCATTAACAAGTGGAAACCACTTTTTAATATCACATATAATATAATATATATTTGATAAAAAAAAAAATTATTTGATATTCGATTTGTTGGATGTATTGTAGTTGGATTAAAGGACTCTTAAAATATATAAATTATATGAAATTATTTACAATTACGTAAATATCCAATTTCGAATTCGCTGACTATCATTATATTTCTTAATTGCATGTAGATCAAATTTTAAATTTAAAAACATAATTTTAGTGCTATCAATGGGTAGTTTTTCAACAAGTTTTGTCACTTCATCGTGTTGATAACTTTTTCATGAAGTTTTAATAAATAAACGAAAAAATTAATAAATAAATAAATGGTGAAAAAATGTATTAATCATAAAATCTAATAATAGGATTTCTACAAAAAAACTTTAAAATAACACCAATGTTGACTAATTACTCCAACCAACTGAGTGATGACTTAAAATACTTTCCTATTGTTTTAGTCATGATTAAATGGGGTCGGACATGAAAATTCAGTAAGTCTCCAATCATTTTTATGATTTTGGCTTAAATGCGTTCTTTCAGTTGTGGATAATAGGTAATGTACCACAATTTTTTTTTAAAACTTTTTTTTTCAGGTGCAATTGATATACGAAAAAGTTTGTATTTTAAACAAAAATCTAGTTTTTGATATTTGATATATTAATACGTTCCAAAGTTTTAAAAGCATCTTGTTTATAGTGAAAAAGTAATTATTTGTTTAATATATTATGATAAGGAATCAAATAGACCATTACGATCGAATAATACGCAGGCGTTTGGAAGATATAAATTGTTCTATCTTCAGAAGACGGGAATTTTAATAAAAATATAGTGTCATATATGTATATATTATAGTAAAACGTTTGCAATACCTTATAAATGAAACCCAGAACCCTTTGAATGTTTATCCTCTAAGAGAAGAATTTGTAAAATGGATACCTTTTTCATGTGTTGGCAGAATTATAATTAGCTTACATAGCATTAGGTATAGATAAGAAATGCTATTGGTCAGTTTAATAATTTATTCCTTGGATAGTTATTGCTCCTATTAATAGATTTGGTTTGATTTTTATAGTCCTCATAGATATTATTATTTGTGAGAGAAATTTATTTTGAAAACCAAAGTATTGATACGCTAACGGTATCGAGAATCGAAAAATTTGTATATATATATTGTAATAGCTACTGGGATTACAAAGGGAAGTTACTTTTAAAAATTATCAAATATTTTATTAAAGAAAAGAAATACAATATAATCAGTAAAATAATATTTAATCATTAAATTATTGGATATAAAAAATAATCACAAGAGAAAAAAAAATGTATGAGTAATAATATATGTTTTTTTAATGCTTCATTAAAATTTAATAAACTGTCACGTGAACTAAGATTGCTTGTATGGAGAAATGAGGTCAGAGCACAGTTGGAACGCCATCAAAAATTATGAGCGTACAAGTTGGATCAATGAATGATCAAATTTAAATTTAATTGTGCACAGTATGCTAAATATAACCGCTCTAAATATATTTACTTTCACTCTGAATGAGCCTCTTGTTATAGAATAAATCTTGGCAGCCCAACAAAATGAAAAAATTTAACCTCTCAAAATGTCTATTCATTGTCATTCAATAAATAAAATATACCCTGCTGTGACAACTTATTTTTTACGATTAGCTTATTAAGACAAAATGTATATAATAACTCCTGATTATATTTTATTTATTTTATATTTTAAGAGACGTGTTCCAATTTTTAACTATAAACGATCCTGACCGGGTTCGCTGTGCTAAATATTTAACGCCTACGGTAAAATTAGTCAGCTAATGAGAAACATGTGCACCAAGTTCTTTAAACAAAAATAGCAATGTCATTCCAGAGATTTCCTAAAATCACCAAGAATTTTAAGAGATCAAAACATCCTTCCTATGTCAAAAAATGGGTAATGGCTAATGCAAAGTTTCATCGCTATCTAAAAGGAACGTCGGAACTTTTCACCAGACTCCTAAAATTGTTGTGAAAATATTCCAAATGGAAGAGTATCCTAATTAGACTATTCTATAATAATGTTACCCCACCTCCTACAAGGTTATTTTATTTTTTTAAACAGTAAATAAATTGTGTGAGATCAATTATGTTCTAAATAAAGTTTGAACTTTTCCTACCTCTCACAAGTACCCAGAAGAACTCCCCTCAAGATATAATGGAAAAATATAGATATGTAAAGCTCTTTTCACTCTAATTGGCTAAATGGCGCTTAACTTACTACACCAGTGAAATTAAAATCCTGGTATTTGAAGCGTTGTGAAACATCGACCAATCTATAATATAAGTGGCTCTAGTTTCATTTCAATCATACTTAGGGTTTTGGCGTTTTTGTTTACTTTATTCGTGTATTAAGTAATTGATTTCTTAAGAATTGCTCTTAAATTTTATTTAAACTTTTTTTACAGTTGAAAGAGAAACACAAGACAGTCATCCGAGACTTAGGTGTCAAATCTAAATTGGCAAAGCTAATTCGTGAAACTCTTACATGTCTTATAGATATAGGTCATGGATACAACCTCTAATCTTTTTAAAAATAAACACAGGTGTATGAAAAAATGAAGCGTTATTTCCAGTCCTCTCCAACTCTATATGAGAACTAATAGTAAGAATTTGGAATGTAAAACTGAAATAACCCCATGTTTCACCTATAAAGTTGAAAAGAAGGAAACAGTATATATATAAGTAAACTTCCTCCCATTTGCATACGATTTTGCTACACTACCGGCAAATATATCAGATGCAGAAATATAAATCAATCCCTTAGAACTGATAGCCCGCAGAGTAGGTTTAAGAATCACTGCAGAGAAAACAAAATATATTACTAACATAGAAAATGCACCAATATTTTTAGATACATACATCGGTCAAATAGAGAAGGTTAAAAAGTTCTAGTATAAAGAAGTAATAATTAAAGAAAACGAAGAAAGAAATGAGAAATTGAGAAATACCTCATCGATGAAAGAACACACAAAATGGAAACAGCCTGTGGAATAACAAAAAAAATATTTTAAATAAGAAAACGAAGTTTAAATCAATTTATAAAATTAGTATATTTAATTTAATTATAAATATGAGAATATTAGGCTCAAAATAAAATATTAAATATAATTAAAAATTATTGTAAAAAATGACATATATTGATATACAATGCTTCCTAGATCGTCAACTCCAGGATCGCGCCACGATCGGATTTCTCCTAGGGCTTAGGATCGACTGACTCTTGTGTAACAGATTTAAGAGAAGAAAATATTCCTGCTCGGCGGGTGCGGCTCGCCTCTCATTGGGGGCGCACCTCTGTTCGTGGCACCCTTCCTCACCCTAATCTTATGTGAAAGTAAACATATATATATAACTACTCTAGCATTGATGGCCCTTGGGTTTTATGCCTATAAACCCCAACAAACAAACAAACAAAACAAACTCTAGGATATTGAAGGTCCTACAAGAACCAATTGTAATCTCATAGTGGGCTCATTGTCAGTCCCGTACTACGCCTTATTTATATCTCATGGTCAGTTGTTAATAATAATTTAAAATAGCTCAATAGATCTTACAATATCAAAGTATATCATAATTCGATTCGTGAATAACAATATTCTAAATTGATCTTTTCAGTTGTTAGTAATATAACGTAAGTTTCATGAGCGTTTGAGACAAAACTACCATTTAATATATTGTTTCAACGATGAGATTTCAATTGGTTTTCGTTGGACATTCAATATCCCAGAGTTGACGATATAGGAAGCATTACACTTGTATTTATTTTAAAAAGATTAGAGGTTTTATCCATGAGCTTTATCTATAAGACTTTTTTTGTAAGTGTTTCACGAATTAGCTTTGTCAATTTTCATTTCATTTCATCAGTTTCAGATGACTGTCTTGTGTATCCTTATCAAACGTAAAAAAAGTTTGTATAAAATTTAAGAGCAATTTTTGTTGAAATGATTATTTCATACTAAATCTCTCACCTCGTAGTGATTACATACATTTCTGCTTTTTAGGTTGTAATTGATGGATCATCACGTAAATCCCTTATGTTTCCAACTAAAATGGAATTCACGTATTGTATAATTTTTAACACTAATCCTACCGACATGTACAACTAATTATTTCTACCCAATTTCTCGGGAAAACAAAACAATAATAACAGACTTTTTTAATAAAAGTTGAAAAGTCAAAAAACAAAGCAATGAATGTGGTTTCCAAGCAATACTGCCAAAAAGACCGAAAAAGATCCTTTAACTAGTCATGGGAGGCTTAGTGATGAACTTTTCAATTCAAAATTTGCTTTAGAAACACAATCCAATATATATATATAACTGCCATCCATGTATTAAACTAAGAATTGTTTACAAAACATCTTAGAATCAAGTAGCGAGACCCAGTAAAATGTGTTTGAATCAGTTTTATTGTACAAGAGTTGACTCAAAATTGTTACACTGAGGGTCACTTGGAAAAAAAATATCAGCAGTACCAGAATAGTGGTGTATTGTCTAAAATCTATATTTCTTACAGCAGTTCGTAAATATCCTTGGTTCTGGAAATTTACTAAGGAACAAACCTTACCTTACCTAGGATCATGCCTTTGAATTATTAAAAATTATTGTTTCATAGAAAATAAAGGAAAACTGTCAATAAAGCGACACCAGATCAGAGGATCTTATGTTATTACATTTATTTATTTATTATGTGATTTCTACCAATCCATGTATATCGTTATTATGAATGGTCGAAATGCCTTCCCCTGTAAAAATGAGACTCATCTAGCCATAAATCACAGTTTTCTTTATTGACAGTTTTCCTTTATTTTCTATGAAACAATAATTTTTTTCTTTGCTTTTTATTCCAATGAACAGTTTATTATGTTTAAAATGCACATTTCCATTAAGGGATTGTCACAATGTTTTATTTACCCAAGTAACTGATTTGTATACAAAATGAGAACACCATGTTTTTTCGGTTTCAAAAGTAAATATCTCCATGAAATTGAAACAAAATCATTACGTTTAACATATCATTCAAAAGCTGATTAAATTTGCAAGTTTTTGTGAGATTGGACGTTTTGTGGATAGTTTTTTTTTTTACGAAAAACGGTGAGCGTTGAAGTAAATAAGACATTGTGACTTCCCCAAATAAGGTGAAGATCAAGCTGTTCTTTAGATACCAAGTTTGTAATACCTTGTAAATTCAAGGTTACGTGTACTCTGTTCTTATAGGAAATTTAATGCTAAATCTGAAAATGTGGCCAAAATTTGAAAACTATTTAGACAAAATGGAGATATTACAGTTTTATGGGAAAAAACGTGATTTCCTCAAAAAAGTCTTTGATTTATCGTATATCTGCAACGGATTGGAATAGAAAGGTGAGATTTGCGGCATTTAGCTACATTTTTGATCTAGTTTAACCCATTTTTTTTTTTTTACACTAAGAGATACTCACCCTGTAGAAGGGAATAAATTGTCAAACATAAGCGCAAAAGAAGCAAGAACCATGTTTCCTGGGGGTCACCTGTGGTCTAGTGGTTAGCATAGCAACCTACTAAACCCAAGATGGCGGGTTCGCAGCCCGGCAGATGACCTTAGGATTTTTTAAAGGGAGTAAAAAGTCCTTAGCTATGCCGTCCTTCGGAAGGGACGTAAAATGGGGGTCCCGAGCCTGTGCGATGTCAGTACTCGTTAAAGATCCCTATTCTAATTATACCTGGATAGGCAAAATTTAGGACACCCACCGTAGCATCGTCCGATTAGCCATA
The DNA here is from genome assembly GCA_003667255.2 of Euschistus heros. Classification (NCBI taxonomy): domain Eukaryota; kingdom Metazoa; phylum Arthropoda; class Insecta; order Hemiptera; family Pentatomidae; genus Euschistus; species Euschistus heros. The sequence goes on from RCWM02000270.1 coordinate 1,015,753, forward strand.
GCAGCATAAAGTGACGTTAAACGAAATAAACAAACAAACCATGTTTCCTTTTCCAAATGCCAATGTCACTCTCTACGACTATCATAAATATATATTTAACCTGTGCAGAGAAGCATGGATTAACATCTGGACAAAAGCACCTGATACCAATAATTTGAAAAGGATTTATGAAAGCTTCATGACACCTCTCCCAATAAACAGGAGAGAACAAACAGTAATATCGCGACTCAGAATTGGGCACAGTAGGTTGACTCATCGGCATCTACTTGAAGGAAATCCTCCACCAAAATGCAGCACTTGTAACTGCCTCCTGAAAACGGAGCACATTATCATGGATTGCACCCGACTTTTACCTTACAGGACTTCGTTGCATCTTCAAGGACACTGCGAGGCTTTAAAACCCGAAAATCGGAAAAAACTGTTTACCGTACTCAAAGAAAACAACTTGTATCAACTAATTTAGAAGTCTAATGACAAATGTTATGTAATGGTGCCTCTAGCCTGAGTTATTGTACACGGCACCTAAAACAGTAATCAAATAAATAAGGACTGAGAATCCAACAAAACGTACATAAAAAAAATATTAAAACATTTGTAATGCGCATAGCAATTATAGGAAAATGTGACTTGGAACTAGTTGGAGTAGGGCTGCCAGTACAGTGTGGCCATCTTTAAAAAGATTAGTACCAAAAAACTCAAAACCATTACAATAGTAATAAAACAGACATAAAATCAGCTAGAAGTAGAATATAGCAAGATAAAGTCTCATAAAACGACCAGAGGAGGCCACTAATAAAAGAACAATCGCTCCTGAATGTTCTGTTCTACTAATAGTTCCTCGCTCTTGGCTTCCGTTTCTCTTTGTAGTTTTTTTTATTTTACTAGTTCATTTAGTTTTCTATTTTTTACGCTTAGGATGAGTAGAGAGAACCTTCTAAATTGTAAATAATCACAAATCCCAAAATACACACAAAGGTGAGCAACTTACGAGTCAATTTTCTATTGTTAGTTATGCGTATTATTGTTTTTTGTTTTTTTTTAAGATTAAAAAAACATGAGAAATTTCATTTTTTTTTAAATTTACATTCACACTGAAATCTACTCTTTGCAAAAGCGTTTCAGTCAACTCAACGCAATAACTGTCCCAAAAAATTAAAGATTAAATACGGAAATCAGAATAACTGTTGTTTCCTTTATACTTTATTGAACTAAAAAATATCAGATTATTTTTCCTTTCGAATTCAAATGAAATATATAAATTATTGGGACTTGAAACTGCTGAAATTATTAATGTAACAACTCATTTTGATTATTTAGCAGATATTGGCTGGTCTTCAGTCTGTTATAAGTAGTTATTTTATTTAACTGCTAATCTCGACTGCCAGCAGTTGGATCACTTCGGACTTATTTATTTATTGAACAATTATTTAATTAACTAATAACTTCGATTTTCGATTTATTCAATAAAATGTTTGATTTTGAAAATTTAAATTAATTCTCTAGCACTCTGATCGGACATAGTTTGTTCCATTCGCAGTGTGTGTTACATATAATAACGTCTTATATAATATATCAAAGGTCTATCTATTAACGTTTTATGGTGAGTGATACATATCTTAAATTGTATCCTAATGGGTGTATTTAGTTGAGTTAAGTAAACATATTTAACAAGTTAACAGATTTTCGTAATTAAAATTATGTAACTTTTTTTCTCCAAAGTCCTCCGCCTTCTAAGTGGCATGGTTTTAAAGTATAACATCTAAATAATACATAACAATTGAAATCTGACCCATCCCGACCCATAGAGCTAAGCTATTTACTTTTTTTCAGAATAATGCCCCTCCTCGAAAGAGCTGTATTTGATGTGTGGGTGGCCACGGCACACTGAAAAATTGTCTGAGGTCAAAAGGCATTACTGGAATTAGTTATGAAAACAGTGGATTCATTTTTAATTCATATTCCTTCTCGATGGGCCCAAAGTCGATGGAGCCGTCAAAAATTTTGAAACAAAATTCCGATTGGCTGAAGGGAAACTTGTTAGATACCGAAGTACTTGCCCTTGGCCCAAGTAGCAGTAAATCTTGTACTACCAAAGCATTTAGGATCTGAGGGGGAAAAAAAACAATAAAGCGACAAATTCAACATTTATTGGACAATTATTCCTATGAGGAGCTGCATGCCTCAGCTTGTACGCAGCTTTATTCATCTGACCCATTTCAACAATAAGCGGATTTGATATGAGAAATTATGTAAAATTGGCATGTCTGGGATGAGGGAAATATTTAAGTTATAATAAAAAAAAAAAAATTCAAAATTCTGTTCTATGTATTAAAAAGAAGTTTTAGTTCTTATTATTGTTCTATTTTATTATAGTTTATTGTATTTATGCAAAAATAAAAAATACTCTAACATTTTCAAATGACTTCGATTATTTCTTTAGAAGTTATGAGCAATGTCCACCTAGATTGGCCGTTTTTACCACTGTGCGGTGCATGTGGGGCAAGTTCGGAAAAAATTGATTTTGCACTGGTGAAGGAGATTGTTCTGGGTCATGTATATGTTTTAAATACAACAATAAAGTATATCTATAGCCATTTTTTTGTTGTTTTTTTAACAGCAAGATCTTTTTTCCCTTGATATGGTATTGATATTTTTTATTATTTTAGGATATCTATTTAAACGCTGCATTTTTATATAGTGAATGATAAATATTTCAAAACGACTTAGGCAGCACAGATTTATGATTATTTTTTCTACCTCCACTATACTAAGGAAGCTGTGATACACTATCGAATAAATATTATGTGTTCCTTCAATAAATAATATGTAGATTTAAATCCATGCTTAGAATTTCCAATATAATTACAAAAAAATTAAATGACTTCCCAGACATAATGAAAGCCCCAAATATAGGTTTTTAAAAAAGCAGAGAAAACCTTATTTATCAAGGATTGTAAGGTTTCCCTACAAAACCACATAAGTTCTTACAGAAACCATTCATTCATGCCCTGCGAACAAAATCCAAGGACCATTACGGTCTTCAGTTCGATGACACCAGGGGGTTGACAAACTCTGGTCTTACGTTGGTGTTGAATAAACAGTATGAGGATTTGAAGGCAATTTTTTAAAAGTATGTATACACATTGAAGTAACAATATATTGTTATTAAAAGTTTAAACATGTACAAGAAAAATTAAAAAAGGATCTTAAATCTATTACTTCCTCCGAGGCGTCTGAAAAGAAGATGGCCAAGAGACCTCTTCATGTATTTTTTGAATTTTGGCTGTTTTAGTCAGTGTCTAACATATTTGTTGGGAGGATGGAGATAGTTTCTCGACCCTATCTACCTCTCGAAAGTTTTTACTAAATTGGTACAATATAGAACCGTGGATCACGGCGATTTAAACTTTTAATTTATTTTTTCTTAAAATTGACTTGGATGCACTACCTGTGCTCCCCCTCCCCTTCGCTCATCTTATATTTTATCATTACCTAAATAAATTAGTCAAAATAATTATATTTTATGCGGTATAATTTTATCAAGCCATCCTTACTTGCTTTTTTTTATTAAAAGAAACTCTTAGAAGACCATGAAAGGAGATTGCAAACTCACTTAAATTTAGCTAATGGTTATCGAAAAACAGTGTCCTTAAAAACCGTTAAAACAGCAAAATGTCCTTCGGCCTCAAAAAATCGTAATAAATGATTGTAAATACTTCCAGGCCTCTGAAATAAATAACCTCTTTCTCGTCACTTCCAAGATTCTTCTTGTTGAGCTGGTTTCTAAATATATTAAATGCTATTGTTGCTGTTCTGCACTAATATGGACTACACGTGGATTAAGAATTATTTTTAAATGTTGCTCGATTGGTGTAATGTTGATTGCTTAGTCGTTTTTTTAAAATAATCATTGTTAAAAACCATTGAAAATTATGCTAATACTAAATACGTATACTTACTTACTAAAACCACTATGAACGTTCGCCTCACAAATACACAACACATAATAAAAAAATACAGGCATTCCAGCCAAAAAATATCGGGACTCATTACACAATTACCCTTGTACTTCGGTAACAAAACATTAATCAAAGACTTATACATACCCATGGTGCAAAATCATATCCCGATTTCTCGCAAAAGATTTCATGACAAAATTTACGGACTTGAATCTAATACAAACCACCCCTAGAAACATGTCAGAAAATACACGAAGAAGGATAAAAAGGAGTTGATTAAGGAATCTAGTCGATTAAATTAAATATCATGTTAGGAGTAGGAACAGCTGGGGCGACCACCCTCATCTTCTGGCATAACAGTTATCTTTCATGCTATCATCGTATCTGCTTATTGTCATAGGGTAGGTGAAAGACATTGATAAAAATATAATAATAAAAACAAAAGTATTTTACAATACATTGAATATCATAGAATTCCAAGTATCAATTATTAGTGTAAATTCGTACATATACTCTCAACTTTAACTAACCAGAACATGAATTCAAAGAGAAATAGTTGGTGCAAGTACTTTTGATACATATTAATTCTCCTTAAGTACCTAGAAGAGCCCTTCGATGACAAAATAGAATAAAGGTTCCGTTAAATGTGTTCACTATCACTTTATGACTTATCACAAAGTTGTTTGATTTTTTTCATTTTACGGTTTATCAATACGAACTTTAAATTTTATCAGTGGCGGTATTTTCAAAGTTCCGGTGAAATTCCGAAGTTCACCATTATTGGTATCTGTCTCTATCATATAAAGTGAATCGAAATCAGCATGCAGCATAGCAGCAATGGAAGAATATTATGCCATATTTGTTTTTTAATTCAAAATGGAAACGATCAACAGCTGTGATCTGATGAACAGAGGATAAGACAGACATAATTATTGATATTTTTATTTTTACAATGGGTATTTGCTGGAATTTCAGGATAAGAGAGATGTATAGCTAAATTTATACTGAACGGATTATTTGGTGCTGTTAAATTATAAGAAGCAATTAAATTATTTTTAAGACAATATCAGATCTAATGATATTTTATTTGATCCTCTTTTACAGTATTTACCATTTAAATACTTACTTGACGGCGAATATGGACTTAGTTTCTAGTCCTCTAACCGAATTGATCCATGTAAAAATTTGTAAATTAAAGTTCCTATTATATTGAAATTAAATAATTAATATGATTCAATTTCAGAATAAATACATATTTCATTATTGCCGTCCTAATAATAAATATATTATATCAACGCAAAAAGACTACTTCGTAATATATATGTAAGTTTCCTATAAACTTTACTAACGATTTTATTTATTATATACTAGAATAATATAGAATTATCAATATTACCATAAAATAATTTTATAATTTTCTTAAAATTGAATTTTAAGCCTTACCAACATTGTTTCAACTTGAAAATGGATATTTCAGTTTTAGCGTAAAAGAATTTTTAATAGATTTTTTTCTTATAGTAATAATAGTAAAAGTTTCCTAATTTAGAACACCTGGCCGAGATTGGAATGAATTGTAACAGGATTGGTGAAGGACGTTCCTGGGTAAATTTAGAAAAAGCAGATGACTCAAATCGCCTCTACGGTAACGAAAATGTATTTTACCATTTAGTATTTAATTAAATTATAGCGATAAATAAATTATTAGTTTACTATTAGGTACTTAATTAAAAAGAACATTTAATATAATTATATGATGAAAATGAATAAAAATAAACAGTATGTTGATATTGTATTGAAGAATTGTTTTTTTCGTCAAACTTTGTGGTATATGTTATTTTATAAAGTGTTATTTTGTGATTATGAATTATAATATTTATGTGGTATTAATTAAAACTGAGTTATCAACAAATTGTTTCTGTGATATTTTATATATTCATAATTCTTACGATTTTTAAATTTGTATTTTCATGATTTAAATTATTAAAATTGTATAATTACTATGTGATCTGCAGACTTTAAGTCAATAAAATAAAATGGAATTTCAATAACAATTTTATACTACGTTGAAAATTAGGTGATTGGGTACTAAATATTTTTCACATAGAACTCGCATCAGAAGCAAATATCAATCACCGATTAGCAAAATTTACAAGACAACATTGGCACTAAACCTACATTGTAAGAACATTAACAAACTCAAAACAAACCTTCCCCAGGATCATGGAAGCAAGAACTAGAATCAAGAAAAAAACAAGAGAAATCACCAATTCCTTTCAGAATCAGTTGACGCATAGTGGTATGAAAGAATCAATGCCTGTTCTTACAGGCATTATAGAATATAGAAATTCCATACTTTTACAGCCTATTCTACATAATATTATAGAAATTTCAATATTACCACAAAATATTTTTTAAGCCAAGCATTGTAAGCCTAACCAACATTATTTTAACTTCGGATATTTAAGTTTTAGCTTTTTTTTTTCTTGACCAGTTTAAAATATAGGATTTCCAAATTGTAAAGGTCAGTTGACGTTCGCATGATGGTTTGGAAGAATCAATGGCTAACCATTGGTAGCATGGTGTTTTATTTCATTTTCTCACCTAAAGGTTTAAATTTGCTTTGGGTGTTTACTTCACCATATCATATATTGAGGCTTAACGTCCTTATGTACCCCAACTAGGACAGAAAGGACGTGTTATCCTAGAGATTATCAACCTATTCCAGCCAGGGTGGAAAGGTCAAGGTTAAATTAATAAATTTTAACCTACCCAGGAGGGATTCGAACCCTTATTCTTTAACCAGGGCTTATTAAACCTAGTAGGATTATTAAAAACATTAATTAAGTAAAAGCAAGAAGTATTTTTTTTTTTAAATTACGGAGCAATTTTAAATTTACGAAATTCAATCTTTATAGTCCATTCAATGAAGGTCGAAAATGGGGTGCAGAGTGCGTTTTCTGCAATCCAAGGTTTAGAACATATTCAGGGTAGTTGGGAAGTTATCATACTAAAAGTCTAGGAGTTTTCGGGCCTGAGAGGAGGGGGAGGGGCGAAAGGTCACATTTTTTCAAAGATTCCCGGTTTTTCGCTCATATCTCAAAAACAGTAAGCCGAACGCAAAGCATGACTATTTACTAAATTAGAGTTCATTAAATTTTCTACAAATTGTATTATACACACTTTTTTCATAATGCCTACCGTTTCCGAGATATACGCTTAAAAATGTGAAAATGTTTTCACATAACACTCTCTCTATATATCTTCTAAACCGTTCATTCTATGACAAAAGCCCTTATAATAAATGCTGTAGATAATGTAAATGTTTGTTTTTGTATTACAAAAAATGTATATATATATATATATTCCTATTTATCTTCAAGTTGTCAAAAGTTACACCAATTTTAATGTTGTTTTTTTTTTTTGTGAAATCTGATATTTAGAAGTGGTATTATTTCTTAAAACTCAATTTCTCCTATAAGACTACTCCTATTCACGCCTAAATAATGAACTTCAATTATTCCTTCTCACACTTATAACCTTTATTTTTATTTTATGTAGAATAACTGTTCAAATGGTGTTTAACCGGAAAGAAACCTGATGACATAAATTTCAAATGAAAAAAATTATTTCGTTTAAATCAACTTATCTCACAAATGAAGTTTAAATCAACATATCTCACACCTAATAATTACGCTAAACTATCTTAAATATTTGCAACTCTTATTTAGCTATGATCTTATCTTACAGTTTCCTGAAGGTCGAACCTAAGACAAAAACAAATGACTCCAACTAAGTTGAATATTCTTTAAAAGAAAAGTATTATTAAACACACACACGCAAACATAAACGCGCGTGCACGCACTCACAGATATATTTCTTCAGTTTATCATTATCTTCACTTTCTTTGAAATAATTATATTTCAAACTGTAAAATAAGGTAATCCTTTTTGATATCCCCAAAATATCTGTCCCTAATACCTGTCCGAGTATCGAGAGAGAGAGAGAGAGAGAGAGAGAGAGAGAGAGAGAGAGAGAGAGAGAGAGAGAGAGAGAGAGAGAGAGAGAGAGAGAGAGAGAGAGAGAGAGTGAGTGGGGGGAGGGGTGAGAGAAACACTTTATTAATGGGTTGCTAAATTTTACAGTTACAGCATACTTATCAATGTAAGCAGACAAATGGTAATACATGAGTATGTAAATAATAAAACGCACAATTGGTTACCTAAATTCCCCAGATTTAGCCAGTTAGTCTTTCTTAGTCTATTACCCAGAAACATAATTAATATTTCGGATTTATTTCATGAATAATTATTATTATTTATTTTTTATTTTTTTTTAAACGTTGATTTTTTAGCTCTCTTCTTTATTATTTTTTTCACATCAATTTATTTACACCTGAGGTATCGATTTTGAGAATCAAAATATAAAAATTTTGGTACTAACACATCTTTACTACTAAATATTTCGTATGAATTAAATTTTTTTTTCAGGAAAAAAAATTAAGTATTTGCTGCCAGGAGTGCACATATATAGTAACACAGGAATGATTTTTAGAGGTCTAAATTTAGTTGTCACTGGCGCCAAACCAAGAGCTAACATTTGTATTCTAATAATCGAACTTGCTCAAAGCTGATAAATATCACTTGAATAATAAAATTTATTTAGAACTTCATTCATTCATTGATTGCTGAAATGTTAGGGTTTATGGTTTTTCTATTATTTACCATTGCTGTCGGAAGTCGTAAACTTGCCAGTGAAAACAATAGCTCTTATCTTCATAAGATCAAATAAATTCAGAAATCCGAGTTATGTTTAAATTATTTTAATGTAACGTAAAACGATCCGAACCTTTTTAATTTATTAAATTTTGTAAATTGTATTACTAAGAAATGAATACATGATTTATTTTATTTTTTTTTTTTTAACGTTAAGGTGAATATAAATCTTTAAAATGGTATTATTTTTTTTGCAAGGATATGTCTTGGCTGGAGGTCTGTAGTTATTCTTTGTAACGTGAAGCGCCGTCCTGGCAACCTAGAGTATATCGTTTTTTTTTATGCTTAAATATGTATCATTTTGACACGCTCTAGCTCTGTTGGTGTTTCCCGGTTTAAAAGTTTGACTAGAGATTTCTGTTCAGAAAGGGGGTAGCGGGATAAGATCTGGCGGCCCCCACGGATTTTATTCAATCGACCCCAAAACCTTGAAGAGGGCCAAAAAAAAAAATTTTCAGATTTTTTCCGGACCCCTCTCCCTCCCCTGAAAACTCATAAGGGGAAAAACGTGTTTGATATTTGAATTTTTTTCGAGAGTTCAAATAAATTTTTAAGCGGTTCCAACGCAAGTAAAATTTTGTTTGAGATGTGTACATGTTCCCCGAATTTTTTCAGATTTTATTTTAATGTAAAATTGAGTGAAACATAGCTTAATATCAAAACACGTAAAAATAGGAATTTTTCAGTAAAAATTCTATGGTATTTCGGTGCAGACTCAATGAAAAAAAAAACGGCCTAAATAACATTGAAAGATTCACTCTTCCTCTTCAATATGGCGCCGATAAACTTGAATTTGGTTGCTTGTAGTCCGCGACAAATCGATTTTAGTAAAACGTAAATTTTAAATTATGCAATTTAGGCCTACAGAATAAGTCAATATTTAATTAAATATATGAAAAATAGTTCATATAGGGGTTTTCGAGGTCGCTTATCACGAATTTGATACATTTACAATTAGAAACACAATTTTGCATTTGACAGCTGTCAATTGTCAAAATATATTTTTGACATCAAATTCGTCAGAAAAAATCTCAGAAATTTTCTTTTTTTTGGCCCTCTTCAAGGTTTTGGGGTCGATTGAATAAAATCCGTGGGGGCCGCCAGACCTATCTTATACTGCTACCCCCTTTAATGGAAAATATTATTTGTTATGTATTATTTGTCGCTAGGACCTACCGTTTAGGAGCTATATTTGTTTAAATGAAAATAATCAGATTTGAAACCGCTATTCTCTCTCAACTTTGTTTATTTCGAATAATCATTTATGGTTAATTCAAGTAATTTGACTCTTTTAATTCTAAAATATAAATTGGGAAAAGCAGTAGATTGTAGATAAACATATCAAAGATCTATTGTTTTTCCCAGTCAGGGGGGAATTGAGTTTATTTATTGTTTAAATTGTTGAATTATGTTTTTATTTTAAATGTGACCGTACAATTTTTTTTTATTGTTGTTTTGGTAATTGTTTGTTTTTATTGTTATATTTTTTGAAGTTATTTTTTCAAGCATATTTTTAAATGTATTTTCCAAAAAGAAAATTAAAATAATTCTGAAAATATTACAAGGTTTCTTAAATATATTTATTACTATGTTCAAGTTATATTTTCTGCCATCAAAAATAATTTTTATTTAATGTTCAACAATATAATCGTTTACAAATAAACTGATTAATAAAAGTGCTTTTGTGATTGTTCTACCAAATAGTAATTTCAATAAATTTGAGTATAGACACTAACTGGAAGATATCAAACTGCTATGGTATTAATATAAAATCTATTAGGTCCTGACATCATATATACTAACATCGTCCACACGTGTACAAAACATTGACTGGCCGTAAGATTGTTTTTCAAGTGACGCTAATTTCAGAAAGGCTTCCTTATGTAACGTGTCGAATGAACAAGTAGCCCAACAGACCAGAGATGCTAATTGGCCAATAGGACGAACAATGGAAAAGATTTTTAAATTATGTTAAAATCGGTAACCTTGGGAGTTAGGTGAGATCATACAAATATATTGTAACGGTTTTCATTCTGACATTCCCGGAAAATAATTGAACATGGACCATTATAAGAAAATATTTATCTAGGTAAAATTATTCTTCATTATTTTTTTACACTAAATGAAAAGGTATTTACAGAATGGATAAAATAGTTATTTAATGAGCGTTATTCTTTATGAGCTCAAAATAAATAAAGATTGGTTTGGTGCAAAAAAATATTGGTTTTTATTTGTGACAAAAATAACATTTATAACTTTGTGTGGTTTATTACTTGGTCAACACTAACTTCTCTGGCAATGTCCCGTGTAGTTTTGCGAAGGTTTTTTCCTACCTAAGCTCTACAACAGAAGAGCCCCGCACTCCAACCAAGTTTAAACTAGTAAAAATTAATTTAACGAAAATCTTGTTTTGACATGGTGAATATCAGAAGTCCTTACTCTAAGAGATGTAGCACACAAACTAAACTAATCTTTGAGGAAAAACCACATTAATAACCAACCGCAGTCAAAGTGTTTTTTCAACATTCTTCATGTAAAAGATGTGCCTTCATATGACTTAGACCCTCTAGAAATGGCGAATAAAACAAATTTTCAAATGCCGAAATGCAAAACAGAAACTTTATTCCTTTATCATTGCTTATTTGTTTGATTTTAAATAAAGTCAGATTGTTTATAATCCATTACCTAGACCGGAGGATTATATAGGGTTATATAGACAAACGATTCCACGAAAAGTTACATGGCCATCCTAATACAATTATAAACGATACGGCCAAAACACATATTACCGACAACACCCAGAGAAGTCTAAAAAAGAGCTTAATGAGAGACCTCCTAGATTAAAAACATAAGTAAAATAAAATAAAGACTGGAGATGTCGCTGGGTTCTGCTCCCCCTTGTGCCTTTCACGCCATTTGCTTTCTTACAACACATTCACTGGTTGTCTAATTGTAATTGACAGGTGTAAATAAATATATAAAGTCAAAAAAAAAATAATAAGAATAATTTTGCGCTCTGCTATAAATAAACAGGGTGGTCGTAGATGTTTGGATAACACTTATTTATCAATCACATGGTTTTGCAAGTTACCTAAAAAAAAAAAAAAAAAAAAAAAAAAGGTGTGTATATATTTGTTCATATCAACATATTTTTGATTAATAACATAAGTATGTGATAAATATAACTGCCTTGTTATTATTTAAAGATATGTTGTAAATGGTACAGTGAGTAAATTTTGTAGAATAGAACTGAGCCTTGCAATGATCTTCTTTCCTGCACAGTGGCCCATCAATGCGCAACATCTCAACTGTATTGCTAGATTAAAAAAAAAAAATAATGAATTGAAAATCAGACAATTTTAGTTTCCTCAATTGTGATACTTTTACTGCAACAATTATTGTTGCTGCTCATGTTTATTCATTAAAAGAAACCAATTGAAGTAAAAACCCGTTGTCATTATAAAGTTTCCATCTTCATGTTCTTGAAACAAATTTTCTCGAAATTCATTCTGAAAATTCAGCTCACCAATGAGTATATTTCGAATTGTAAGCTACCCTAATTGTTGAACTAATCCCATTCTCTTCTAGCTATGATTTTTTTTTTAAATTAAGTTACGATGAAAAACTTATCATCAATGTATGTACAGAAGAACCTCGATAATCCGAACCTTTGTAATCCGAACGCTCGATAATCCGAATGCCGTTTTGGGAAAATCTGGGAAAATTTGGGAATCGTAAGCGCAAACTGAGAGAGGGAAGGGGGAGTGTTGTTATTGTGCCTCTGTTGGTTTTCGCCTTCAGTCGCTCTCTAACTGCTACAGCAACAGTATGAATGCTGTTTACCTCAGTTGATCACGCTAATTTAACCCCGTATGCCTGAAAAGGTTTGGAAGGGAAAAAAAAAAAAAAAAAAAAAAAAAAAAAAAAAAAAGTTGATCACGCTAAAGAAAATCCGTGATTTAGCAGCCAAAAAACGTTCTTCAACCTTAGTTCAGAAAAAAATGAGAGACTATTTTCCAAATGTTTAGTTTTTTGTTCTCTTTAATTTTTTTATCTTTCTGTACAGCATAATTGTTTTGTGTGTATAGTACTATACTTTCTGTGTGTATATAAGATTGTATACATACTATGTAAAATATTACGAAATTCATGCGCAATACATTACATAAAATATAGTTACCTTACTGTAACACAGTAGTATTTCATATTTTTTTCTAATCTTCCATTTAATTCTATTTAAAAACATAAAACAACTAGGTTTTTGGGATCTTAGATTGCCTGTTGGCATTTGAAGATCAGTGTAGTATTTCATTTTTTTTTTTTTCTGATCCTCCATTTAATTTTATTTATAAACATAAAATAATTAGCTTTTACGATCTTATATTGCCTGTCGGCTTTTGAAGAGTTTCCTCGGCTGCTTGTGGGTCCTCTGTACACCGATGGTCTTATTTCTTCTATGATGAGCGAGGAGGAATCAGTCTGCTGGCAGTGGTGGTACTAGTAGGTCAGTCTGTAGAGCCAGAACCCCTTCCCTCGGCGAGTACGTCCGCTAAGAGGGTCAAACCTTGCCACCTCCCAGGCCTGGGAGGCGGGGCTTCGCCCCTAAAGAGAGGGTTGGCACAATGTTTCAGCCCGTCAAAAAATTTATCGTGCCGGCGGCCAATGAAATTCGGATGGAAGGCATCCACAGCTCTTCGAGGATGTGTGTGTTTTTGGCCCTCTCTAGGCATGTATCACGGACGATTCGACGAAGGACGGAGTTCTGGAACGTCTGGGGTGCACGGAGGGTACTTTTATACATATGGTGTAGCATCGGAGCGCCGTGATTTAGCAGCCAAAAAACGTTCTTCAACCTTAGTTCAGAAAAAAATGAGAGACTATTTTCCAAATGTTTAGTTTTTTGTTCTCTTTAATTTTTTTATCTTTCTGTACAGCATAATTGTTTTGTGTGTATAGTACTATACTTTCTGTGTGTATATAAGATTGTATACATACTATGTAAAATATTACGAAATTCATGCGCAATACATTACATAAAATATAGTTACCTTACTGTAACACAGTAGTATTTCATATTTTTTTCTAATCTTCCATTTAATTCTATTTAAAAACATAAAACAACTAGGTTTTTGGGATCTTAGATTGCCTGTTGGCATTTGAAGATCAGTGTAGTATTTCATTTTTTTTTTCTGATCCTCCATTTAATTTTATTTATAAACATAAAATAATTAGCTTTTACGATCTTATATTGCCTGTCGGCTTTTGAAGAGTTTCCTCGGCTGCTTGTGGGTCCTCTGTACACCGATGGTCTTATTTCTTCTATGATGAGCGAGGAGGAATCAGTCTGCTGGCAGTGGTGGTACTAGTAGGTCAGTCTGTAGAGCCAGAACCCCTTCCCTCGGCGAGTACGTCCGCTAAGAGGGTCAAACCTTGCCACCTCCCAGGCCTGGGAGGCGGGGCTTCGCCCCTAAAGAGAGGGTTGGCACAATGTTTCAGCCCGTCAAAAAATTTATCGTGCCGGCGGCCAATGAAATTCGGGATGGAAGGCATCCACAGCTCTTCGAGGATGTGTGTGTTTTTGGCCCTCTCTAGGCATGTATCACGGACGATTCGACGAAGGACGGAGTTCTGGAACGTCTGGGGTGCACGGAGGGTACTTTTATACATATGGTGTAGCATCGGAGCGCCATGTAGGAGGGTGGGTCTAATGACAGATTTATAAATCTGTAGCTTGAGGCGGAGGGACAGTTGGGAGAGGTCAGAAGATGATGGAGGCGATAGGTTTTCGCCCTGGCCTGCTTTATTCTACTTTTCACGTGGTAAACGTGAGGTGCCGGTCAAAGTTAACCCAAAGATTGTGGACGGAGTTGGAGATGGGCTGCTTCACGTTGTCCACCGTGAAGTGCTTTGGCATTTTGGGATTTCCTGTTTTTGGCAAAGGACATCACGATGGCATCGGTCTTCTTAGGGTTAACCTTGATACCGCAGTTTTGTAGAGCCTCAACTATGGTCGAGGTTGCCCTCTGAGCTATGTCGAGTGCTCGGCCAGGGTTTAGGCTGGAGGCGTAGACGGCGACGTCGTCTGCGTAAGCCGCCACTACCGCCTCGGGGTGTTTGAGGGAGACTACTGGAGCAGTGAAGATATTGAAAAGGATTGGTCCAAGTACTGATCCCTGTGGTACACCGCAGGTGGTGGGGACTGGTTGAGACAGGCTCTCATCGACTCTTACGACGAAGAATCTTCCGGTTAGATAGCTTCTGATCAGTCGGCTTAGGGCGGTAGGGAACCTGTATTCTTCCAGTCGGCGGAGCAACAGGAGATGTGAGACACAGACGAAGGCCTATGTGCAATCCAGCGAGATGAGCGCGGTGGCTTTATTCCTATGCATCTGGTTGATGGTATAGGCCTGTAGTTTAGCCAGATGATGTTCGCAGGCAACACCTCGCTGGAAGCCTGTCTGTTCAGGTGGTATTCACGGCGACAGTGGTCTAGCATATGGTAGTGAGCTAGCCATTCGAACACCTTGCTGATATGAGAGAGGAGGCTGATAGGACGGTAATGTTCCGCTGCGTTTCCAGATCTTTTAGGTTTTAAGAGAGGAACCACTACATCCTGTTTCCAGACCGTGGGGAAATATGTAATCCGGAAACATGAGTTGAAGATGTTTAATAGGAAAGTCTTACTCTTCCTAGGAAGCATCTTCAGCAATATTGATGGGATACCGTCTATTCCGGATGCCTTTTTCCCTTTCAGGCGGCGGAGGACTGACTCAAGGTCCTAGAAAGTCGAAAAGATGGGCGTCTCGTTAGGGCTTGGTAGTGGTCCATTGGGTGGCAGTGGCGCATCTGCCGTCCTCTCAGCATCTTTTGCTAAGTATTCTCTAGCTAGGTGTTCAGCCTGTTCAGTAACTGGTCACCGTCAGTAAGGTAAACCACTCGCCTTTTGTTGACGAATGTTCGGACCAATCTCCAGAACCGCGGGTGGTCGTCATGGGTCCTGGCGATTTGCCGGGTCATGGCGTTGATAGCAGGCTTAAGGCTGTAATCCCGTGTGCGCCAGATGTTCCGGAGATTGTTCCTCTGTCCGATCAGTGCCAAGACGTGCGGTTGGGGAGGTCGCTGGTTGTTTGGTCGGGGGCTGAACTTAGGGATGTGGAGGTCTGCAGCTTCAAGGATGATAGTGGTAATTGTCTCCACTGCTGTGTCTATCTCAGCAGGGGTCAGGCACGGTGTCACTGAGGGGAGTGATTCCAGTATCCTGGTCCTGTAACCCTTCCAGTCCGCTTCGTGCAGAAGGTACTTAGTGGCAGATGGAGTGGCCGGAGACCCTTCGAAAGTGTATAGCACTGGATGGTGGTCGGAATTACAGAAAGGCAGGTCTATGCAGTCAGTGACAGTGTGCATGTCCCTGGTGAGGAGTAGGTCTAGGGTCGAGGTGAGTGAGGGGTTGGTGCAGTGGCGAAAAGTGTGCACACCAGGGTGGAAAACAGATAGTCGCGTCTTCGTGATGATAGAACCCAGTGGATTGTTGTTACGGCATAACCAGCTTGTGTAGCTGTCCCCCAGGACAACATACCTGCTGCGGGCCTGTGCGTGAAGCAACAGACAGCGAACAGAGGTATAGTTTGCCCGAGGTCTTCTATAGACACAGCTGAACGTGAACCGATGTTTCAGTCGCACGTCAACTGTGATGATGTGGCAGCCTTCGCAAGAATCCATTGGGTTCGGAATGAGTCTAGACTGTATATCACTTCTCACGAGGATGGCGACTGCCTGTCTTCCTTGTTGTACATTTTCTCTGTAAGAGGTATAGCCTCTGAAGTAGAGTCGGGCAGTTGGAGGGACCATAATGTCTGTCAGTGCTACCACCGCAGGTTGGTGCTGCAGTAGGAGGACCTCAAGTTCGGTCTGCGATGTAGACAGGCCTCTGGTGTTATAGTTGAGAACGTGCTCAGCGATCGAGCTTCTCAATCACTCTGGACATGAGGCGCATCATGGTCGTCATCATTTCCATCATGGCATCCATTCGATTCAGAAGCCGGTTGAGAAGCACGTTGGTGGTGTTCTCTGGCACGACTGGTTTTGGGGGAAGGTTGATCTGGATCGGCTGCGATGGTAGTATCGGTTGGGCTTCGGTGGCTAAGATTTTGCGTCGGGCTGCTGGTCCACCTGTGGCTTGTGAGAAACTGAAGTCAGCTCGGGTAGGGCGGGTTGCTGGGAAGTTCCTCTCGTTCTCGGGCGCAGGTGCAGGTGCTGGGGCGATTGCTGTTGTTAAGGTCGTCTTCTGTCTGCGCTGGGCAAGGAGACTTTGACGGTGTGGGCAGTCTTTGGAGGAGGCTGGGTTAGAGCTCTGGCAGTTGGTGCGTTTCGGTGGGACCGCTTGCCGTTGAGGGCACTGTTCGTAGAGGTGTGGACCTCCACACCAGGCGCATCTGCATGTCCGGCCACAGTATTTTATGGTACGGCCAAAATGTTGGCATTGGCGACACTGCACAGGTCCGCCAACTTCTTTGAATACGAAGGCCCTGAAACGGATGTCGTTAACAATTCTCAATTTTTGCAGGTCTTCAAGTTTGTAGTAGGCGCAGTTTTAACTTGTATGCCCTCAACGGGGTATGGCTCCTCATTTCCTACTCTTCTGGTGAGTCTCCTCGCCAATATGAAGACGGGTAGTCGCTCTTTGAGCTCTTCGGCTAGATCTTGTACGAAGTGGTCAAGATCTTAGCCGTGCATGACGTACTTTTTGGAGCGCTGTGTTCCTCTGGGGGCCAATAGTATTTCATAAAACAAACGTTTTACCTTTAACAATACAACGTGCTTCTGATTTTACGGGAACTAGTATGTCAGTGCTCATTTTTTGCATGCTACATGCTATGCCAGGAAAGCACTTTGGTAATCCAAACGATTTGATAGTCCGAACCACCCCCGGTCCCAATTAGTTCGGATCATCGAGGTTCTACTGTAGTTCGATTGATTTGAAAATATCTAGACTTTTCGTTTATACACAGTAATCCTTTAAAATTGAAATCCAAATTAAAATATAAGAATTCAGTGGAGCACGAAACCTTCCAATCCTCACAGTACAAAATCCTTCGTAAATTCCTTAATCTCCCCTATATCACAAATTAACATGTCCATAATGATCTAAATGTCCTATGGCTTGCAGATTTGGACCAAATAAGATCCCTATCCTTCTATGACAAGCTTCAAGCGAATCCACTAGTTCCCAACTTGCTTCTCACTCGATTACCGATAACCCTCCAAGGCATCTGAAAATAAGATGGCCAAGGAACATTCTAATGTTGAACATTTATTGAAGTTGTTTATAAGTTATTGACATGTCGTTGTATTCAATTATTGCATACAGTTGTAAGTATAGATAAAGTATTTTTCTTTAAATGTGTATATATATATATATATATATATATATATATATATATATATATATATATATATATATATATATATATATATATATATATATATGTGGGTATACAAAAATAAATAAAAGCCTTAGCCAACCCGAAGATTCGATCACCATCAACTATTGACCACACATCTCCCTCCAACCCAAATCCCTATGGTCGGCCTTGACGCAATTCCCCCATCTACGCCTCGGTCAATCTCTCGGTCGTTTACCCGACGTTTCAAAACTGATTACCTTTTTCGAAATTCGGTCCAACGACTTTACATGCCCATTTTAACTGCCGCGCTGCTATTACCTGAACTATATTTACCGTATATAACTCCCGCATGTTCCGCATTGTGAAACCTTCTCAACTCTCCTGTTTCTTCATCATTTTTTGGATCAAGATATCTTATATTTTACGCAGTAATTTATTTTCGAAAACTTGAAGGTGTTGCTCCTCCCTTAACGTAAGCGGCCAGGTTTCGCATCCGTAGAGAACTGTTGGTAGTATAATAGTCTTATATATCCTAATTTTTAAATTCCTGGAAAGTAAGCGTGGACTAAGTAGTTTGGTGACCGAGAAATAAAAAGCATTACTGGCTTTGAAGCCGTGGGAAAAAAAAAAAAAAAATTAAAAATATACCGCTGTTTACATAATATTAACATATAATTATTTCCATTTTTATGATTAATTCTAACGATGAACGCACAATATCTCTCTGAAAAGATTTACAACAGGTTATACGCAAAAAGCATTTATACAGACGTTACCGTGGCCTAAATAAGGCAGATCAATACTGGCATGTGTAAATTTGCAGATCGTTTCTGGTCCTTTTACGGCTTTTATATCAAGGGTATGTTAGGAAGGACCAGCCCAATTCCGTTGCTGCCCAACATAACCTGTTATTTGCCCACTAATACTAACCACCACAGGCAACTTGTCCGTAATTGAGATCCACCATTAACAGTAGGCCAAGCTCCTGGGTAGGAAAATTGATGCGGCCCTTTTAGCCATTTACTTATTGCTGATGGCTCTCTCGACAAATAGGCTGTCAGCTATATCTATCCATCGGGGAAAAGCATCAGCCATTAAGTCAAATATCGACTCATATATTTTATGATAAAAAACTAGGCCATTATTTATCAGTGACCAAGCAACCATAAAAAACATAGGCATGTTTATCAAGAGATGAATACGAGAGTGAAAAAAAATAAAAAGAATTATAAGGAAATTGAAGCATATATATCTCCCAACTATAATTTTATTTGTCAAAAATTATATTATATAACCATGTGGGCGATGTTTCATGGCTTATTCCACATTTTTAAGCCCTTAACACATTGTTAAAAAATACTTATTTCCATAATGTGTTCTTTAAGTAATGATTCGGATATTTTATCTAATAAGAAATGATGTTTCTGATGGATGAATATGATTGACAAGACTTTCAGTCGAAATAAATATTGTTTGTTGTTTGTTTGTTGGGGTTTATAAGCATAAAACCCTAGGGTCATCAATGCAGTTCTATATATAAATATATACATATACATATATATATATACGTTTATTTTCACATACGAATTAGGGTCAGGAAGGGTGCCACGAACAGAGGTGCGCTCCCAAGGAGAGACGAGCCGCACCCGCCGAGCAGGAAACGCGCCACGGCTTGCTTATTTATATGAATATATATTTTCTTCTATTTTAATTATATACGAAGCTTATAATTAGGATGTGGATAAAAACCATTTACATTTCTAAGTTCTTATGGAAAAGTCCAAATAAATATTTATTAACAATGTAGAAGTGTTAAGGGCTTGAAAATGTGGCATAAGCGATGAAACGTCGCCCACATAAATATAGTATATTTTTTGAAAAATAACATTATAGTTGGGAGATATATAAAACCCTATTCAACTTCCTTATAATACTTAATAATCTCCTTATGTGATATAAAATAATAATATAATAAATAAAGAGAATATTTTACTTCACATAGTTTTGTTGTAGTACACTGTATACTCCAACAAAAAGGCCTCTTACACTGGCCGCAAATTCAGGTAATTTCCAAACATCCTTGGTAAACTAATAAGTCTAAGGCTAGGATCAAAATGGCAGTCTACCTTCTGAAATTATACACCTTAAGAGAAGCTATTCAATAAGTTATTTAAACTTAATTTAGAACTTAAAAAATAATGCAAATTTACTTTTAAAAACACAAGTCTTCAGCTGTTTTCAGTTGTTTAGAGTTGACGAGCTGTTCAGTAGTTTCTCTCCTGGCCCCTGGTCGGGAAAGACTCGGCACCCGTGGACCTGTTGACAATATCCCACCGGTAGTGGTCAAGCTGCTTCTCTTTCACCGTATCAACGAAAAGGTATTCCATCGGGACTGTTGTTTGAGGATTATCGACTTTATGCTCTCGAACCAAGGAATGAAGGACAGCTTATCCTGCTGGTTATCAATCTCATTCTAACCGAAGTAGGAAGATCGAGCTCCACTTTGAGGATAAGCCATGAAATTAATTTCCATCCGCCCAGGTCAGATTCAAACCAGAGCCCTAAACCCTACAAAACACTTAAAATTCTTTGGCTTCATTTATGGGATGTGATTTCTAAAACCCTTAAAGAATTTGCGCAATTTTCAAGTTTGTATATTGGATGAGCGATATGACCTTTATCAGCTCAAGTCAATTTCCAATTCAATTATAGCAAGAAGCAAAAATAAACGCCATGATATGAGGTATGACCAAAGAACGTTGGCTCAAAAGTATTTTCGAATAGAGAACAGAATTTCGGTGGTAATGACTGCGATGTAAATCTGTTAAATACAATACCACTTCTACCAAATTTGATATAATCATAATAAATCATAAAAACCTCAAGTTTGAAATATTTATACGCTGCTTATTTAGGTCTTCACTGCTGATAGCTTCGAGATCATAACAACCTTGAGCTTCGTCCTAGTTGGCGACAGAATGGCCAATACAATACTTTTGTGGCTTCCAAAGATTCGACGACGAAGAATTTATTTATAATAACGACTTTCTAATCCCCTATTTATTTTTCTACAAATACTTCCGCAATTTATGTTTCTGAACATTACTTTTTTCATAAAATTGATTGGGATCTAAAAGGCTGTAAATGTTTCGCGATAATTATAAGGGGTTATTTTGAAGAAGTACTAAATCCAACCTTATTAATTCGTTGAGATTTGCAGGCTTTAGTGAGAAACTTAGGGACGAGGAAACAAAACCAAAATAAAAACACGGTGAGATGTGGCATATGTAAGAGTAATAATATCGAAAAGTAACGTATATCCCCAAATAGGGTTGCCATCTCCTAAAATACAAAAAGCGGGACTTAGAGCTGTATTAAGCCGAACATTTGCCACAAAAGCCAAACATACCTTATATAAAGCCGGATGTAAGTTTTTAAAGTTGGAATTAACTTCAATAATAAAAACGTCTGTCAAGATAACTTACATATAATTTTTAATTAATCGAAGCTATATTACATAATTTATAATACAGCTTTAAGTTTTTAGTTATAACGTTAACCACTTATTTGTAGTCCTATCCTTAATCTTTTGATCTTTATGAATGACATTAAAATTAATAACTACCTGAAACATTTTCAGTCTTCTATAGACTTCACTTATATAAAACAAAAACAAAAATAAAGAAATTACATCTCCACTTTGGCAGTAAACTAATAGTCTTGATTATAGAAATATAAAAATATATGCACTATTCTAAGGAGAAAACAAAACCATTAAAATTAAAAAGCCAATTATAAAGAAATCTCAAATGTTTCTAAAAATTCATAAATTCTTAGTTGTATTTTGCTCATCCCCAAAGCCTCTAAAGGATACTAGTTTCAGATCTTACAAGATGTAATGATTGTTGACAGTCGAAGGATATCCTTGGCCAATCCTTCCGGAAAAAAAAGGACACTCTCTTTCATTTTAATCCTTTTCACAGAAAACTGAAGGATAATACAGTGGACGCCGCTTATAAGACTCATGGGTTATAAGGTTCAGCCGCCTATAAGACTCAGAAACGACTTAAACATTTCGGACGTATCCAAATAAACACAAAAAAAGGTCGGTTATAAGACTCGCCACTCCGGATATAAGACTCAGTTTCTCCGAAATAGAAATAAAAAAAATTAAAAAAAACAGTCCTGTGTTATTAAGGTTTTAATGCTCTACCCGTTGACTACACAGCAAATAAAAATGCGTAGATGATTTAGTGAATGGTTGGCAAAAATGGATAAACAGTTAAACAAGAAAATATTGCTATTGGTAGATAACTGCACAGCTCACAATGTAAATTTGAATTTGAAGAGCATCAAGCTTGTTTTTTTACCTGCTAACACTACGTCGCTGATGCAGCCGTGTGACCAAGGAATCATACGTACTTTTAAAGCATATTATAGGTCAAAAATGGAGCACTTCAAATGGAGAACCTTGAAGTAGAAATGGCCAGAGAGGAGGACGACTTCTCTAACGATGCCGAGCCACCGGATGATGAAGACATGGAGACGGCCATAGCGAAACTGAAATACTACAATGCTCCGGGACTGGATGGAATTCAAGCGGAGCTGATACGCTATGGAGGAACAGAAGTGAGAAAGGAGCTCCATAATCTCATTTTGAAGATATGGGAAGAAGAGAAGATGCCTGATGAGTGGAAAAGGGGAATTATCTACCCACTGCACAAGAAAGGGGACCAGTCAGACTGCGACAACTACAGAGGCATAGTGATCCTCTCGTGCGCATATAAAGTTCTCTCTAATATCCTATTTGAGAGACTAGTCCCTCATGCTCAGAGGGAGATAGGGAAATATCAAGCGGGATTTAGACGAAGGAGATCAACGTTAGACCACCTATTCTCACTGAGGCTGATGCTAGAGAAATGCAAAGAGTACAGAATAGTTACCCACCACCTCTTTCTTGATTTTAAAGCCGCTTACGATAGTGTAACTCGGCCAGAACTCTATCAGGCCCTGTTAGATATGAACGTCCCAGCCAAGCTGGTACGGCTTGTGAAAATGACAATGTCGGGCTCGAGGTGTGCAGTACGAGTAGGAAATGACTACTCAGATGATTTTAACACAAACTGCGGAGTGAGGCAGGGGGATGCTCTTGCCTGTATTCTTTATAACTTTGCTGTAGAGAAAGCGGTACGTATGTCCGGAATCCAACTCCACGCAACCCTTTTTAACGGTACAGTTCAGCTTCTGGGATACGCTGACGACTTTGATATTGCTGCTAGATCGGAACGTGCACTGAGAGAAGCGGTCTTGGCCATAGAAGATGCAGCAAAGAAACTTGGGCTACACATTAATGAAGCTAAGAACAAGTACATGAGAGTCGGAGGAGATGGACCAGGGATTGGTCCATTTGTGGCTGGACCATATAATTTTGAAAATGTAAGTAGCTTTATCTACCTCGGGGCTGAGATCAACTCTGGAAACGACATCTCTCGAGAAGTCAACAGAAGGATAGCAACAGCGAGACGGTGCTACTTTGGCCTTGCGAAGCATTTTAGAAGCAGGTTCCTGTCAAACAGGACCAAGATCACCCTCTACAAAACCTTGGTCCGTCCCGTTTTAACTTATGGATCAGAAGCATGGGCCTTTAAAAAACAGGATGAAAATAGGCTTCTGATCTTTGAAAGATCAATTTTGAGGAAGATTTTTGGTCCTGTTAAAGAGGGTGGAATTCGGAGAAGAAGAAGAAATGTCGAACTGGCTGGCCTGTATGGGGATGCAGACTTGGTGAAGTTTATCAAGATAGGACGACTTCGATGGGCCGGGCACGTCGCACGCATGGATGACTCGGCGATACCCAGGAGGATACTGTCCGGAAAGTTGCATGGGCGAAGAAAAGTCGGCTGGCCAAATGTGAGATGGGAGGATTCAGTGACACTGGACGCACGGACTCTGCTTGGGAGTCCGAAACTGGAGAGCTGCTGCAGCTGACAGGATTGACTGGCGAAAGCTTTTGGAGGAGGCCCAGTCTCGGTGAAGGGATGTAGAGCCACCGATGTATGTATAGGTCAAAAATGAGAAAAAACCTTGGAATTGCAACCAAATTCAAATACGACTTTCAAAGCAAACGACCTCGCCAAGAGAATCAACCTTCTGGAGGCTCACATTCACGTCAGTGATGTGACGATTCGAAACTGTTTCCATCACGGAGGTTTTTGTTTGTAAAACCAGAAGAAAAGCAGGAGAAAGAGGAATATGGCTGCATTTTAGAGAAGCCAGAAGACCTAACTACAAGGACCTACGAGGAGTGGATGAATATTGACCACAATCTTGAAACCTCTGAGGCGTATTCTGAGAACCTGATCTGTAAGTCTGTCATCAAAGAAGCCAGGAGCAGCAGCTCATCAAATGTCACGAACGATGACGAAGTTGACAAGGAGGAAACTGATGATCATAGACGCTATGTAAATTAACTGAAAAAATAAAGTTTCTTTCGTAAATTAAAGACATTTTTAATATTATTTTCTCATTTTCGTCTATAAGACTCATCCGTCTATAAGACTCACTTTTTGTTGATCCCAAAGCAAGTCTTATAAGCGGCGTCTACTGTAGTTCCAGATCTAATATGGTACTAATTATTATCTCCTTATTTATTTATTTAATCCATTGGATTTTGGTCATTCCTTAAAAAAATATGGCGGGAGGTGATAAAAAATATTTCAGTATTGCTTCTGCTTGACTTTAGATATTCTTAATTGGAGAAATGACTTTAGAGATCTGCCAACAATAATTAACTTTTATCATTAACATTGACTGACTATGATTGCTAGGTAAACGCATTTGTTATTCGAGTTTATGAAAGAAAAACAAAATCAAAAAACGATTAGGCATTTTTGTTTAAATGAGTGTCCAGGGGGATAACAGAGTCCGGAGTCCACAGGGGACGGCCAGAAATATAGGAGACATCCCAACCCCACACGTAGAGCAGTGATCCTACTTTCGCTAATAGGACACGAGAATCAATCGGATGAAAACCATTTACCTTAAATACTTTAGTACAATCCAATAATGTTTACTATTTATTCATGGAAAAGTCCAAATCCACCCGAGTCCTCGGAGCTAATACGCTCTGAGGGATCACTTAGCATTAAACTATTTTAAAGTCTCAGTAATCATAAAAATGAAATTTTTCATAATTGTTTAAATAATACAAAGAAAAAAACAGGTGAACACCGATAGTGTATTACGCAACTCCTTGTACATCCTCAATGATATTTTGCATTTTCTTATCACTTATTTACAGTAAGAGTTTTACAACCTAACTGCCTTTGTGAATTCAAACAAAGTTATCAACTGAACAATCATTGTTGCTAAGTCGCTATACGGTTTTATGCAACACTATCCGCAACGCTCATAATTAAATTTATCTTTTTTTAGTTGGCTGTAATTAAGCTATTGTTATCTGGTTAGAGTAAATATGTACCGACAATTTTATATTTATGTAAAACATAAGGCTGAGTTTCTAATAACTGGATGAATTAAATAATTCCTAACAGTTTTTAACTGGTTTAAGCTTTTGTCGCTAACCTAGAAAATTTAACTCCGATATGCCGATTGCTGAGGTATAATCTGTTCCTGACTAGATGCTAATTTGGATTTAATTATAAGCTAATAGCAAAAAAGGTAATGGTTTAACAATACCATCAGGTAGAGGTCTGAAAGGTAGGCCATCACGTAGATGAGAGGATTGTGATAGGACTCATCCCCAAGGTCGGCATCGAGACATCAGATTTGCTAAGACCTTTATTTAATTATTATTAAAAATTAACGCCAATCTCAATGTCATTGATTTCTATTTCCGTAGTGTTTTGCTATCCTTCATTCAATTGGCTTTTCTATATTAATCACCTCTTTCAACGTGAATCTAATCTTGGTTTTCAGTGACGGTCTCAAATCCGATGCTAATCAAATTTCCTATGGTATTCCTTGGTAGTGAAAATAAAATAACTGCATTATTCTTGGATAGCACAGAAATCATTAGGTTTGTCTATTCTACGAGTTACACATTCACTTCCAAATTTTATTTCGTTATATATTTCATTAAATACTCTTTTATACTCGTATTATAGCTACTATTTTAATACATGTTAATAGATTTTGTTCAGTTTCTGTTTCTTTATTGAAATTCTTTATTATTATGAACTTATAAGTAAGTAAATTTTTATGATAGAAGACCAGTCAACGCTTTTTACACAAATGGCATAACCTCTGGAAAGTCCGTATAGATTACGACAAATTATTTGTGACCTTCAATTTTCAGACACTGTACACTACCTTGCTCTGACATTTGACCAGAGGTCCATTTACCAAAAAAAAAAAGGCAAACCCTCAACCAAAGGTTAAGAAGTATATATCCTCTTCTCTTTAAACAATCAAGTCAACAACCTACTCAAAAAATGAACACTAATAAATACTTACTAATATAATATTTAAAAATTAAAGGAATAGTGAAAAAGACAAATATTAACAAATTCCAAATTTTCAAAAACTAACTTTCCACCCGAACTGTTTAAGAACAAAAAGGGACCGACGAGACACTATCCCACGAAAAATTGCAGGGACACCTTAAACGACTTGGCCTCCACCAGAAAACACCCAAAGAAAGTGGAAATAGAGATGGATGAGGACCTGGACGACTCGTTTTTCAACAGTATAGTGTGAATGTTTCCAATTTAATGTTTTCCTTTATCCATTTGTTTATTGTGTACTTTTTTTTTTTTTTTTTTTTTTTTTTTTTTTTTTAATGATTATCATTGAGTCGACCAATAAAAATTATTACATGATTTTTTTCGTTTCAGTTCGAAGTTTACTAGCGGTCTATTAAGTAGCGGTTAACTACAGCAAGTCGTATGGTAGTCTGATATACTCTGAGACAACACTTTTATTCAGTCTATTTGGTTTTGAGAGCAAACCTGTTTCAAGTCGTCGAAGTTTGATCCAAACAAAAAAAAATATACATTTATTTAATTTTTTTTTTTTACAAACCGATTTCAGCCATTAGTTAATAACAAATAAAAAAAAAAGAATCTGATTTCAGTAATAATAAAGAATAAGAAAATTCATTAAAAGAGACCAAAAGTTATACTTTAATAAGATTTATTTTAGAATTAGAAAAAAATTAACTATTTTCAATTCGTATTACTTCTTTCAAAACTTACATGTCTCATTTTCTATATTTATTACTATATTCTTGATTGTAGAGGGCGCATACACACTCTTGTCAGAAATGATGGAAGTGACTATATGTGTATATACATAACTGTATATGTGTAGTGACTATATACATAACTGAGCACTAATATTCAAGTTTTTGATTGAAGTTTACTGAATTTTGTTTTCTAATTGTGCTGTCCTGATATGAGTGAATTTTAAAATAATTTAAGCTTTTATTTTATTTTCTTAAACATACCTCAATTTCTTTTTTTATTTTCTGGATGGCAAGATTGAGTAAATAAATTAAACAAGTCCATCGGACAAACATGTCATCAATGTACCTGTCCCTACTGAATTTATTTCGAAACTTGATGTGTTCTCAAGTTCCCAGAGTTTAATTGGCATTTATATAGTTCAAAAATAAGATTGATTCAAAGGACAAATAAAATTATAAATTTTTTTTTTTTTTTTTTTGCATTAATGTATTACGTCATTTTCTATTATCGTCAGTTGTTAAAATAATGCCATATTAACATCGATATTTAAGTACAGTATACAAAAGATAAATTGAAAACCTAACTGAACTAAATCTCAGTACTTCTTAAAGATTTCATTCTAGTAATACTTTTATTTATGAATGCTTTTAACTGATTAGAGGTGATTAAATAAATAAAATAAATACTCATTTATTTTTTCCGTCTAAATGTCCGCCTTGGTTAAAGTTTATTGACACCATATCGATTCCCCTCCTGCAGGCTATTACGTGATTGGTCTGAGGCGGTTTCTCGCGGTATCTGTGTCACATCTGATAACTCCACAAGGTCACCATCTTATCATATCTTAGAGCAATAAGTACCTAATGATCAATTAAGCTTCAGGAAATCCTATTATTTTTTTTCTAAATCGAATTCGCAAAATCAAAAACCGAAATATTTTATACCAATCTTTGAGTTGGCTGAAAAGTTTGAAGGCACTTTATCCATTTTAAATGAAAATTAAAAATAAAGACATCGAGCGAAATATATTTATAAAAAACAAATAATTTTTTCAGGTAATATAATTGTACAATAGTTTGCAGTATGAGACACAGCGAGAAACAACAGACTCAATCTGCCTTTTTTCTTCATTTATCTTCTGTTGCTATGGTTTTTGACATAGATAATTTTTTTTTTTTCAAACTCATTCATTTGTTTTAAACTTTTATTTTGAGACTATGTTACAATCTGCATCAACTAACCCATTTACGTCCACTGTTGAGTGTAGGCAACATTAATTTAACAATTTTTTTTATGTTTATAAGTATAAATATTTTTCTATTTTATTCCATCAACTTATTATTTACGATTTGTAATGAAGGAAGATTATAAGGATGTGTGGGACTGGCTAGCTATTGAGCCAATGGAGATGCATAATTAGAAAGGTTTAGACAAATTATTCTGAAGTATACCATAAGAAAGGTTAGAATATCAATTTGAGTAAATAAAAGAACTGCCATCTTATCTTGAACTGCCATCTTCAGATTAATAATATAAATATCCTTTTAATGTTAAATATTATAAGGTTTAAATTGATTTATAAAATGAGGTATAATAAACGACAAATATCTAAAAAAATGGCTTACTTTTTGACCACAGTTAATGCCGTGGTTAATAGAAGGAACACCTCTAAATTATAAAAATTTATAAAAGATGAGTTTACTTAAGGAACACTTATTATTGTGTCCCTTCAATACTACCTAAAGTAATCGTATATTTTAAAATATATATTGTTTTTGTATATGTATTGATCAATTTTATATATATATATATATATATATATATATATATATATATATATATGTCTTTTTTTTTTTTATTATCCTGTAAATAATTTATACACTAAATGAACTAAAGGAGAAGAAGATTGTCAGGGGTGCAGTCAAAGAAACACCACGTTAAAGAAGGAATTCTTTGTGAAATATATTAATCATAATTATGCATAATTATATTATGCAACGCAGGTCGAAACTTTGGCACGTATTAAAGAATTCCTTCTTTAACGTGGTGTTACTTTGACTGCATCCCTGACAATCTTCTTCTCCATTCATCATCCAGTCAACTATACTTTTATCATTATAAATGAACTAAATATTCAAAAATGTCAACGGCTTGAATCGTAACGCTCTTCAGAATATAATAAATATCATTTTAATTATGAAAGTGTACATTATAAGATTTTAATTATATATTAATACGATATTGCTTTTTCTTTAAAAAAAAAACGAATTATATAGCTTTTGTTTAGTATCTTTGAGAGAAAAGCAAATAAAAGAATAATCACTTCAGTTATCGCCAATGAATGGATTGGAATTTGTCTGCTTACTTTTAAGTAATTGGTTTATTTTTCTTGATTTTCACCGATGAAATCTTATATTGTCGATACAAATGCAAAACTATTGTAAAAAAAACTGATTGTTATATTCTATTTTAGAGTAGCGAACTCTTCAATCTGAATTCACTGTGTTAAAGGTAGAAGTAATCGTCTCAAAATTATGTCAACTATTATATTATGTCCAAAAGCAATAAAGAATGAATAAAGATCAAAGACAAAAATCTTTTTTTCCACATTCGATATCTTGTAATTGTATCGAGGATATTTTTATAGGATAGTCGTTTGAAACAGGATACATTGTAGAGTAGTTAATCCAACGAATAATTTCATTCTCTTTTTTTATTTTTCTTGACATGATATGTCTTTTGTTCCGGGTCTATAGTTTTCTTTGAACGTTTTTTTTTTCACCCTCAAAAATGTAACAGTTTCAGACGCTCTAGCTCTGTTGGTGTTGCTCGGATAAGGTAACTTTAAAAATACTATGTTAGATACCAAAACATGTTTGAATATATAATCAGATGATGAAAATGACTGTTAACGAAAATGTGAGCTGATCTGAAAATGTTCTGACATATAAGTTGATTAATTTTAATGTCATTTCTATAACTAATTCAGAACCGACATGATAAGACAGTTACAAAACACATTAAACTGATCCACTATATTATTCTCTGTACTAGAATAACCTTTATTTTTCAAACTTATTGCGTTTGCTCGCAACCTATTGAAAGTTATTGGTTAATCAAAAACATTAGATCTAATTTCAATTATACTTCATTTTTATTTCTTCCTTAATCTATTCTTCTTATCTTTCCTTTTATTTTCATCTCATTCTGTTTGATTTCCGATCGGCTTTCAAAATTCTCAATCACATTAGTATTTCTAGCACTATCCCATTTGCTTCAAGCTACCATCAAGTTTATCAGCAATTTTTTTATGAACCGTCTCTATTAGTTTCGCCCCATTTATTTCGAGGACAGACTCTCATAATAGTTCCTTGACGAATTGTGCAAGAAACCTTTTCCCAAATAATTCAGATTAGAACAATATGGAAGTCACAAAAAGTACATACGGTGCTCAACTATTCCAAGTAAACAATAATAAAATATTGCCATAATCTTTTTCTTTGATTTTAACTGTTCTGCGAAGCCAATTTTTCTTTCGATAATATCCTGGTCCAACCATTTACCACTAACCTTGACAGACTGATAATGACTTCTGAGTTATATTTTATGCTCATTAAGTCATCAAACACATCAACCAAGAACAAGTGATTTTATCAGGCCTGTGAAGTGATATGGCATGAAAAGCATAAGAAGGATAGTTCCATACTCACCCTGTTCCAGAACTTGAATTAATTACTATGACCTACGGAAGGTGATTTCGTATTCAACTACTTTTTGGATACATTATAAATTGAGGATGTCAACTTTAGCCATAACACATAGTCTATTGTGCCCCTGTACTTTACAACAGAAGTAGTCACGATATTTCGTATGAGTTATTTATTGTTTTTAGTAGGTTTTTTATAGTTTTGTATTTTCTCAACTATAAAGCGTTTGGTTGCACTCCAAATACTTTTGCTATGTTCTTAAACAACTTGGTGGTTTATTAACATTCTACCTTTAATAATATAGGTCCTATCCCCAGTGACACAACAGCCTCTACTTATTGGTGTCTGATCTGTCTGATTGATTGTAAACTTCCCAATAGATATCATGTGCACCAATTCTATCCTAATTAGTGGTTATTAAGGTATCTATGAATTGATTATATTATAGTTAATCAATTTGCATCCTAAATTTATTCCAGACTATTCACATCTCGGAACGTTTTTAAGTGTTAGGGATATAAAGCTGTAATTCCTCTGTTAGCTCTTATGTTAGTTCAATTGTTTCACATCCTCAGCCACGTCTCCTCTCGTTAGCTTCGCTACTCCTCTTCTGAACTTTAGCATCATTAGCATCATCGTCTTCACACACCTCCATCCAAAAGACCTCTTCTTATTTCTTGGGTTCATCTATTCCCTCCATCTCTCATCCATTTTTTTCTCCTTTAAATTATGAAGAAGAAAAATGAACTTTATTCTGGGACAACTTGTCCCCTAAGAATAACAAACGAGTACAATACATAGAACAATCGTCCGGCTATGCTAATTAATTATAATAAATGATGATAATAAATAATAATAAAAATTGATTAATAATTAAATTATGAGTTACAAAAATAAATTAAGGAAACTTGCAATAGGATACATCTTATGTGTACTATTATAATGTGTATAACATAAATATTCATGTTTTACATTCGCTCGGAAGATTGAAGATCCAGGAGGTAAAGAAATAGATGATGTTTAAAGGATGTAAGTGTGGAGCTTTTTCGAATTGTGATGGGCAATGAATTCCATAAAGAGGAAGCACGGATTATAAAGGATTTCTCGAAGGATGCAGTTCGATGCGCCGGAGTGTATAGGTTGATGGGTTGGGTTCTAGTATTTAAGAGGTGAATGGAGGAGCGCAGAGTGAGGAGGTCATGGGTATAGGCGGGTTTTTTGGATTTTAAGGTTTGAAATATGAGAGCACCCAGGAAGTATTGACGTCGAAAACTGGGGTAAAGCCAACTAATTTCGGAATACTTATGAGATATGTGAGAACGTCTGGAGATCCCGAAAATAAATCTAATAAAACAGTTCATTATGGATTCTTTGTTTGATTAGCTTCTTTAAATGCATTTTAGTAACCTTGCAGCAAAGCATGAATTGGGTACCCTGCCTTCATGCTTTATGAATAGCATGAATCGCAAATGAGATATGTATATTACGTAACGGTAGACGATTAATGAAAAAAAAAAATTTATTCCAATTGGATATAAATAAACGGTATAGACATTGATTGATATGTTTGACTTAGACTTTGAATAGGTAATACTACACCAGAAGAAGTTGGAAAACAATATCAGACAGGAAAACAATTCATAAATAGAAAAACTGCGATAAGATTCATTCTCGTTGTGAGTCCCATACAAAATAATAGGAGAATCACAACTGAGACAGTTAGGTTACCTCATTATAATGCCAAACTATAACCTTATTTATGAAACCTATATGACCAAGGTAAAAGAGACGGACTAGTAGAAGGTAATGAAAATAGGTGATGGAAAGGAGACTGCCGTCCGTATATGGAGGAACCTGACCCAGGCAAA
This sequence comes from Euschistus heros, assembly GCA_003667255.2. Lineage (NCBI taxonomy): Eukaryota > Metazoa > Arthropoda > Insecta > Hemiptera > Pentatomidae > Euschistus > Euschistus heros. Next base: position 1,048,669 of record RCWM02000270.1, read on the forward strand.
CGGCAAAGAAGAATAGATAATGATAATAATACCTCTCTTCCAGCTATGAAATGCTCTGGGCCTTCCCTTAGTGGTAACGCCTTCAGATTCAATCAGTGTAAGCGAGTGAAGAAAAAGTTTTCAAAAGGCTATTTAGTATTTTAAAAAATACACTCTCCTGGTTTAGTTCTAATTCTGGCTTGGTGGCCTATAGGACAATCCCATCTTTCTTGTTTGAGTTAAACCATAACAAACTCCTTTCCATCTCTCCTTTCAAGAAATTAAAGAAGAGGGGAAAAAAGACTGTTTCTCATTTTTAAAAGGTAGGTTTAATTTTAAACCAAGTCTTGATCAGAGCGTTCTCGATTAATGAGTTACACCGTAATATCTTTAAGTCAGTCATGTTATGTAGAGAATAAAAGATAGCCTTTATTAAGAGGATTTGTCATAGTGACAAATAATAGAAGGACAAACCATATTCGTTGTTTCTATTTCCATGAGAGCTGTTCTTCACTACTCAGCCTTGTCTATTGAGTCTAGATATAAATTTAGCTTGAACCACTAACTTAAATATGGTTTCTCTATAGGTTTTACCTGGAAACATTATTGAAGTATCTGAAATGAGCAAGGAATCAAGATTCTTGGATTAGGGAGCTCTAAATAGCAATGCGAGGGGAGGATAGGGGTGTTCCGAATTCCAACGCTTCGAGACGCTACTGTACAGATAATGGACTGTAGTACCTTAAAATAACTCCTCTTCCGGCGAAATGGAAAACTGAACATTTGCAAAGCCTCTCAATCTTTAAAGTAATGGAATGATCTCACTCCAAACAGCAAAAAGCACTTTAATAGTTTAGTCTATGCATCGTTGACTTGTGTGAACTTATTTGGCTGGAATATCCTTAGAAATGGCCATTTGAAAATCAAAGGATTCGCTTACCACACGATTACTATTAGACCCCTTTTTTTTTAAATGCACTATACATAAGGCCATTAATTGATGTGAATTCGGAACGTTAGATATTTTTTTGCAACATTGCCAACAGTAACAATTTAAAAATTAAAACATGATCAATGAACAATAATCTATCCAATACAAAAGAATTTCATACCATTTTTTTTTTTTTTTTAAATCATCATAAAAATAGAATTAATTTCTATCAAAGACACCTTAACGTTCTACATATATTTCAGCATTATAAATATATGTTTTCAAATTTTTACTGGAAAAAAAACATTTTTGATATTTACTAATTAAAAATATTTTAAGAAATTCAATATATTTTCATTAAAAAAATTATACCTAATCATCTTTAATTTATTTAAATGAAAAGCTGGTAAGTTGTTTCATCAAATTGAAACTAAATTAGATTGGGGTAGGACTATTTTTTCCTCAATCATTATACTTTGCGCAATGATAAAGGATGTGTTGTTAAGAATGTTTTTTTATTTGTTGAAATGGGTATAATGCGATTATTCCTGGTTCTTTAATGCTTTAGTTTGTTAGTTAATAGATGGACTATAATTTAATAGATGTAAAGAACAAAGTAGAAGGTCACCTAATTTCCTAGTTAGAAGTAACTGCTAAAATAGCAGTCCTAGAGGCACGTTTTGTTCTATACAATTTTATTTATCCGCTGTCCTTGACAGACACTTTAGCTAATATTTTCATATTTGCAGAAGTTGATTCTGGAGAAAAATATGAATTTACTATCGAAGACCAGAAGTTGATTCCTAGATATGGATCGTTGTCACTGATGTTCAGTCACGGAGGCGTACAATAATCTTGTTTTATTTTACAGTTACACAAGATGTTATAAACTTCTTTTTATCATACTTTTTTGAAATTTACAACTAGATAGAAATTTAAGATATTAAATCAAGTATAGGTTTTATATGACACGAGTAAAACAACTAAATAGACGAAATAACCTCATAAGAATGTATGAACCATACCCTACATGTGTTGGCTTTATTCCACTTTCCGCAGATAATATTTCCTTGAACAATAAATACTTTAACAATCCCACTCATCGCTCCTTTTTATTTATATTTATATATATATATATATATATATATATATATATATATATATATATATATATATATTTATTTATTTATTTATTTATTTATTTATTTACATTTACAACAGTGTACAAAAACAATACATACAATAAATGCTATATAATGTTCATAATAACAATTCAATTTTTTTAAGCAACTATCCACTGGTAGGAAATCAATAAAAGTTTTATATGAGAAGGTCACGATGTCATCATCTTTTCAGACGCTTAGAGGGGTTGTATTGAGAGACTAATGGATTTGAATGGTTATAGAGTTTAATATCAAAGGATAGGTATCTGGTTTCGGCCAAACCAATAGAACATATGGAACATTAAGTTTTTTTGTGACATAATAAGGAGCATTGAGGATTTTATGAACGATTTGGGACAGTAAGGTTAGATACGTGAAGAATTGGAAGGTTTAGTCGAGCCCCAAAGCTCAACTCTGTATTTCCCAATGGGTCTAATTACTGTCATGTAAATAATTCTTTTGTGATTTATTGGGAGCTATGAACGATTGTCTATTTAATGTTGGAGTAATCGGAAACGACGAGCAGTTTCTTGTTTTTTAAGTCTGGTAGTTTTTATAAATTAGATTTCACTTAATAGAAATTTTCCTTCCTTTATTTATAGCATTTAGATAATGATTTTATATTTTATGCATTGCACTAAGCTTTGTATTGTAGGTTTTTATTCGTTATTTCATTTTTTTTTTTTTATTCTAATCTATCTCTGATCAGATATAATTGTATTTACTTTTGCACTTATTTGTTATTCTTAAAGAGCTTTGTCCCAGAATAAAATTACTTTTTTATTCTATTCCATTTTATAAGGTTTTGAGACAGCTACTTTCAATTTTTTTTTTTTTTTTTTTTTTTTTTTTTTTCAGAATGGTTCAGTTTATAATCGACAGGCTGAGAAATATCCCTCTAGTCACCTCAGTGAATATTCTATAAATAAAGATATTTCAAGAACGTCCTTCGTTCTTCCAGGAGCTCAGGGCCTACACGTGCTACGTCGGCCATTTTGGGTATCCTTGTCCGAAAATAGTTTTGCTATTAATTTTTTGGATATTTTTTATTTTATATAGTTTTTTTTTATCTATGTATTCCTAAGGTTGAGAGAGGTCTACGAGTGCAGGAGTGCAACAGATGACCTTGGCTCAAGATGAATAGCAGACTGAAAAGAGACAGGCTACCTGAAGTCATTCGATGGATCTTAAGCTGGGACCAAGGTTACTAACTATCTATTTTTCTTATTAATACCAATGAAATTGCGATATTATTAACATCAATTTAAAAAAAAAAATTATACTAAATAATACATTATTAAAATGTAATTGTATGAATTTAATTATTCCATGTAACTGGATCGAAACATTTCATCCAATCAGATTCCAGTCGAACTCATTGTATAACTTTAAAAATTAACATTTATTGTTTAAATTAACCCATTTAAAAAAAAAAAAATGTAGAATATATTGCAGATTGGTTTTAATACGGCTCAGGGTCATTTATGTAATAGTGACAATGAGATAGCTGACTTATGTACATGAAAAATTCCAGACTACTTATGAAGAAGGTAATAAATTAATTAGCAATCGTCAAACAGCTCCATATTCCCATTTCGCTTCAAAATCATGTTAAAAATCAAAATATGTTTCAGTTTTCCCAACATTTCAAATATACTTCGTTTGTTCATCGCATTTTGCATTTACATACATCAAAAGAAAGCTAAGGCTCTCCTCTTTCCAGCGATACTAATCAAGTTGAATTGTATAACAAAGTTACAGCGATTTAAAGAAAAGTTGCCAATAATCGGTTTAGAAATTTCACCCCTCTCGAAGATGGTGAAAAAACCATATTTTTTGTTGTATAGAATAAGCGTTTTTCGATGTTTTTGATAGTGCTAAATTAGAATCTGACGTCATTTTTTGTTTTCAAATCTGCAAAGATAGTTTGCTCGAAGATGTAATAATTTTCTATGAAGCGGCTGTCTTTTTTAGTTGAATCAGCACTCAAAAATTAGAATGGTGGTGCATGAATCATGTTGATATCATGTGTAAACTCGAGATATAAAATAAATTATTTTAATGCTAATTTTGTCTCTCCACTTCTAGGGCTATTAGTCGAAACGGTAAAATACATGTCTAATATATATATTTTATTCCTGGCTTGTGCTTCTACAAGTGGAGGAACAAGTCTAATGTGTGTATATTGTATATAAGTGTGGTTGTATTTTTAACTTTTAATTTAATCCTATTTTTATTTTCACTATCAATATTGCTTCTCTTATATTATTAATTACCTTATATATTTTTTTTCACTCTATTTGTTGTATAGTTTGAGGTTCTTTATCTATTTATTTTCTATTTCACTTTATTTATTGTTTTATGTATTATGAAGTTACTTAGTTATTTATTTAATTTTTTTTTCATTTTACTTTTTCTTATTGTATATATTGTGTGAATGGATGAATTAAGTCATCTATATTACTTATTGCCCTTATTGAGGCAGACTGTAATATTCGTACAATAAAAGATTTTAAAAATAATATTTTTTGACCAGGAGTCTCGAAAAAAATTGCCAACAAGATCCGTGAGAGATAGAGTGTGTCCCTCTTTTTTTTCTTCTTTTTTTTTTTTAATTTTTACTTATTGCACTTTAACTCATTGGGTAAATTTGATTGTTTCCAATATACTCTTTTGGAGTTATTTTGAACCTAAAGCAGAGGGAGTAGATTCTATACTTGTTATCCGATCCGCCCCTCTAATTCTCTATTTGCTCATCAAGCTCAAAAACTGAAATTAGATCCTCGAAGCAAACATTGCAAGAAGCATCCTTCAATCCAACATGGACAGTCCATTTAATCAGAGTACGCTTTCTTTAAATGGATGTTTGAGGTTTCCGTTTCTACCATCTTCATTCTATATTTATAGTAATATATATATATATATATATATATATATATATATATATATATATATATATATATATATATATATTATATTTTGTATTCAAGTTAGCTAAAACATTTTCAGATACTATTGATCCGAAGGACAGCAGCAAAACACAGCTTTAATACATACGTATATCTTTTAATGATACGATTTAATATAACCTAACCCACTGTAAAGCAGGATCTGGATACATCAATTTCTAGTAATTCTGGTGATGCAATGTCAGGTGTGATGTTCTTAATAGAAGGCAAGGCCAACTAGGCTAAACTGAAAAATCGTTAGTGGTAGTATTTTCAACCTGGTACTACTTTCGTCTGAAATATTAGACAATGTTTCAATAATAGGTTCATCTTTATCACACCTCTACAATGTCCATGTGGCATTGTTAAAAATACTCTTTCCGTGGAAATATTAATTACAATAACGTTAAATATTTTTTATATATCTAAGATCGGAGTGTTTGAACACCGGTGTTCCAATCTACAGAAATCAGACGAAATGGATTTCAAGATTGCCTGCAATGTAATTTTTAACAAAGTCACATTACTTTGTATTAATCACTTCGCCAAAAATATAGCAACCATTGGTTGTAAATGAAACTAATGTAAGATATTTCATTCAACTATTTTGAATAAAAATGAATAAGTTTTTAATAAAGTGTACATATTATTCTGGACCGAATATTTTTTTTAAAAATCACTCAATATATGAAGAGTACAGGGAAAAAGTAAGTAAAAATACTAAATAAGATTGGTAAGCTATAACACAAAAACAAAAGCTGTTAGAGAAACATTGTTGTCATATTTACAAAATATGTATCAAATTGAGTTAGAAACAACAAAATAATCCCAGGAAACAAACAATTTCTTTGTTTTCGTTGACCAGTGTTATTTCTGCCGAATAAATATTATTACATATCAAATTTTTTGTTAAATTTATTAATTTAATATATTACTATTTTCCCCATATACTGTATCTCAATTACATTTTAAGGATTTTGTTTGTAAGAAAAAATTAATTAATTTAATTATCTATACTATTATATAAAAGGACAATCCGTTTTTCTTTGTGATCACTAAGGAGCAAGGAAGAGTGAGTGCTGCTTTTGTTGCATTTGTGAAAGATGAATTGTTGTATACAGGGAGATTCAGGCTTGGACCTTACTGCTCCAATAACCAAGCCGAGCCGTATCATTTATTAAAGGCCGTGATATCAATAATGATTACTGTATACACACGGATAGCCAAATCGGCCTTTTTAAAATCAAAAATATAAATATCCATGAATTCCTCGTAGAAGAAATCAGGCGAGAATTGATCTCTTGCTACAGACAAGGATTACAAATATCCTTCAAATGGATAAAAGCCCATGCAGGCTTACTTGAAAATGAGCAGGCAGATACAGAAGCTAAAAGCGCGGCAAAGGATACAACTCTTCAAATTTTATTCAATAAAGCGCCAATTAGTGCAGTTAAGCACATTTTGAAAACGACTCGGCAAACTTGGAACGAATGATGGGCAAATTCGACAAAAGGAAGACATACTTATGGATTCATTAAAACTTTAGACGACAGAAAAAAAAACATTAAAAAGCTGAATTACAAACTTACCCAATTTTTGATAGAACAAGGCGGAGCTAAAAGTTACTTACACAGATTTAAACTTATTGACAACGGCATTTATAACTGAGATAGAAACAGTGAACAAACTTACGATCATCTTATTTATGACTGCAGAAATTTGAAATTACACTGATACAAACTGATATCCGCAGCCCTACTGAACGGAGGCGAATGGCCGCCTTCAAAGAAGGATCTCATAGATAAATATTTTGATGAGTTTGATGCATTTGTGGATCATGTTGATTACATGAAACTCAACAATTGAACAGTTTAGTTATAATTTTGTGACTGGTTTTGACTGGCCACAAAATTCTACCTCTATTTGTTTTATATATTATTTTTATTTATTTATTTTTTAAATTTATTTTATTTTTATTTTTATTTTTTAAATTCATTTATTTACTTTTTTTTTTGCTTCTTTTTCCACTTTTAATTTTAAAAAAATGTATTTATTAATTAACTTCCAATTCCATTAACTAATTATTGTTTATATTTCATATTCACTCAACAATAGTTTCTATATTATTTTAAAATATTTTTACATTATATATAATATAACTAAACATATTTGTACAAATATTAATGATAATATGCGTTATGTCGAGAGATGGTACGCGTGGAAATACATGCACCCATCGCAGGGTTACTGCAATATGGAAAACCAGAAAAAAAACTAGGAATCAATATTATTATCACAACTCCAGAGGGTTGTAAAGAAATGAAGTAAGTTAACAAATGATCTGTCCTCAGGAACACGTCAATACTTGTCGCAACTTGTCCAATGTTCCCGTGTTTTCCATCTCCAAGTCATAAACAAATTTGAGCTGTTCAGAAACATCGGGAACATTGTTTCTGAACATCGTTCCGAAACTTTTGTTTACAGTCTGGACTAGGCTTTATAATGAAATATTATTACTGATAATCATATAATTATAAACTCACTATTCATGTGCCAGGCGACGAAAAGATTTCTGAGCATTTGACCTACAAAATTTCATAAGACTCATGAGGTCAGTGTATTTTGCTTTCTTGATCAATGGTGCTGAAAGAAAGTTCGGCTTGTAATTTGTGTATTTTGATTTCATGAAGTCAGTTTTTTATTCCGAAAATCGTGAGAGGCACTATAAATAATATAAAATAAAACGTAGCAGCAAATAAAAAAAGGTTAAATTACCTCTATATAGTTGGACAGGCAGTTCAAATTCACCTCTTTCTGTCGGATCAACATATTTCTTGAATGGTCTGCTCCATTGTATGTTGTGCGGTAACGTATTAAGCGGCAATTGTTGGCAGACGCTGTAATTTCCTTCAATGGTTGAATCTTAAATGGACATTTTTGCACACATTCTTTATCCAGTAGATCCTTCCAGTTGAGTATAAGACTTTGTGTAACATTTATAACCTTGAATGGTGACGGCTTTGCTCGAGAGGTTCTGATAACTTCCCTGAAATCTTTGGGGGTTTCCATTGGATTTTGTAAATTCAATAATCCAACATTCTTATCACAATCCATATAGGAGTTACCCCTGATTGGAATTGTAATCATGTTCTCTTTTAGGCCATGAATGTTGTTACTAGTCACAAATTGTATTAAATGGAAAATTGTAAAATGTTTGTTTTGGCCTCCTGCTGAGTCGCAAAAAATTTAAAGTTGCTCTACGTCATCATCCAAGTAGTTGTTGATGAAATGAAATAAGAAAGTCGCAACTTCGTTGGGGCTCTTTTTAGCAATTCCTTCGTTCATTATCTCCAAGATCGCACTGCCATCTACTCTCAAAATGTTGACTTATGCGGGTCTTTCACTGGACGTCTTGACTTCGTCAGTTTTTTCCCTGTTCACCTAAACTTTGAGCGCTATTATCAATTGATGTAGTTGTTTTTTTCCCGGTTTTGAACTGTCAGAATGTGCAGTGTCTCAAACTGAAACCAATGATACCATAATATCCATTTGTGAAAAAAAATGACTTAGTCGGTATTTTCCCTGTACCCTTCATATACGTTTAAGGGTTCTAGGCCTCAAAGGTAATTTATTGTTCTTACTCTCAAACCTGAGCTCTCAATATTTCTCCATTGGCTCACGGGCAGAGACGCGGTGGGGCAGAAGCACTAGAATCTCCTAGAGACCTGATTTATTATTGCTTTGTTTTATTATTATTTTTCAATAATGTATTAATTTATTTATTTATTGAATTAATTTATTTATATATTATTAATTTCATTTTATTGCAAATAAGACATAAATGTAAGTTTATAGAACTATGAATTATTGCCTTTAACTTTGGCAGATAGTAATATATTGTTAAAATCATATATTTTTACTAAATAAAAAAAATATAAAAGTCTCCAAACTGTTGATCTCTTAAAATTTTAAACATTTCTCAATTGAAGTTAAAAACTATATCCCAGTAGATATTGAGCAAAAAATCATTAACAGGGCTAAGAAACAAGAATGAAAATTATATCAGGAAACCATTCTAAAGCTATTTTTCCTACTTTCGAAATTATTTTCACCGATATCTTGATTGTCATTTCTCTAAATTAATTTTTTTTTTTTAAAGAGTCATGGTCTAACTTCTTTCGTAACCAAAACATTTAGTCCACTAAAACTTATTTTTAACATTTAAATTAAATTAAATTACTTATTTTTAAACCCTTAAGTTTTGCAGAAGAAAAAACTTCGGATCTTTTATTCTCAACGGATCTTTATGTTTTTTGGGGTGCTGAATCCGAATCTGAAGTTTGCTACCACGGCAACCATCGGCTGCATATTAAAAATCGCAAAAAAACCGTTATTTTGGGCTATCTAAAAAAAACGTTTTTTCGGGTTTTCTATCTAACTGGAAAACACATATAAAAAAAGAAAGAAACGAGTTACGTTATTGGGAAAAAATGGAGAAATTGGCCAACTTGCCGTCAGTCCCACAGCTCCGCGAAAACACGTTTGTCGTACTCTTTTGGCTATTGTCGTACTCTATTGGGCTGGCATGTACATTTTACGGGGTTTGATTAAAACTTCATTTATAGATTCTTATAGTTAATTTTATCAGCTTTAAGATGAAAAAAAGTAATGTTGTATCGGACAAATAGTCAAAAGAGTACGACAAACGTGTTTTCGCGGAGCTGTGGGACTGACGGCAAGTTGGCCGATTTCTCCATTTTTTCCCAGTAACGTAACTCACGAAAAATGGTCCGATTTCGGATTTCTTTTTTTCATTATGTAGGTACTAGTTCCAGCTACAATTAATATTTGAAGACTTTCTTCTAAAAAAGTTTCGTCATCGTGTTATAGATGAAAAACCCAAAATAACGGTTTTTGTGGCGGTTTTTTGCGATTTTGAATATGTAGCCGATGGTTGCCGTGGAAGCAAACTTCAGATTCACATTCAACACCCCAAAAAACATAAGGATCCGTTGAGAATAAAAGTTCTGCAGTTTTTTCTTGAAAACGGTCTTTTGGAGCCTTATTTTACTGGACTTGACAGCGTCGAATTATTTTTTTGACCAATTTAAAAAAAATAAATAAAAAAATAAAGCTATATTATTACAACCTAAGAGGGATTCAGAAATTAATACTGTTCCACTATTTCTTGACCACCGTTTGTGCAAGGAAGTGATTTGTTCACAATCACAACTTATACAGCCTCATGTTCTTAAATGAATTTCATGCTCCAGAGTCAATCCTAGGCTGATACAACAGAATAAATAGTTATCTTCCTCAGACAATTTCGAACCTCGATCTGAGGGTTAATCTAGTTCTGTGGGTACTTATAAATCTGAGTGAATGAGTTTTAATATATAAGGGCTAAGTGGCATATCGTGAGTGTAAAGGATATAGAAAAGAGGGGCTAGTATTGACCCCTGTGGTACTCCACCTTTTACTGAATGAATAGAAGAGATCTCTGATCCTTGTTGGGCAGAGAAAAATCTTAAATATAATTTATATTCCAATTATTAATCAGTTTCTAAAAAAAAAAAAAAAAAAAAAAAAATATATATATATATATATATATATATATATATATATATATATATATATATATATAGAGAGAGAGAGAGAGAGAGAGAGAGAGAGAGAGAGATAGAGAGAGAGAGAGAGAGAGAGAGAGTTCAAGCGGATCTAATTAGCGTCCATGCCAAAATATTTCTTATTTAAAGTACTAAAAAAATGTACTAACCAATATAGTTAAATAAGAATATGTGCCAGTAGTTATTTAGTAATCGTCAATAGTAGAATCCGAAGCGAATCGTTTGTCTCGCTCAAATTGGAAACTGACTCGTACTTCTGACCTTGTCTATGATGAATTCTCTTTCTTCTTCTTTCTTTCCAGTAATCTTTCTCAAATGCTCTAGATACCATATCTGTGCCTACACTTAAGACTAGAAGAATACTTCCGTTACATTGGCAGATTTTTTTTAATTATGGTACTTTTTCCTATAACATTTAGTAAATAACAGCCTTTACAGAATTCTGACTGGCATCATAGATTGCGAAATTTCTAAAAATGTTCGAAAGGCAGTGTAATAAACTAGTCAATTTTTTACAAGAAATATAACACTGATGGAACAAAGAACTAACATGGAACATTAATAAAGATAATTTTCTTATTATGAATCATCAAGTCAATTATTACACTGTATGATATAGTCACCACATTTTATATAGTCACCAAAGGCAGCAATTGACAATTCATGGTTTAAAAGAAAAATTTGGAATAAAAAGATAAAAAAATTTCTATAAAAGTGTTTCCCTAGTTTCTATAACGAAATACTCTAGATTGATCATTTTTTATTGTGAAAGCTAATAAGCTCATATCTGAGGACGACAATGCGTCTGTAGCTAGTGATTTAGATTCGAAGACCTTGAGAATTCAAATCGAATTCACATAATTATTTATAATGTTTTCAATGGTCTTGGTGTGAAGTCATCTCATTCAACTGTCGTTAAACTGTTACCATAGTTAATTATATCCCCTTCGTTGATTGTGTCCCTAAACAGGAAAAATATTTTTGGAATATAATCGCTGTATCTAGGCTTTTTAACGAATCTATAACTAACTTCTAAAATTCTAAAATTCCCGATAATCCTCCGAGGCGTCTCTAAAGATGGCCAAGAGACCTTCTAATGTAGAATTTTTTTTTGAAGTGCTACAAGTGAATGGTACTTTACTTGTTATTGACAAGACATACTTTCATCAAATTTATTGTATAGGTACAGTTTTAAATATCAATAAGGTACAGATTTAATATCCACTGGAGGCTGAGTGGAAGCACTATAGACACAGACGCTCAGGTCATGAGGAGAAGCCATTGCTCTCTTAACCTTCTGGAAGTGTTATAGGAATAATTAAAACTGGATAGAGATTAGATAGATTAAGTTTAGGAGAATTAGATAGATTTGGATGAAATTTCCAGAATTTTAAAAAAATAACAAAATGGATTGAATCGGTTTAAATATTCATAACCGCAAAATACAACTTCATAACACTTTTATTAGTATTTTCAACCAACTTTGTTGAGTAAAATAATTTAAATATACTGTCAACTCTCGATGTGTCGAATTTCGTTAAGCCCAATTCTTGAGTATGTCGAACAAAATCAATGGTCGCAACTCTAATTCTTGTATGTATGTTTCTAAATAAAAATAATTGGAGGATTAGAAAAAATATGGTGGCAAGTACATTACTCGTAAATTTAACCTCAATAAGTCGATTTTAGGCAAAAAATGAGAAATTTTTGTAAATATTCGAACTGAAAATAGGGTTCAAAAGAGGGGACTTCTAGGAGGTCCACCTCTACGAATCGAACTATTCGAAGTCATCACCTCTATAACTCGAACTCAAATTCAAAGAATTTCATGGGTAATTTGTTTTCCTGTTTCCTATCATTGTTTACCATTTCAGTTCATAGTCACAGCAGTCACTTATTGGTTATTCACTCGAGTGGTTATACAATGGCTATTGCAAATTCATTCAATTAAAGAAAATTTAAAACTATTTGCAAAGTGGAGAAAGGAGAAAGAAGTTGGCGTTTGTTGTTAGTGAATTCCAAATTCCGCGTAGTTCCCTTTCAACCGTCCTAAAGAATAAAAAAAAGATCGCCACTGGTGGAAGGCGGCAATTCAGTGATGTTGAAAGTTATATGATTTAGTGGTACCGGGTATTTCATTTTCTGAATCAATGACTTTATATGTATGTACAAACAACATACATATACCCATTAGTGAAAAATATACGTAATGATTTCAACTCCAATTTTGGGTTCAATTTCCCCATTAAGATGAAGATAAGTCGAATGATAACCTCGATAAGTCGTTGTTCAATTTTTCGAACTTCAGGTAAGTCGAAATATTTTTCAAGTCCTTGAAGATCGGCTTGACTGTATAAACAAAAACACAATCACCACTAAAAAATGAAAAATAAAAATTATTTTATTTTATAATAAAAATTATTTTATTTTTTAGTTTAACCTTTGAAACTAACTTTGGCATGACACGAGGCAGGGTTGTGGCGGTGATGAAATAGTAGGGGGATCTTTACTATGGTATTACTATTTTTTTTTTAAATTCTGTTTGTTTTATTTGTTGGCACCGAATCCAAAAATAACTGATCATGAATTGTGAATAGATATATAAGTATCGATAATTTCCTTGATTGTCATTTAATTATCTTTGTTTCGAAGTAATTAAAATATTATTTTTTTTTTTACTTTTTAGTTTAAGATTGTACATGTATTTTTAATCTTGAAGTCGGTTTTTGTTTTTTGTATTATTTTTTATTATTGATTGAAGATAGAATGTTATCTGTCATAACATTAAACATTAAAAAATAATTTTTAGAGAAAAAACAAAACCGACTTCAAGATTAAACCTACTTACACGAACTTAACTAAAAAATAAAAAATAATATTTTAATTGCTTCAAAACTAAAACCGTTAAATGAAAATCAATGAAATCATCGATACTTATATACCTATTCACAATTTATGATCAGTTATACAGGAGTCGGTGCCAGTCAAGAATGGCAGTTTGATCCTGCCTCTGCAATACACTTTCGAATGGCCCGAGACAGCGGTGTGGCGGTGATGAAACAGTGGGAGGATCTTCACAATTACCATTTATTTTGTAATTCTGTTAGTTTTGGTTGGCACCGACTCCTGTATAACTGATCATAAATTGTGAATAGGTATATAAGTATCGATAATTTCATTGATTTACATTTAACGGGTTTTGTTTTGAAGCAATTAAAATATTATTTTTTTTTTTTAGTTAAGTTCGTGTAAGTAGGTTTAATCTTGAAGTCGGTTTTGTTTTTTCTCTAAAAAATATTTTTATTTTTCACTTTTTAGTGGTGAGTGTATTTTTGTTTATATAGTCAATTCTCGATCTTCAAGCTACCCTGAAAAATAGTTCGAGTTACTGAACAAAGACTTATCGAGGTTATCATTCCACTTACCATCATGTAATTGGGAAAATTAAACACAAAATAGGAATTGAAATCATTACGTATATTTTTCATTAATGGGTATGTGTATGTTGTTTGTACATACATATAAAATCATTGATAAAGAAAATTAAATACCTGGTACCAATTTATCAATAACTTTCAACTGAATTGAGCTTATTTCTGAGGGAGCCTAAAAGTAGACACCGCCTTCCACCAGTGGCGATATTTCTTTATTCTTTAGGACGGAGATTTAGTTACTTAGAGATTTTAAATAATCATAATCATAAATATGTTTAAAATGTAAGGTTATAAAACAGTGATTTTTATTAACTGTTTTTTTGATTTTTCTTAAAAAGTGCTACGTTGATTTCAAAATATTTTTTATTGGACTACCTCTGAAGTATGTCCTAACGGTCTAAAAAAGAATCATCAAAATTGATTAAGAATTGACGGAGGTTCTCAACTCATCTGTATTTGTATGTTACGCGATTACTCTGTCAATTCAGAATCAATTTTGATGATTCTTTTTTAGATCGGTAGGGCATACTATAGAGGTGGTCCCATAAAAAATATTTTGAAATCAATGCAGCACTTTTTAAGAAAAAAAAAAAACGTTAATAAGTGATTTTTTAAACTGTTTTTTTGATTTTTCTTAAAAAGTGCTGCGTTGATTTTAAAATAATTTTAATGGGACCACCTCTGAAGTATGCCCTACCGATCTAAAAAAGAATCATCAAAATTGACGGCGTAATCGCGTAACATACACACAAAAAAAAAAAAAAAAAAAAAATACAGACGAGTTGAGAACCTCCTCTTTTTTGGAGTCGGTTGAAAAATAGATGCCATTTATGAAAGAGGATTTTTTTTTTTCGTGCAGCTAAATTATAAATAAAGAAATATTATTTTAAAAAAAAATATGCCACAATTTTCTTTATGGAGGTGGTCTGAAATGAAAAGTTTTTCAACAGTTATATGGACAAACATTTGTAGAATGTTTAGGGTTTTTCAGGCAAAAAAAGGCTTTTTGGTATGAAAAAATCAGCAGCTTTTATTAACAGAAACTCAACTTATTTTTCAATCTCCTCATACGTTCTTTTATTTGTTTGCAGTGGGGTACCAAAAAATGTCAGGTATATTTAGCCAGGTCCAAAATTTTACAAACATTACAACAAAACCAGTGACTGAATGACAAATATCAGTGGAACAAATCTAAAAACGATCAAAATTAAACGATTTTGGTGGAAGGGAAATTTAAACAATGTTAGGGCTCATTTTTCTCATTTTCTTATAAATGAAATAATTCATGGGTACACTCAACATTGTTCAAAACGCCCATCTGGCTATTCCACCAACTGACAAGTCAAAATCTTATTAATCTTATTAAAAAATACACATTGAGCGTGCTGGCGCGGGTATTCCGAAGGATTTAATCAAAATCTGGTATATGGGATCTGATAGTAAATTTAGCCAGTTTTCAAACTTTGTGCCGAATAAATAGTTTCGGAGTTATAATCAAAAGAGTACCGACAAATTGGTTTTCTCGGGGAAGAACCAAATCTTGCGTTACCTCAGGTTAACCAATCTCTTCAATTTTTCCCTTCCCATCGCTCTAAAACTATTGATCTGAGAAAAAAAAAAGAACTAAACTTGTTGCAAATTTGCATTGCTTTAATAATGTATAAAACACAAAATGTGCTAAATGTAACTGTTTCCGAGTTATCAAACATCTAAAATTTTCAACCCTTTCTCCCTTCCCAGCCCAAACACAGTGCTTCGAGGAAGACTTTTTTCCACATTTAGAGCTAAGGGTGGTTAACAATTTCCAACAGTTGGACCTTTTTACTTTTTGGGGTTCAAGGTTAGATGCTAATTTCCATTAACTATCTTTTGGTGTCGATCGGATCGAAATTTTGTCGAAAGACTGTTGATCAGAAATTTAATGGAAAATATTTGTTGTTATATAACATTCGCCGCAAGGACCCACCGTTGAGGAGCTAGATTGGTTTCAATGAAAATAGACACGTTTGAAACCCCTAGTTTCACTCAACTTCGTTTATTTCAAATCATCATTTATTGATAATTTGATTAAATCATTAATTAAAGTAATTCGGACCTTTTCATTCTAAAATGTAAATTGGGAACTGCAGTAGATTGTAGACATATCCACCATCTATTGATTTTCCCAGTCGGGGAGAAATTACATAGATTTACCTAAATGTATTATACATACTTTTATAATACAGATGTATTAATAATAATATTATTATTTATTTCATGTTTTGTAAGACATGAAAATCTCATCATAATTATGAATCGCGAATGGCTATCCATAAATAATTCTATTTCTGCTTGCAAAACATCTCCCTTAAACATTTATCGCACAGATTTCTTTTACGATAGATTTTTTTTTTTTTTTTTTTTTTTTTCATTCTAAATAGGATGGGCTTTCGAAATGTAATTAATAGACCTAGGATAATAATGTGATTGATAAGGTTGTACTGAATGAAGGATTCGCTGTTGGACGCTAGGCCTTGAAGGTAAGACATTTCCATGGAAGAGTGTTACTCCATTGATTAACCGGCTCGTTTTATGGCCCAATAAGGCGCGCGTATCTAGGCTTCGTCTCTCCGAGGGAACAAAGTAAAGCGAAACGTAACAAGAAAGAATCCTCAAAGTCAAAAAAATAATCATTTTCTCGTCATCATGTATATCCTTCATTTTACCTATTGTATTATATTCAAATAAATCTAGGTGTGATTCGTTTTCCCTTTGAATTCCAAAGTATGTCTTTTAATAAATGGCTTTCAAAACCCACTGTTTCCATTAACGAAATCATAAATGTAAAATCTCAGGAATAATTAGGAACTGATGTATAAATCCTGTAGAAATCACTGATTTTTTTTCTTTATTTTATTGATATTTATAACTGTATGGAACAAGTCACTGTAATTTGAACAATTAAAATTATCACAATAATAAAAAACTTGTAAAGCATTGATAGCAGATTAATGGTATAATACATCAGAAGATCCCCAGACCATTTTATTTCTCATTCATCTCTGAAGGTTATCTGGCCAAGATTGAGAAGCAAGTTGAGATACTAGTGGATTCGAGTGATAAGGATCATGAAATTAGACTATTCAGTAACATATATATATAAAACTAGGAACAGAGATTGAAGTGTTTTTATTTGATTTATACTATGTGATTCACTGAATCCAAATATGTATGCAACCTACCTCAGAGGATCTAGTATTTCGTTATGTATAAGTATCTAGTTTAGTAATAAAATGAAGACCATATGGTCTCCAAATGGTAAAAAAAAAATTGTACTGTCCCCCCATTGGAAATATTTACTAGAGGACACGTATCTTTTCGGAAGGGAAAACTGAATAGATCTTGTTTATTTTTTTAATTATATATTGATATTTACAACTGCATAAAATATATACAAGTAAATATGTGGAATATGATCACAATGGCATGTCAATAGCTTGTAAACTACTGCCCACTTTTATAAAAGTTCTACTGTAGAATGTCTCTTGGTCATCTTCTTTTCTAATGCCTTGGAGGGTTATCAGGAATCGAGTGGGATGCAAGTTGGGGGACTTTACGATTCGAATCGGAAGATTTTGGGGAGCTCCAAAGCTCCGTAAGTCGAAAAAGGTATAATTACTAAAATGTAAATGAGTTCATTGCAATTAACTGGAAGCTTAACCGGAAAAGACCGAACATGGAACCAAAAGCAGAAAAGAAAAAAGATAAAATAATTTTAAATATATCACAAATATATTTTTTTAAGAAATTGATTATTTAAAAAAATATTTAAAATACAATGTTAAGGATCTTTCAATCCCGCCTGGTTTCAAAGAAGGAATAACATGTTGTTGTTTTTTATCATAAGATCTTTGTATAATAACTAAAAAACTGGCATCACAAAACTGCTAAACAACTATAAATACACCGAAATTACTTTAATTATTGTGCAATCAGGGGTTTCGATCGATTCCTAGAAATCTACTTTGGATCATTGATACCAACACTAGTCTCTATAATCGATGTAATCCAAAGAAGTAGGTTTTGAAATATCTGTAGCACTTGTGATTAGTCGGTTATGTGCATTTGGTGTGTTGAGTTTGTTTGTGAATTTTAAACTACGGGTACCGCCAGAAAGCTTCTTTTTTTTTTCTCTCTCTCTCTTTATTTCTAGCCAATGGACTTAGTTATGAGCCTATTACAGAAATGTATACTAAATTGTGAATCACTGTGGAAAAAAAATTGCATTTTCCTAAAATACAAATTTGACCGACAATCCATAAGTGCCACAGAAATAACCAAGCTAGAACATAATATATTACGTTTATGCCATAAACGTCATTATATTATATTATATATGCCATATATTATATTATGTTTATACATATTATATACATATTATGTTTATTTTATTTCAGTTGTTTTACAGATCTGCCAGGATCTGACGATTTTTTGAGGCCGAAGGACATCCTTGGCCACTCTCTCCATCCACAATTAGAATTAGCTTTTTCGTCCTTAAGAATTGCTGTTTTAAAGGTTACCTTAGAAAATTGATTCGTTTTTTATGTTGAATAATTATATCGATGTAGCTTCTGGCTGGTGTAGAATAAAAATGATCGAAGTATGCTGAGCATTTAAATATTCCTAACAAAACACTTTCCTTTCTTGATTTTCTCGCCAACTTTTTCAAAAGTCTAATTCAGCAACTAATAATATTTTACGCTACAATTTATTAGTTAAATATCTCCGAGGCATGTGTCGTTATATAGTTTTTCAATTTAATCATGGCTAACTTTTAACTGAAATAAAACTTTCAGTTACATAAATTTTATGTATTTATATACGAAAAATTGTGAATTAATGTTTTTTTGTTCTAAATCCTGAATTCCCTAAATCTTACAGATATTTACAAAGCATCAACAATAACGTAAATTGGAGTATGCATAATAGGTAAAAGAGCTCATATTGCAAAGAAATACCACACGGAAGGAAAATGAAAAGGTATTCGTATTACTGAAACATAAAAAAAAAAAAAAAAAAAAAAAAAAAAAAAAAAAAAAAAAAAAAAAAAAAAAAAAAAAAAAAATATTTTTCATATGTCTTTTCATCAACTAGTTTTAAGATATATAGATAATAATAAATAATCATATTTAAATTTTAAATTCTATTTTGTATTGATTTATATTCTGTTTTATTGTAATTGCACCACGATAGCAGAAATAAATATGTCGTTAGCTAGGGCTCTATACTTTTTTGCTTTAAATTTTTTCAAACTCTAAAATGCAACATTTTGACTAGCTCTAGCTCTGTTGTTGTTGCTTGGATCCAAAATTTGGCGACAGTTTCCTGGTCGGAAATTTAATGGGAAATATATTTTTTATATAAAATCACCAATACCTACCATTTAGGAGCTATATTGGCTTAAATGAAATAAGTCACGTTTGAAACCCTTACTTTCCCTCAACTTTGTTTATTTCGAATAATGATTAATTGTAAATTTAAATTATTAATTGAAGTAATTTGATCCTTTTAATTATAAAATGTAAATAGGTAAAAGCAGTAGATTACAGTTAGGTAGACACGAGACAGGTAGCCATGATCGATGGCTTTCCCCTTTCAGGGAGAAATTGAGTTTTTTTATGTTTTGTTTTTTTATGTTTATGTCATTAAAATAGTTAGATATAGCAAAATTAAAGTTATTAAGTTTTACACCTACAACTATTATATCTCCTTTATTATATAATTATACTTATACCAGAAATTATATTATTTATATAATAATAAGGATGATGATAATATTAACCACATTTATAAGCATTATTATTAATATTTTAAAATTGATGTTTGTATGTAATACTCGAAGATGGTTAATATTTAGAGCATCTAATTCATAGAAATAACAGTATATTGGGCATTATTTTTAAAACTTATAAAATAAAAAGGAATCGAAATAAACTATTTATTTAATAAAGTCAAAGGCCTAATTACATTCTACTTTATGATATCTATGTTTAGAAAGAAATAATTGAATTGAAAATTGTGTAAAAGAGAGTCAGTTAAATGGTTACATAATTCATTATGAATACCGGTCACTGTTTTCCCGATTCATCACTGCCACCCGTTCAAGTAGCGATCGCGTTACAGTAAGCGTATTCTTCCAACCTCCATTATCATTAACAATTTACACATCAACAAGCTATTAACGAAGTAAAAAAAAAAAAAAAAAAACAGTAGATTTTACTTTAATTATAGGGAAAAAAATGTAATAACCAATACAATACCGCAATATTAGCCAAGAAATTTTTACAATGCGTAAATTGTACTTTGTTGAATGCATTCTTTAAGAGTACAATAATATTGTTGTATTAACAAAGATCAATTACTTTATTGTATTACTCATTCGACAAAAAAAATAAGAATTACGGAACAGTGAGTCCCTGTTGACTACATTATCAATTCGCCACTGGAAGTCACACGATTTACATTCCATTGTGCTATTACTGCAAGATAAAACCAGTTAAAACCTGTCATATCGAGTCTCAGCAAGAAATAACAATGAGGCGCACTTGCCAGTGCCCGCCGCTATCAGTTGAGCTGTTGGTACTATGCTGTGAGTTTCGTGTTGGTTTCATTTGGAATGGTTTTATCACTTCTTCCAAGGATTAAGTGTGGATGGAAGAGAAGATTATCTATGCCTTTAGATACACCAGGATGATGGTATCGGCGAAAATGAACCAATGGTCGGCGGAGATCTATATTTTAGGATAGGGGATCACTTCAAGCCTCGGTGAAACAAGTTGGTAAGCTTTGTTGACATTGACAGGAATAACAAAAATAATTTTTCAATAGTATTGTCTTTTCAGATAAGTAATATAAATGTAATAATAATTTAAATTACATATAATGTTGAAAGAGAACTTGTAAATTAGATGTTTTATTTTCTAACTCTTGTTCTAGTTATTTTGTAGATAAGTTACTGCTTGTTTAATTAGATTTCAATAGAGAAAATTTATCATCGGAATTAGAATCAAATTAGAAATTTTTTTAACATTCTTAATTATGTTTTTGAAATAGCTGAAACAGTTTCCAGGTTTTATTACAAAATTATCTCAAGAATATCAATTTTTTAAAAATAAAACCATTAGACTGTATATAATTCATAAAGTCATTTTTATTATAGAAAGATGCTATTCTTTGCATGGAAATTTCTTGAAAGAAACTTATTAAAAAGAAATTAAAAACAACATTGACTGATTAGTAAACGACTGAATAAGGTAATCTCTGATCAAAACACCATTTTTTTGTTCTGAAGTTCTATTAAATTTGAACAGTGACAATTAATTTATACCAATAATTAATCCTATAATCCAATAATTATATATAATTTAGGAATAATTATATAGAAATTATACTAGTAATAATTCCTAGGATTAATTATACTGATATAAAAAACGTTTTCTATGTTTCCATAACATTTGTCACTATCAGTTAAATGTGACTTATCACTTAAATCAATTTAACAGACTTTGGCTTAATATTTATGAAAACCATTATCAAACATAGTTCTGAGATTGTTTATATTTAAGTTTATAAAGATTACAGAAAACTCAATAAAAAAATAAAAGGGTTCATGGTACATTTGCCAACCTTGGGATTACCAGGAATTCAACCTAAGCAGCTCCAAAATTTTCCTATAAATACTCCGCAATTGTGTATGAGTGTTAGATTATAGTTAAATTAAGCAGAGTCGAGTGGGTGGTATTACTCAAGGAAATAATAGGGTGGGTTACTGTCCGAAGTGTGTGACCTCTCTCTAAGCAAGACAACGAGATTCTCAAGTAACTAATGCTACTTCTCTTAATGTCAACTGGAGTCAACTCACACCGACTGGGCGTAGAAGTGATAACGCAATCCCGTGTTTCATTATTTGTTTTCTCATCAAATAATCTTCCTGAGGTTAGGACCACAAGAAAGGACTACTTGGAGGAAAGATATATAGATCCTATTCGACTTGCCGACTTTGAGCAAATCAAATCCCTGGATCAAGCCCAGTTAATCACTGCCCTTGAACACAAGCCCGTCGGTGGGTAGAGAATTACTGAATAAGGCCCCAAAGTAATATGAAAAATAACATATTTTTTATTTTCTAAACATATCATCACCCCTTCAGCAAAAATTTCCATTTATATTCCAATTAATAAAATTATATTATGAACGTCCAGATCATTATTGTTGTTTATATTTATCTCAAATGGTTATTTTTCAATATATGTAATTAGCGGTTCCGTATCATTCAGTGTTCTGGAATCAAATTATCAAATTACACGTTCACTGAATGTTAAGTGGAATTCCGATTAGTTTAAACTGAGTTAGAGTACAGTTGATTGCACCATATACAAGTTTTTTGAGGCATACAATCCCATCGTTGCCATTTCAGTGTTTATGCAGTCGTCATATCCAAATAAGTAATACTTAGAAATATATATACATATATATTTTTGATATATTAATAGTATATTTAAAAAATATTTTAGTTCATGTATTTTTTTTTCTTTTGTTGTTGTTTTCGTTACCACCAGGCCTTTTCATTCTCTTATATTATTGTTGTTGATGGAACTTTAGGAATATGTTCATTTATCATCAAGAAATATTTTCCAAGATAACTTTTCAAAAGTGGTGAATAAAGGTGGTGGCTGAAAAAAATCACTATGTATATTCTCTCTTTGTAACTTGAGTGACGAATAATTTGTATAACATAATATGCCTAACGCCCCTTTCGAAATTGGAACATTTCACTAAATTTTACTGAATGGAAAATATTTTTAGAAAAACAGTTCTAATGTATATTTATCTTACTTCTGAAAAGTATGTGTAAAAAATATGTGATAGAACATTCCAAAAAATTCCAAATTTTGATTGCATAAGATATACCTTTAAGCTCAGCTAACTATCCAGTATTCAAGTTACATCAGACATGACTATAACTTTTGATAACTTAATAAAAATATTTTATATACTCGTAAGAAGAATAAAATATTTTCTTTTTAGTCGATATTAGTCCCACTATAACTTTCAAATTTTACTTCTGAGTTACTTATTTAATCAACATAACTAAATACCAACCGTAAAGCATAATTAATCCACAATCATTCTCAATTACATGAGAGTAATTAGGCCTACTTAGAATTGATCCTTCTATACCATGCGTACCTCAAGTAGACCTACTTAGTTTCACCTTCCACCATCCAATTCTTCTCGCAATTCTTACTATCAAAAATCCTTCCTTAAGTCCTCAATGATCCTGATTATGTCACTTATCCATAAAGATGTTAATGTTCCATAGGCTGCTGATTTAGCCCTAATCAGATACCCAGCCTTTCATAGTAAACTCCACACCCTTCCGAATCCACTAGTCTCCCAACTTGCTTCCCACTCTATTCCTCGTAACCCACCGATGGAAAGAAATTGGCCAAGAGACCTTCTAGAGTAGAACTTTAACAGAAGTGCTTATAAACAGTAGTTGTGTATGAGTTATTTACACATCATTATATTCCACACATTCACTTATAGTATGTAGTTGTAAATAGCATTAAAGAATCGAAAAAAAAAAATCTACTTATCTTTTCCCTCCGAAATGATACGTGTTCACTAGAAAATATTTCCGATTAGCGAAACAGTACAATTTTGGACGGCAGGTCTTCACTTAACTTACAAAACTAGATACTTTATCCACAACGAAATACTGGAACATTTATGGTACGTAGCATAACATTAGGGTTCAGAGAATGACATACGTATACAAAAACTAAAAACACTTCAATCTATGTTCCTAAACACAATTAACATACATAAACATAAAAAATACTAAAGATGTAGCAATACACTGGTCAAATCTATTTCATAATCTTTGTTATTTACTGATAGATTATAAAGGAAATGGAGAAAAAAATCTCTTGAAAACGAATATTTAAAAACACGAGTAATTGTTTTTAAAAAATCAAATAAATAAACAAAGTTCGTTTAGTGGATCGCAGTTGTGAATGGAAATGGTTAAATAAATAACATAACGTTGACATTCCTTTTTAAAAAGTTCTCTTTGTCTTGCACTAAACCGACTGTGATGGATCTTTAGAGCTCCATAGAAATTATAAATTTCATATTCATTTAATAACGTGGAAATGGGTTTGGGATAAAAATCTTTTGGGACTGGGTAACCACAAATTGTTAACATCTATAAAGTAAAGATAAGATACCTCGAGCAAAACTAATCCTAAACTATTATTACAGTTTTTCTTTGTTTTTTGTTTTTTTAATGTATAGTGAATGATCTTTATCAAGTTAATAGTGAATGTTTATTATTTGCTACTGAGAAATTGAAAAGATATTATTTTAAGCTATCTTTTAAGCTTAGCTCAAATTATCCTTCTTAAGGTCTGATATAATTTATAAGTATTTTATAAGATAATGAAGAAAAGACGTGATTTTTTATTGATTGATATTTACAATGTATACGTACAATATATAAATTAATATATATACGTTACTGTATAATATATATATATATATATATATATATATATATATATATATATATATATATATATATTAAGCAAGTGTGTGAAAAAATGAATAAAGCAACTGCTCATTGATATTATATTAATACGAATTGTATATTAGATGATTCCTAAGACATCTTGCTAGCAGACGCCTCGGAGCATAATCAGGAATCAAATGGGACGCAAGTTGGGAGATTAGTGAATTCGAGAGGGTATCATAGAGGGCTACGTATCTGGTTTATACCAATTCACCACCATATGGGACTTTTAAATCATTATGGATAGGTTTATTTATGACATAATAAGGAGCATAGGGAATTTTACGAAGGATTTTGGATTGCGAGGACACCAGAAGAATCAAAATGTTTAGTGGACTCCGAATAGGTCTAATTACTGTCATGTAAATGAGTCTTTTGTAATTAATTGGAAGCTTAGAACGTTTTCCTATTAGATGTTGAAGTAGTCTATAGTGAGGAGCAGATTTTTGTTGTTTTAGTCTTAAATCTGTATCTCACGTTAGACGTTTGTCCAAATGGAGTCCCAATTAGCGGATCTTTTCAACAGGGATTAATAGAACATTATTAAAGGATAGAGACACGACAGGACATCAAGTCGTAGGTTTACCATAGACAAGTTTTAAATTTATTCACAAGTTTTAACCACTAAAATGGACGCAAGTTTTTTTCCTCCAACGAAGTCAGTTTTATAGTTTAAGTTTTGTAGTTTATTTTCGCTAAAAATCTAAAACTGAAATATATTAAAAATAGGTTATTCACTTTTAATGTCATAAGACAAATATAGTGTACGTTTAGTTTTAAATCAAAATTAAAAATATTTTCTATATATAAATTTTAAAAATTTGTTTATTAATTAACCATGATAACAGCACATGTTTATTTTCTTTGGATTATCTATTACCATTGGCGTTTTTGCAAAATACAAAGTTAAAAGGTCTTCAATAATATGACATGATAATATTCCAATCACATAAAATATTAGAGATTGGAGCAAACTAACTTTTAGAAATAAATCTGCCTGGCATCAGCAATATAAAGGCTTTAAAAATTCAGCAATTCAATCCCTTCGTTACATTTAGTCATATCAAGGTTTAAGACCTTACACTGGATAGTTAAGGAAATATATATTAGATTAAATATAATCTCTATCTTTCTCTCTCTCTCTCTCTCTATATATATATATATATATATATATATATATATATATATATATTTTCTTGATATATATATATATATATATATATATATATATATATATATATATATATATATTTATATATATATATTCAACGTTCATCAACAAGTTGTGATAAACATGATTAAACATTTGATACTATAAATGGTAAATAATACGTTGTTATTCTTTTGTACGAGAACAGAATTTTCTTGGTTTTTAGAAAATTTGTGAAAAAACGCAGATGCATGCTTGTAATATTAGCTCACGATTTATTAAGCTAAACATGTGATAAGATAAGAATGGTCTGATGACGATGAAAGTAGGTGAAGGAATCAATTCTGAACTGTTTCATTCTCTTTTTTTTTTCCTACAGACTATGCATGGGTAAATTAAAAGTTTTTGGAAATCTTTTATTGATAATAATATTAGCCCTTGTACATATAACTATATAAACTCAAATATCATGTAATTACTACCTATTTGTATAAGTAATATTTAATTTAAACTTTATATATAATTGCATTATACAATTTAAACTTTGTAGCGATAGGTAAAGATTTTTTTTTTTTTTTTACTATTTATTGGTATTTACAACTGTATACATAAAGGTATATATATTTATATAAAATCACAAGTGGCGTTTCTCAGGGCTCCGTTTTAGGGCCTCTCTTGTGGAATGTGATGTATGATGCAGTGCTAAGACTACCCATGGAGGAAGGGACAGTTACTTTGGGTTTCGCGGACGATCTTGCAATCATATCTTGTGGAAAACTGCTAGAGGAAATTGTCTACAGTGCGAACACAGCTGTAGCCACAATACGCCAGTGGCTCTCATCAGTAGGTCTCCAGCTTGCTGATCATAAAACCGAGGCAGTTCTCGTCACAAGCAGGATAGTTAGAGAAACAATCACCCTGACCGTTGGAGATTATAATATTTTCTCCCAACCATCTATTAGATATCTTGGGGTGCAGATCGACGTCAGACTAAGGTTTGATGAACATCTGCAAATAATTAGCAAAAAAGCAGCCCAAGTAACGAATGTACTTGCTAGAATCATGCCGAATATGGGTGGCCCCAGACAAAGCAGAAGAAAACTTCTGGCTAGTGTGGCTAGCTCTGCTCTTTTATACGCTGCACCGATCTGGACAACCGCATTCCTAGTGCAGTCATACGCCCGAAAGGTCAATAGCGTGTACCGAAGAAGTGCCATTCGTGTCACTAGAGCATTTCTCACTGTTTCATATGATGCAGTGTGTGTTATAGCTGACATGCCGCCCATTGACCTTCTGGAGGATGAATGCAACCGTATCTACCGCCGAAAACGAGAGGAACCGGGTGCTTATTGGCCCAAAATCACCAAGGAGGAGAGAAATGATACTCTACAAAGATGGCAAAGACGCTGGGATTCATCATCTTCTGGAAGATGGACCCACCGTTTGATACCAGATATTGCTACATGGATAGCCTGGAAACATGGGGAGGTTGATCATTACCTCACCCAATTGTTTACTGGACATGGGTATTTCAGGGCCTATCTGTTTCAGTTCAAACTTGACAATGAATTATTTTGCCCCATTTGCTACCTTGAGGAAACAGTAGAATATGTATTCTTCTGTTGCCCCAAATTTGCAAAAGAGAGAGAAGATCTAGCCAGGAGGCTTGGCCATCAGTTGGTTCCAGAAAACCTGGTTAGCCAGACGACTTCTGCCGATGAAAACTGGAATGCTGTTGCAAATTACGCAGCTAACATCTGCAGAAAGCTACGTAAACAGGAGCGGGAAAGACGAGGCCTCCTACTGGCTCAATAATTAGCAGCACTAAAATATAAAGTAGGCACATAGCCAGCCCGCCCCCGTGAAGTAATGCTTGACAGCGGTTCCGCGGGGTGGTAAAGAAGAATAGGGAGGTGGTTTTTAGTGAGTAAGAATCTCACACTGTTGTGGCCTCTCACACGGTCCACTTCGTCTTATGCAAGATTTTCCTCCTCCCATCACAAAAAAAAAAATAAATAAAAAAAAAAGCAAATATATTTGAGAAAAATTATGACAATGCCATGTAAAGACTTCTAGACGTCTCAGAGGACTATCGAGAATTGAGCATGAGGCAAGTTGGGAGACTAGTGGATTCCGGTGGACATGGAGTTTACTATGAACGGATAGGTATTTGGCTTGTACCAAATCAGAAACATATGGAACATTAAGATCTTTGTGGATCAGTTTGTTTGTCATATAATAAGGAGCATTGAGGATTTTACAAAGGATTTTGGATCATAAGGATTGAGTACGAGATAATTGTATGGTTAAGTGGAGCCCTAAAGCTCAACTCTGTATGTCCAAATGGGTCTAATTACTGTCATGTAAATAAACCCTTTGTAATTTATTGGGAGCTTTGAACAGTTGTCTAATAAATGTCGTAGTAGTCGGAAACGATGAGCAGTTTCTTGTCTTTTAAGTCCGGTATGTCAGGTAAAGATTAAATGAGCAAACCATGTTCAAAGTTTTAAATAAATTTCTTATTTTTGTATTATTTCATATACACTCTCTTTCAAATCTTAAAGAAAATGAATTCAGGCATTATTTCACTAACACCTCTGCTTTAACCCACTTGCAGTTTACTATACAACAAATAAAACAATTAAATTTATTTATTTATTTAAGATTTATTCTTAAATCTGTGCTTGTCAAATAAATAAACGTAAATCAATAAATATTAATCTACAAAACTGGCGTACAAGGTATGAAGAGAGATTTATTTTTGATTTAATTACTTTTATGTAAGTAGATTTCTCGTCCAGATCTTTTTCAGTCACATGCTGTTATTCTCCGGCGTAAGGCATGTGGGCTTCCATTATTGAATATGTTTGGTTGTCAACTAAATTTATCATTAAACAATTTGTAGTTATATTTATAAAAAATTAATTTTTCGGAAGCACTTTTGTTTTAATCCCACAAGATATAAGCCACAGTGGAATAATTGTAAATGATTGAAAGGAATATTGAGGTCATTATTTAGAGTTTTATTGGTACCATAATCTGATGTATTTACATGTGTTTATGATTCAGTGAATGAATGTTTTTTTCGCCTCGTTTAGTAAACAGAGTTTTATAACCAATTTACCAATAAGAGTAGAATAGCTTTAAATAAATAATTCTATAAATGATGTCATTCTTCGTTCTGAAATAAACCCGCCAGAGAAATGTAAACATTCCTTTCATAAACAATCGAATTAGTAAGTTTATTTTCCATTCTTTTCTCATGTGAAAATGCTAATCCAAAATTGTTTATTAGTTTTGGTTCTTTTTTCATTTGTTAAATTTAGACGACAAATATCAGGCATTATTAAGCTACAATATCTTTTTTGAAATGATTATATTTGATGCTAGATTGATGATAATGATATTTGAGGTAGCATACATAGGTAGCATTTTTATGTTATGGCAGCAATAGTTAACAACCGAGAAATAGTCCACTTGCTATATTAACAGTAAATAATATTAGTTGTTCGTGAACTATTTCTTCCGCTTCATGTTGTGTGATTCGGTACTGTTAAACGTTTGTCCCTGGATCTGGACCAAGCCTCTCCTATATTGCTTGGTCTTCTTGTCTGTCTTATTAGTTTGGGCAACTTTGAGTCCTTAGGTGTTTATAGAGTTTAATCATTAGAGGCTGTGTCATCTGTCTGTCATTATCATATAAAGAAGAGGTGTAGGTAAACATTCCATTCATGGAGAACTGGATTTGATTTAGTGTATTATTAAGGGGAGGTAAAGATGGATCAGAAAAAAACTACCAAGGAAATTAATGGAAGGACCCACGAATGCTGAAACAAAAACGTTAGACCTAGGCTACTGTGGTTGGTGGACTTAAAAGCTCATCCACAACTTCTGAGATTGACAGGATGGGGGTTTTTTATGAGGGTCGGCTTTAGTGGAAAAGAATTGTGAAAAAAACCCGATGTTGGATCATAGATCATAGATCATAGGCAGAATTACAAAATCCCTAATAAAGATTTGGAATATCAATCAGAGAAAATTTATTACCCCTTCCCAGTTACCACTCAACCAGTTCACTATAACATAACCTTTCTCAATTGTAATGTTTACATTACAAGACACAAATTTTGGCTTTTGTTAATTTTTTTTCGGGTGCTATATCCGAACAAGGCAAACATTTGTTGTTGAAGAAAAAATATCGCGGATGGCTACCTAAATAATATAAGGATTTGATGGAATAGAAAAAACATATTAACAGACAAAAAAACAATATTATGTCATATTAAAATCCTTTTCCAGATTTTAAACCATGAAATTCAATACTTTTTTTTTAAACATTCGCGATTTCAGTAATATTTTGAAATTTCAGAATTTCGGAATAGGTTTATCCTTCATATTCTAGGACAGATGAGTAGATTTGTTTTATAGCCAATGCGAGAAATGTGGCTTTACCAAAATACTCTGAGTAAATAGCACAATGAGACAATAAGCCCCTAGTTAGAAAAATAATTTTTTTAAGGTGATAAATAGAGAAAGATAGAATTTCTTCTGTATTGATAAATAAAGGCCATTTTGAGTTTTTGAATATCTGTAGGTAAAGGGGGGTACTTATGTCTTGTTTTAATCCTTATAACGAAAATAAAATTTAAATAATAAGTAATGTACTTATTACTCGTATTACAGACCTGAAATTTGGTTTTAAAAAATGGTATTGCACAATAAGACGATGGAACAGAAATGGTCCTTAAAATACTGACCTCCCTTCTACTGTAACTCCAACTTATAAACATTCATCATATTTAACCAATCATCCTGACCATTAACTAATCTTTACAGAATAAAATATAATTATATAATTGGAACTTTCTATCCAACAATTTCTGGAAGTTCAATCCAACAACTCCAATCCAGTCGTTCAACAACTTCCAAGTTTGCCATGGCTTCAAAGTTTTTTTAGATATTTTAATGAGGTTTATTTTTTGTTTGGTTTCTTTTACATGAAGTATTGACTTTGACAGATTTGATTTATTAATCAAGAGAATATATTTTTTTTATAGCTATTTCCTCCAATACATATACCCAACACAGTAAGTTACCTTGGCTTTCATCTTGACAAAAGACTGACTTGGAACCTTCACACAAGACTTAAAAGACAAGTACTCAATATGAGATTCAGCCAACTTTACCGACAACTAGGCAGGAATTCTCATATTTCAGTTGAAAGCAAACTCCTCATATACAAAACAATCTTACAACCTAATTGGAACTACGAACTTGAACTGTGGGGAATAGCAAGACAATCCAATATCATACGCATTCAATCTTTCCAATCCAAAGTCCTCCGAACAATTGTCACTGCACCATAATATTATGTTGCTAATAAAATCCTACATAATGATCTAAAAATACCTGTTGTACTTGATCACATTCCTTTAAAATTCTCTAAATTTCCTCAAAATCTATCTAATCATTCCAACCCTCTGGCTCAATCTCTACCCATTGTAATATAATGTTATGTTGGAGTCCTGGTAATGACTAGATTCTCCAGGTAGGCCCTCAGCATCTGTAGCGTTCCCCCTCAGCCCACTGGATATAACCATTACTCCCAATAAGTGGGGAATAGGCTCAATTCGGGGTTCCCCAGCCTGAGTGTGTCTGTATTGTACATATAGAATGAAATACATATAGTCTATTTTTTGTATTTTAATTTTTGTAACATAATTTTTATTATTTCATTTTAATTTTGATAATTGAAAGTAATTATTCGTTTTATTTTTTGATGATTATTATTTGTTTTATTTTTATCTTTTATTATTATTAATTTTGTGTGTATGTGTTTCTGTATATATGGTATGAATAAATACATCATTAGCACTGTTACCTATTGCCCTTCACTGAGGTAGATTGTACATATAATTCATTAAAAATTTACAATTTAAATACTGTTTTTTCCAATCGTCGCAAACGCCAGGTCGGCGCTTTAAGTTGGTCGCCAGTAATATTGTCTGTTCAGCTTGATTGTAATAGGTCTAGACTGCATTGTACAAGGTCTTCGATACCACAACTAACCTATAATCGCTATGATATTTTATGTGCCTTTTTAACAATAATGAAGAAGAAAAAATTATAGTTTTATTTATTCTAATTTATATTTATCTTAATATTTATTTATTCTAAAAGGCAAAACAATTATTAACATTAATTATTTCATATCAATAACCACAATTTACAAAAAGATTTTTCAAAATAGCACCAGAAAAATTGGGTTGTAAATATAGCCCTCTTCAAAAAAGTCCCAAAAAATAGCTTAAAACAATACAAAACGGTAGAGAGTTTTGAGAAAGTTTTCCTCGGGCCCACATTTGGCACATAACACGTTTCCATCTCAAAAGATGCAAGTTGCATCACAAGAGTCTCGTTTATCCGTTCACATCTAGGTTTGTACCATTATCGCTGTCCACAAGGGGAGGGTCATTGTAGTCTGATGAGTCCAACCGGTGAATCGTATCGTTGCGTTTGTCAAATGTTCTTTTTATGAAGGCCTTACTTGAAGTTACCGAGGAAATGAGGGCCCATATTTACACCAAGAAAGGGTGTCCATATTTACACCAACTCCACCTAAGAAAGATAACCACTATCACATATAATCTAAAAGCGTTCGGGATTAAAGTTGTGCTTCAAAAAGTAGCTTAAGACCTCCCCTTTTCCGGATATCATTGCGAAAGTATTTTTAAATAAACATAAGAACAAGAAAAAAAAAAACGATTTCACATGCCTCTCAAAAGTTTACTGTCTAGAATAAACACCAATTTATACAATAACTCACGCTGCATCTACACTACTTGAGAAAATGTTTTTTTTTTTTGTTTTTTTTTTTTTCTTCTTTTCCTTATATGGTATCCCCATATAAGGACCGTTTATTTGTATATTAACATGTTCCATGCCTTACAGGCATACTACATGTTTTACTATGTTATTAAAAGTTAACATGATTAGTTTAGCATAACGTACATAACGTAGTAATATAACAAAAATATTTAAACAAAATCACAAAAAAAAGAAAAGAAATAACAAAAACAAAACAAAAGCCAACAAGAAACTACCTTCGCTGCCCATCATTTTTGTCAGTTTGTCAAAGTCGATCTTTCGTATAAACGTGAGTAAGTCAGTCTTAAATTTAGAGAACAAATTTTGTTCTGTCTCTGGCCATGTTCCATGTTTGAGAATAATATTTTTTACTAGATTAAACCTGTGTCTTTCAAATGCTTTACATTCATAAAGTACATGTCTAAAATTTTTTGAGTCTGTCCGTCTTCATTATATATGTCAGATCGTATTATGTTAAATCGTTTGAGATATTGTTTAGAGTTTCCGTGTTCTGTCATTAGTTGTGTTAGTTTGTAGTTGTTACTTTGTATGTGTTTGTAATTGTTGTGTGTAATGTGAGGTATAAATCTGTGTAAGCTTGGTGACTTTGATGAGGTCACCCACAATTGGTCCCACTTTTTAACCATATCAGAACTTATGTCCCGCTTTCCCGCTTTATATGATAATGGAACTTTGTTATACGAAGGTAACAAATTACTTTTAGCCGTCTCTTTGGCTAGGTAATCGGCCCTTTCGTTACCCTCAATTCCAAAGTGTGCTTTAACCCCCATTTTATAGAGACCATTTTCCCTTTGTTCTTAATGGTTATTAAATTTCGTCTGATTAGGTCAGTCAAATAGTCATGTATGGCTGTATTATTAATCGACTCTATTAAAATTTTACTGTCCGTATGTATTATGATATGTCTGTTAGTCTTTTGAGGTTCGTTAATTATGTATTCCGTAACTTTCAAAACAGCAAATTTCTCGGCTTGGTTATTTGAACAGTACGATTCTAGTTTGTACTGATGTTCTATGGTTCTGCCATCTTGAGCTTCAAATAACCATGCACATCCAACGTTCTCGCTGTCCTTACTACCGTCCGTATAGATTTCTGTTTTGTCGATATTAACTGAATAACATTTGGGTGTAGTCCACAAATTTTGATGCAGGGTGTATCCAAAACTTCAGTTTGTGTTTTTTTCTATTTTGTCTAATGTTAGGTCTTTATATCCTGTCTTTGTGTTTTTAATGTTAAACAGTGTCGTTAATTCGTCAATTTTTAATTGAACTGGCAAAATACCCGCCAATAATGTCGCAGCATCAAATGACAACGTGCGGTATCCTTTGCATATTTTGATTGCAATGATCCTTTGTAGCCTTTGTAGTTTTATAACATTTTTTTTACGAAGTACAGCTGGATGCCAAACATGTACAGCATAAAGCATTTTAGGGAGGATAGCTGCTTCATATATTACTTTTAAAACCTCTGATTTAAGGCCCCATGTTGCTCTAGCAGCTATTGACAGTCCGTTAATCATCCGTAGAGTGTCGTTATAAAGGTTGTCTAAGTGCCTGTTCCAATTTAGTTTTCTATCGAAGAGTACACATAAATACTTCATTGTGTCACATTGGGCTAGTCTAACTGTATTGAGTCGTATGTCTAAGTCTGGTACTCTTCTTTTTCTTCTAAAAATAATGAATTTAGTTTTTTCCAAATTAAAGTTAAGTTTATTACCTCTAGTCCAATGTCCTAGTCTTGATAGTGTCAGATTTGCTATTTCCTGGAGTTCATCAAAGTCTTTTCTTTTTATAAGTAACAGTAAGTCATCTGCATAAGCTAGTAACGTTGTATTTTCATGTAAGTCTGTTTCGAAAACTGTATTAATTAATACGTTCCATAATATTGGTGATAATGCTGATCCTTGAAGAGTTCCTAAAGTCAGTTTCTTTTCTATTGAGTGATAGTTTGTCTGAGCAGTAAGTTTTCGGTCAGTGAAATAATTCTGAATAATTGTGTATAAGTTTTTTTGGGCAGTCATATTTTTTAAGATTATATAGAACCGCAGGCCACCAAGCATTGTCAAAAGCTCCAGCAATGTCTAAAGAAACTACTAATAAGTTACTTTTTGGTTGGAGCGTGTTATTGATTTGTTCAGTCAGTTCGTTGAGGGCTTGGCCAGTTCCAGATTGTGGTCTAAATCCAAATTGATGTCTGTCAAGTATTTCATTAGTCGTTAGGTGGTACATTAGTCTATTTTTTAATATTTTTTCAAAACCCTACCCATCACAGGAAGCATACTCAAAGGTCTAAGTGAATATGAATTTGATTTAGGAATTAGAACTAGTTTACCCACTTTCCAGTTCTTTGGAAATTCCTTTCTTTTAAATAGAATTTTATAAATAGCTGTAATCAAGTTTGGACAAGTTTCAGCAATTTTCTTAACTATTCGAGAGTCTATTTTGTCTATTCCACAGGCTTTTTTTATCATTTAATTGTTTA
This sequence comes from Euschistus heros, assembly GCA_003667255.2. Lineage (NCBI taxonomy): Eukaryota > Metazoa > Arthropoda > Insecta > Hemiptera > Pentatomidae > Euschistus > Euschistus heros. The sequence goes on from RCWM02000270.1 coordinate 1,083,882, forward strand.
ATTGTATCTAATATTTCGTAATGTCGGATGCCTTCGTCATCTTCGTTATTGGGTGGGGTAAGTACGTCTAGTCTCATTTGTCTATGTTCATTATTGTCATTATTTGTTGTGTCATCTTTAATTATTTTATCCAGTACGTGATTTAATGTTTGCTGAGTGTCTGTTGTGAATGTTCCTGGTCGAGTCATTATTGTTGAGAGTAAACTGTGAGATTTAATTTTGTTTGTTGCAAATTTATAAGGCCATTGCCACGCAGTAGAAGCAGTAGCATATGTTTTCCAAGAATTTAATTTAGAATTCTTAAGATGTTTTTGATATTCATGCTTACTTTTTAGATATTCAATTTTTTTTTATTTCCCTTAGTATTCCGTCATGTTTTGTCCGTTGATATATTTTCCTAAGATAATTAGTATGTCTTCGTAAGTTAGTCAGTTCAGGGTTCCACCAAGGTACGGAACGGTGATCAGTTCGACGTTTAAAGTTTCCGGATCTTTTGAATGCAACATTGCAAGATTTCGTAATAGATTTTGTAATTTTATTAACTATGATGTCAGTCGAAAGGTGGAGTATTTCATTAATTATCAGGTCTTCTGTCTCATTTTCTGTCCATTCCCAGTTGGTATGAATGTGTTGCGGTAAAAATTGTTTCATAAATTGATGTCTTAAGTTAGTCATGAATTTTTTCCAGTCACCATTTTCTGTCAAATATACAAAGTTTTTGATTTTCTCTGCTGTCCAGTCATTCCCGTATACGTGTAGTTGGTATGTTAACATATTGTGGTCCGAAAAATTAGTTTCTCTTGAAATCGTCCAGTTTTGTACAAGGTTATGTCGATTTGCGTTTGTATTTATTAAAGTAAGATCGATATTACTGTTACCTCTCGCACCTTGAAAAGTTGTTAGTTCTGAGTCAGTATTTAATAAAAACAGATCGTTTTCCACAATAAAGGTTTCCATTAGTTTACCCCTTGCATTTGTGCGTTTATCAAACCAATACTTAGACCTGGCATTTGAATCAATACCTATAATAATATTATAATTGCTGTAATAGTTTAATACTTTTTCTAATTTTTGTAAGTCTGAATTTATACAATGGGTTATGTCGAAATATGCGCTAATCAAAATCCATTTCAATTTTCCATATGTTAATTCTAAGCAAATAAAATCGGAATCAGAATATTGCATTATCATGCAAGCATCGATATGTTTATTAGTTATTACAATGCCAGCCCTGGGTTTTTTATCTATAATTTGAAAAACATACGATTTACTATAACCTACTATTTTGTTTAACCTTGTGTAAGGTTCTTGAAGCAACAAAATATCTATGTTTTTGATGTTTATATATTGTTGTAGCATGTTTGAAGTGTATTTTGAATGATGTGTGTTGAGCTGTATGATATTTAAGTGTCTATACGTCATAAATAAATAAAATGGATTGTGTACAGTCTATGTATGTAGTTGAAATAATGTATTTTGAGACTTACTGGAGAGCGATGTTATAGTCAGTGTTGGATGCCAATTTCTGTATTTCAGTTAAGTATGAAGGGCAGTTTCGGTCGAATACAGAATGGCAAGTAGAGCGCTTCTGCTGACTTCTTGTAACTTTATTGAAATTTTCGCAGCTTATGCATTTGATTTCTTGAGACGTGCAGTCATTCGCCGAATGTCCTCCTCCACATCTTGAACATGCCACAGTCCCTCTGCAATCTCTAGTGCTGTGGTGAAACTTCAAGCACTGCCCGCATCTTCTTATTCTAAAATAATCTTGAATGATAACTTTTTGATGGCCCAGGCTAATCCTATTATAGAGCAGTAGTTCTCTGGTCCCTGCATCAACTTCTAATAATGCGTGTCGAGTATTATTTCTGTTATTTAGTTTAACTACCGGCCTTATTTTATCTTCTTGAAGGGGTATTTCTTTATTTTGAGCCACCATGTACTCTATTATGTTATCCAAGGTTATGTCCTCCTCGATAAATTTAACTAAAAACCGCGGATTTCTTTTCGATAATTTACGGTACGACATTGTGTTTGAATCTTTAATTTTCTCTTCAATTTTATTTAAATCTCTTTCACGGTCAGTTTGGATTACCAAAGACCCTTTTTTAGTTTCCATAACCGTTTGAAAAGGAATTCTTTATTCTTTTGGGTTTATTATGGTTTTGAATTCTTTCGTGATCTGATTGGGTTGTAATGACTGTTTAGGTTTAATAATAGCTTTAAAAACAGGTCTATGTTGTACTTTCGTTACCTTTTTTGTAATTGAGGAATAACTAATTTTTTTATTTGGGGATAGGTTATCTATAGTGACCCCAGATTTATTACCTAAATCATTAGATTGAGTACAAAGATTACTTACGTACTCTTTTAAAAACGTTAGTGAGTCCTGAAGTTTAGGTTTTAACTCTTTCTTCAAGCCCTTCGTCATAACATCTTCCATTGTTTCAATAACAAATTTGAAGTCAACCCTATTTTCGGCCATCTTGCTGGTTCACTTGAGAAAATGGTTATAACTGCTCTCAGTTATCTTACGTATATTAGCAAATGGCTCCATCTACAGTCCTCACCAATGGTCTCCAGTATCTCCCATAGCCCATATTTACACCAGTGCCCGTTTTTACATATATATATATATATATATATATATATATATATATATATATATATATATATATATAGGTAACAAACTAATAGAAGCAAAGGCCATAACCTATTTACCTGGTAATAAAAAAAGGGAAGAAGGTGGATGAGAGATCTACTTTGTTAAATTTCCGTAAGTATATGAATATCTAGAAAGAATTGCCGCTGGATATCGTTCTTCTCATGCCTTATATGTAACCTTTCAAACATTTTTATCAAGCCAAACATTGCGCTGATTGTCGATAAATATTTTGACAGGTGTGGATAAATAAATAAAGTTTTAAAAATTTCCTATATTCCTCCCTCCAATATTGTTTTACATTAGAGTTTAGAAAGATTCCAAAAAAGTCAGCCTCATTAGACATTTTTTTTTTTTTTTTTAAGAATTATTGGGCACTTCTATTAGAATTTTTTAATCAAAGATTCGCTTCTATTTTTAAACATTCACCATTAGTTATAAAAACATACAATCAATTCAAAACATTAGCACTTTGGTAGCACTTTGGTGGAACAAGAAATCAAACTTCTTCATACACATCTAAAGAGACAAAATGGAATGGCTTCTAAAAGCTATCAGGACCAACAGTACACTGATTGTAAGTGTAATAGAATGAAGGAGGGGGGGGGGGGGGGAGTTGGCTGGTCAGTTTAATCGACAATCCTTTAGAGTTTCCCTATGACTAGTCGATTTTCTGATCCAACTAGAAAGAAAAGTATAATGGGACAATTTGAAAATATTAATCTGGTTATTCAAATAAAAATCATGATTTTATATATATATATATATATATATATATATATATATATATATATATATATATATATATATATATATATATACATTTATTTAAATTTACAACTGTACAGAATATATACATCAAGTAAATGTATTTAACGATTATAATAACATGTTAAAACTTGAATAGAACTAGTCATCAGTAGCACTTTATTAAAACTTCTACACTAGAAGGTCTCTAGGCCATCTTCGTTTCAGACGCCTCTGAGGATTATCAGGAATGGAGTGAGAAGCAAGTTGAGAAACTAACGGATTTGAGTGATTATGGAGCTTACTATGAAAGGATAGGTGTCTGGTGTGGGCTAAATCGTGATTCTTAAATATTTAATTTTAGACTTTTTATACGTGATGTATTGTCAAGCCATTGTTGAATTAAAGGTTAGATTCATTTAAACAGATAGCGAAGTTGGAAATATGTATACTATCTTCAGTTCTAAAACATGCAAAATTTTCTAAAACAAACTGAAATATATCCATCGTGGGAAGGGGAAGGGGGCAGGTAGGTTAAATTTCTGGGCTTTACTATGGGATTTCCCTTATGACTCATAGGATTTTTCCGTTCCTATCGGAAACAAATTTAAAATGGGGCTATTGGAAATGTTTCCAATTTTCCCATTTTAAATTTGTTTCCAATAGAAACGGAAAAATCCAATAAGTCATAAGAAAAATCCCATAGTAAAGCCCAAAAATTTAACCAACCTGCCCCCTTCCCCTTCTCACGATGGATATATTTCAGTTATCTCTAAGATCTTCTGAGGTGAGTACTAATTTTTCATTTCTTGTCTTGCATTTTTGAAAACTTTAGTGTATATAATCAATGTAACATAGTATTGATGTGTTGAAAATTTCGTATGTTTTAGAACTAAAGATGAATGTTTAGCATTCGAAATTAGTATTCTAATAAAATAATTCCAATAGAAGTGGCAATTGATTCATCAATCCTAATGGAGAGCCAGTATCCATTGGAACCTCCTATTAATATTCTCTGTCAACACTTTGATTTTTTATTTATTTATTTAATTTTAGAAAATTTCTTTATAGAGTGCATATTATAATAAACCCCACTTAATGTCAAAATTTTGCAACATAAATTTCGATAGCCAGAAATTTCAATATTTGGAGATTTCCTATTACATCCTACTGTATCAACATCTTCCCTCTCTTTTCCATTATCTTTTCTTATTTTCAATCTTACTTTGTCTTATGTAATAATTTGAAACTATTGTATATGCCTCACTTAATAATTTTATTCTTGTTCTTTTATTTGTAATTTTGTATTTACTTAAATAAGTTTCAACTCCAATGTTATGTACTTCATATTAGTCAATTATAACATGATGTTTCTAAATTATCCATCATTATACTTTTCAATTTTATAATTTTGGTTAAGATAATGTTTTATTTTATTAATAGCTAATTTTTTTTTGTTCATAGCCCCTTTTGTAAGAAACCCTCATTTTCACAGCCTATAGAAAGATTTCCAGCGTGGGCCGAAACGTTGGAACATAATAAAATAGTTTCACACTTTGTGTTTAAATATATAATTTTTTTTTTTTCATTAAACCCTTTGATTATTCCTCCTGTAATCGTACTGGCGTTCAAATACATGTTAATATTGAAACTTGATTTTATTACGATGCAGTTAATGACAAGTGAAAACTTCGGTTCGATGAATCGAAAAAAAGCTTATGCAAACATATATACATAATTTCGAATGGACTCAACGAAACTATATTTAAATAGTTAATTCTCCCCTCCCCAAAAAATATAAATCAGTTTGAACTATTAAATCAACTGGTAAAGTAATATTTGATCATGCTGCATGTTTTGGATATTTTTTAAAGGCTCAAAAATGCTACGGTAAATTGGAGAAGAAAATGATCAGGGATGCAGTCAAAGAGGAACACCACGTCTAAGAAGAAATTTTTAATGCGTGCCAACGTTTCGGCCTGCCTTGCAGGTCTTATTCAAGGCCACCGAACCACACTTGTGAGGAGACAAACGATGACCATAACAGTCAACTATACTTTTATCATCGCTACGGTAAATTGTTCATTCGAATATTTTTTTACACATGTTGACATCTTTGTTTGTAAAAATACAGTTAATTTAATAAGACAACGATTGGAAACTTCTAGGAATCTAATATGAAGGTCTCAGTATCTAAAATATAAAAGTATTAATAAGAATAATATCCTGTTGTTTTCAACAGTCATTGATTGTCTCCTTTCCTGACTGGTTCGATCGCCATGAAGAAGGTTTAAGGCTCTCCTTGAAAAGTTTTTTTCTTTCTCCTGACTGCATCCTAGACAATCTTCTTCTTATATTTCTTAACGTTCCTTATCTTAATCTATACTTTCTTACTAAAAGTATTGATCTACTTTCAAATTATTAGGCTTTATAGTCTACATTACGTTTACTGCATGAGACTGTCTTAAATAATGTTTTTACAGTTACAATTAATAGTTTTAGTCTCTAATTAAAGAAAATTGAAGCTGTAAAAAGGATATAAAAATTCAATAATTCAAACTGGTAGTGGCATATGCTTCTATTGCTAAAAATTTCATAACTATTATTCTAAATTGTTGCCATATTTTTTTATTGCAAAAGAGACAAAAATACGAATGAGAAGTTAAAAAAGGAGACAAACGATGACCATGAATGAGAAGTTATAAAACTAAATAAATGATTAATAATATTTTCCAAAAAGTATTTTAGATAACCATAAGCAGACGTTAAGCTCTGCTATTAAGATTCTTATGACCTGTTGATATTTATAAAATTTGTACTATTTTTTTCTCTCCTCATAATACCAATAAATGGCTTCGAGGTGCGTTGTTTGAGATAGAAATGAGAGTGAAAGTCGATAGGACTAATCCTGAAGCCATTTTAGCAATCAATAGAGGGCCGTTGCTAGGATCATCTCAGCCAGGCCATCGTGTCAAGGGCGACATATTTAGGGTCTCCACCCCATGGAGCCTTCCCTTCCAACTGTTGCTTATAACGGATTAGAGTCAACAGGCTGTTTCCTAAGAAAGATGATTCTTTACCGTTTGTTTATGGAAGTTTGAGGATTAGCTAAATCTATCCCATACCCTGATTATAACTTAAATCAAGTACATTCAAGGCATCAGGTGTAGCTTTAAATAACACTGTGAAAAAATTAAGAAACCCAAAATGTATATTCAGTCAGTTTTAGGGTGCTGTCAAAAGAGATGAAATTGACAATGAACAAAACCATACTAAGGCCTATTGTCACATGGGTGTTGTCCAACGAGACGTGGGTACTCACCATAACATATTATTCACTGCTGAACGCTAGAAGGCTAGAATAAGGAAAATGAGGAGTTAAGAGAGCTGTGCCAGGAGCAGGATTTGGTAGGCTGGTTAAAGAGAGGGAGATTGAGATAGTTGGGGCACGTTGCGAGGATTGAGGAAACAGAACTACCAAGTAAATTTTTGCTGCAGAGGACATTAGAAACCTGGGTATACGAATTACTTCAGTGAGAGAGGAATGGAACCGAATTGCTGAGGAAGCTAAGGTCCTTCGAGGACTGTAGTACCACTAAAGAAGACATTAATATTCTGGGATACCAGCTATTGTCGAAGCAAAACCGGTAATTTGGGAAACACTTTACCCTAAAATTTCTTGTTAGATACTAAATTAATGGCCCGTCATTGTTCTTACATTAAATACAAAAATGTATTTAATATTAATTTTTATAATAATTATTTTCAAGCATTTTTTTCTGTTTTAATCATTGCTTTATTGATTTTTTTTTTTCAAAAATCACCCTGAAGCTCCAGGCCAGTAAGACTACCCAGCCCGGCAGCAAGTTCTCACTAGCTCAGATACCAGGGCACCATACCATAAAATCAATAATTAAAACAGGAACCAATTTTTTTTATAAATAATTAGTATATAAAAGACCTAATACCTACCCAACTGTAAAAAATTGTATATTTCTATACAGTATAGAATATATAAGAACAGGTCATTTTTCGTTTGTGATCACTAACAACAAAAACTACTTAACCAATCTGTACCCAATATTAACCACACCATCTTTGTCGTTCCAGAAAGGTTTAGCAATAATAAAATCTAATGATATTTAAATTATTTAGTATTTAAAGAGCGGTAATATATGGATAATGTTCTGGCATACGCGGATGATATTGCAATTATTGGTAGATCCCTGCAGTGCATAAAGACGGCGTTCGAAGCAATGGATGCTGAAGCAAAGAAGATTGGCCTACACGTAAACGAGGAGAAGACCAAGGTCTTAGTTCTGAACAAATGGCCGAATAGGAGAATTCTGGGGGCTGTGTGTGAGAATGGTCAATGTTGACGAAGGAAAAATAGTGAACTGCTCCAGATCTACCAAGACATTAGTATCTCCTCTCACATCAGGATACAGAGGCTAAAATGGTTGGGCCACGTAAGGAGAATGAATGAAAATAGAGTGACCAGAAATGTGCCGGATGGCCAGCGCCCACGCGGTAGGCCAAAGGGCCGATGGAAGGATGGCGTAGGAAAGGATCTGCGGCAGCTGAGGATCCCTATCTCAGAAGCAGCTGATTGAGGAAAATGGACGGCAATCGTTGAGCAGGCCAAGGGCAGCATCAGCGCCTGTTGAGCCAGTAGAAGAAGAAGAAGAATATATGGATAATAGCGATGTTTGAAAACTGATTGATAGATGGCGATCGCCATTCTACATGAGAGGTTACAAAGGTAAGTTGTTATATAGAGCTTTAAATCGATAATAAAATTTATTTATATTCAATTCAATTATTAAAAAAGATACAAATATGTGGTGGAAATGGATATGCAGGCAAAGGTGGAAAATCGACTGATATGCACCATTTCGCAATAGAGTTAACAATGGTAATCTACAGAGCTCATCTGTAACAAATTTTAACTTAATCATTTTTATAATTCTATATTGAATCCTGTAGTTGAAAGTTTAGCTATAATAAAATTCACAATTATAATAATTGAAATGAGTGGCAGAAACGAGGTTTGTCATAGTGTCATAAACTTTTTTGGTTCGAAATTAAAATTAAAATCCAATCATTAAATGAAAACATTAAAATTATCATTATCATTAAAATTATATGTCTAATTATGCTTTTAGGTAATCTTGAAACACATAATCAGCGCAACTTTTACCGTATTAAAAATTAGTGCTATGCATGAAAATGTTATTGAAGAAATAATGCTCAATTGCATTCTTATAATATTGTGTGATCAAGGTTCTTTTTGTATTATAAAAAAATTGTCTTGAAGGTAATTCTTTTGAACGAATGTTTATCCTTCGCTCTATTGTTCAGAAGAACTTGGGGATTTGGTAAAGCCACTAAGCTGAGCAAGGATCATGAAACACTTACAATTCACTACATAACCTCCAATACTTTCCATGCATTAATAACTACGTCAAGGTTTCCACGGTTTTTCTTGATATCTCTTAATATCATAAAATTTGGTAATAATCGTTAAGTTCAGATTAATTCACATGCTCTTCGTGAATTTTAAACAAGCATTTGGTCGAGTGGATAGGTCTCAGCTCTTTAATGCTTTAAATGGATTTAATATCCCGCACAAATTGATAAACTTGATCAAAATGACAATGACCAAGATTCATACTACTGTCCTTGTCGGCAGCAGAATAAGCAGGAAAATATATTTTGATTCTGGAGTAAGAAAAGATCCTGTTTAATCTAGCCCTGCATAAAGCAATGAAGAATTTGGAGTCTGGTGGAATTTGGCGAGTCGAACCTACCAAATTCATGGGTAAGCTTATGATATTATGATCCTAGCAAGAAATTAGAAAACTTTAAAAGGCATTTTGGAGAAGATGGTTAAATATTGCAAAATAGTAGGTCTTGAAATTAATGAGGCGAAAAGTAAGTATATGGTATCTTCGGCCTCTGGAATTAGAAGAAGGCTGTGTAATTTATCTCTTGACAACCACTCTTTTGAAGCTTGGTATAGAAATTAACAAATAGTGAGCAAATTAACATAATTAACAAATAGTCACTATTAAAATATAGTGAGAGACGAGGTTAAAAAAAGGATAATGAGTGGCAATAGAGCTTACTCTGGCCTTACAAACATGATAAAATCAAAACTGCTATCCAAAAGGACAAAACTCAGGCTATACAGATATTATGAGACTCGTTGTGTGCTATGACACAGAGACATGGACACTAAAGCAGCTGTCCGGCAAGCCTAAGGATCTTCGAAAGGAAGATATTGAGACGCGTGTTTGGCCCTGTGTACGCTCAAGAAGCAAGGCAAATTAGGAATAACGAAGAAATAGAAGCTTTGGATAGACATTGCCGGGGACTAATTGTTAGGGAGGCCAAGGTTCACCATCGACTGTAGAGCCGAAGAAGAAGAAGCATTAATGAATCATTTACCACTTATATAGGAATTTTTTTATTTGAAAACTAGTTTCTATGATAAACATTCATCATCATTTTTAAAATTATAAAATAACATTCAAAACATCAGCACTTTCCTACGAAGATTATATAAATTAAACTTAAGACAAGAAATCAAGAATGTTGATACTGACCAAAGGAGACGAAATTACCGTTTCCAAACAGTGATTATATCTGAAAAAACCTCACTGATTTTCACTACCACTGTCACGAGAAATACCTCAGAAATCTTCTCCTTCACCTGTTCTATTTTCTGTTTATATTAATGGCTTACCGAATTGCATCAACTACTCCCAATATCATATTTTTCTGACTTGCAATCCTTGTATCCTTTCACCCTTCAGACATGCTAGAGGCAACACCTAAAGCCACTAGGCTGTTTAGCAGCCGCTTCTAACTAGCCGGTGGTAATACTGCCAGCCTAATCTGACCCAGAACCAGCGGCTGGTGAATGCCAGCGGGCTAGTGTGACTAGCCGCAATCAGAAATTGGACATGCTTAACTTTTTAGCGCTGCCTACCCTCTGCTGGCAGTCATGTGATCTCCTCGTTATCGTCAGCCAGCCAGTGTGAACCCCTAGTAGATCACAAACGGTATATGTACATTATATTGGTACATTATTATGTACTGTACCTTAATAAACTGCTGTAAAGCCTCGTATATGCCACTCAACACTTCAGGAACGAACACTGAAATTGAGTTATGAAGACCTCTAAACAGGTAGGCCAAAGACTTAAAACTGTCTCCAGTTGTAAAGTAATTTCTAGTTTGGTTTTACTTAGAATCGCCTGACGGAATTTGGTGTCTTTTCTGAATAAACGGTGTCACTAACCCCAATAACTTTTTAAATTTAGGAACTGACATTCTTAAAATGTTCGCATAAGATGATGGATCTTCCAATTCTAGTTCCTTTAAAAAGTCTTGATGCCCCAGATCGTTTCTTCTTAATATCCAGAATCTAACCCACCAACGCCTTTTCTTCCGTTTCAACATCTCTTGAAATAACTCTCTAATTCCAACATTTAACACACGTCTTAAAACGTCATGACTCACACCAATAGACGACATGTTGCACGTGAACCCTTCAGATGCGCTTCCTGATGGCGATATTTAACAGCGGCTGCTAAACAGCCTAGTGTGACCGCGGCTTAAGCTGCAGAAAGACATCGATAGCAATAACCAATGGGAAGTATAGAATAAGTTGTTTCCGAGAAAACAAAGGCAATCCTCATTGGTTCAAAACCTCATAAATTCCCTTCCCTACTTTAAACCGCTTTTCCTCAAAAATCGTCCGATTAATTTCCAAAACTCAATAAAAAAAAAACCTTGATCATCTTGCTTAGAACAACCGTATTTCTCAAATCACCAGGAAATATATTTTTATTCTTAAGCTAATTCTACGATTCATTACCACAATCATTGTTTTTTCCCTACTTTGACTAAAGATGGAGGATTTTATTTTATGAGGGATACTATATATTTGACAATACATGGAGGACTGTTTGGTGAGCTCAAATGAGGTGTAAAAACTACTGAACTGTTTTATCAGATTTATTTTCGGGATCCCCAGACATTCTCACATATCTCACCAGCATTTTGAAATCGAGTGGCTTAACCCTTCTTTCCGACGTCAATACTTTCTAGATACACTCATATTTCAATCTGATTTTACTATGATTTCTGATTATCTGATATTAGATACTACTCATATTTCGCGCTTCCTCTTCATTGAATTCATTGTCCATCTAAATTCGAAAATGCTCCTTTCTAACTTCCTTTAAACATCTATTTCTTTACCTCCTGAATTTTCCGAGGAAATGTAAAATATGAATTTTTATTTTATAGATATTATAATGGTATACTTAATTTGTACCTTTTTATAAGATTTGTTATTTATTTTGTAACTTTTAAAGTTATTATTAATCAATTATCATTGCCAGATGATTGACCTTAGTATGTTCTTAAGGGAGCTCAGTATTAGCCCTATGTATTAACCCTACATGTACCTAATTCTTAGGAAACAAGTTGTCCCAGAATAAAGTGTATTATCTTCTCCTTCAAAGTGGCTTTTGGCAAAAGAGGAATGTACTAGCGATTCGTAAGTCCACATCTGTAAGAAAGTACCTCACACAGCTTGCTGGTTAAAGAGATTAATATATTAATATTAATACGAAGATATCATTATTTTGGACTGTTTCTTCACTTATTCATGTTTTCACACGCTTCTGAGTTGTGTTTTTTATTATTATTCAAGTTTTGTTCTTCACGTATTTATTCAATTTCCTTTAGAATCGATGAAACTTAATTAGAAACACTGTCGAGTCAATGAATCGCTAAAACCAACTTGACTCATTATGTAGCACAGAAATAAATAATAATTATCCAAAAAATGAGCTCCTACAAAGAACAAAATTTTTCAACAAAATGTGTGCATCATCACCTGCCTGCTGATATTGTCAGTTTTTATTTATTTTTTTTTTTTCGCATTGTGTTTATTTTTTTTTACATTGTGTTTTTTACGGTAGTCCAATTACCATAAAATGCCTGTTCTGAACTAATTTATTACGTAATATAATTTTTTTTACAGGGTATTGTGATTGGACCATTCACATCATAGTGTATTATTTTCCTATTATCTTGGAAGGCTAAGGTTTTTCCCCAACTACAGTTTCTTCTGCCTGGTTTATCAAACTACACTTTTATTAACATTTATCTTTGTCAAAGATTCCGCTCCTACTAGCTTGGATTTCGAATTTCGAATATAATTTCTGTTTATTAATTTCTGAATGTTTAAATAACATAAAAATCTAAAATTATAGTCATCGTAATATTAAATTTTTAAATATAGATACTAGTTTGATGTTACCAAAATTCGACGGATTCAATTCGAAATAAAAAAATAAAAATCCGAAGATGAACAAAAAGCTGTGGTATAAAAAGAATAGGTGTAAGTCCTGGGCGAATCTCGATCAAAAGTCTGTTTCAAGTCTAGAAAGGACGCTTTTTTAATTCAAAATTATGTGTAAGCTATCCAAAGATTTCGATGTGTACTTTCAATGGCAAAGAAAAAAATTAAAAGGAATATTTAAAACAAATAAAAATTAATAAATTAAGTAATCACAAAATACTCGTAGAATAAATATACCCAAAACATAAACACTACTTAATATGTACAAGACGCTTTTGTTATTACTGCTTTTCAATCATGCTGTTATCTTCAATCTCGTTAGGTTTCAATATTTTTGTAGAACAGCTAAATTATTTTGAAGCAATGATCTGACAGAAATGATTGGATTAGAGGAAATCAATTAATTGTGAAAAATATGTTTCATGTCGATGCTTCTTAAATTCCTTGAAACGACTTTCTTGTGCAATTATTTTGTGAATGATTAATATTCAAAATAATGTAGTTTAATTTGCTAAATTAGCAAAATAAATGATTAGATCAAACTAGAAACATTATATATATTTTGATGCACTCAGAACTTCTCAGAATATTACAATTTTTTTTTATTAAGTGAACTTTATTCCAATCCCTACTCAATTGTCGACAAATTATATAAAATTGCCTGCAAACTCTTATTAATTTAATACAAACATTTTAAGATAACTCGCTTCTCCTTTCATAATTCAAATTTTGAAAGGTGAGCCTTAAAAGACAAGAAACTTCTCTTCTTATTTAACTACTCAAACATTTACTAGACAAGCGATCAAAGCTCCCAATAAAGAACAAACAACTTATTTGCATGAAAGTAATTAGACCCATATACGAGGTTAAGCTTTGGGGCTCTACTAAACCTTCCAGTTTTAATTTTTTATGTCTCCGAGTCTTAGTCTTACTTAAGAACTTGATTTTATTGCATATATTTTCCTTCAGTGTTTCTCTCTTCCCCCAATAAACTGTTATGTCGATACCCTCTGTAGAACGGTATTATGCCAACTGAACTATAGATATTTTGGTGTTTTTTTTTTATGTTTGGGCATCATTTTGACTCTCGACATTTTTCGTGAGTATCGTAAAGCATGTGTAAAATTAAGTGTGTTAATGAGAAATAGGATCGCTTTCCGAAGCAGGAAATTAAATTTCATGAGATAGTCTTGAAGAGCTTACTTATAAGTACATTTGTGACTGAATGTAATATTGGGGAATTGGAATATCATCGCTGAAGCCATGAGAACAAGTAACTCGAATATCGACAACAATACAAGAATCGAAATACACGTTTTAAAAATTTAGTTTCTTGTTGAATATTCTATATTGTTCCACAAGAAACTAAATTTAATTTTTCTTTTTTTTTTTTCTATTCTTGTAAAGTTAGTTTCGCGGTAAAGTTGGTTCTCACGGCTTCAGCGACAATTTGTCAGTTTACTTTAATATCAATATACTATCGATCGGGTGAAAATCAGAAATGGATTAAATTGATAAAAAGCCAACAACAATGGTTTATCATTAGTAGTAATGTTTGTTTTAGAAAATTATTGATTTTTTTTTGCTACTAATATATGATATAATTGCTACTAATAAATGAAGATAAAAAAATACTTTCAATAAGATTAGCTGTTTTTAGAGATATAGCAAATATTTATATTTTACGAAAGAAACAAATTGATATCAAATTAAAAGCAGAATACATGATAAATTATATTTAAAACTGGACGGAGCTTTAAATTTTATTTTAAAGATTGTTGGTCTCAAAATATTCACCCCAGTTTAGTAATGCAAAGTAACTATAAATAGAGCTTGGTTCTAGTTCAGAAAGATGCCGGCTCGTAGAAATACGGGAAGGTGATTTATTAATGCCTTCTCTTGAGAAAAAAAAATTAGAATGTTTAGCTATTTATTAGCTTTAATTGCTATTCATAAATACTTTATTCTAGATAATTGGAAAACTACTGAGATGTAAAATGTATAGAAACTTTGTTTCATTATGATAACTATTAAATTATTGATATTAATAATACAGTGTTAGTTCAATTTAAATTTCAGAATTAAAAGCATCAAATTTTATTATAAATTTAAATTAACAATTTATGACTATTCGCAATAAACAAAGTTGAGAAAAATAGGGTTTTCAAACGTGATATTTTTCATCCAAACCAAAATAGCTCCTAAACGGTAGATCCTAGCGAAAAACTATATATAACAAAATATATTCACCGTTAAATTTTTGACAAGGAAACTATAAATGTTCCATCCGAGCAACATTTATAGAGCTAGAGCACGTCAAAATGTTACATTTTTGAGGGTGAAAAATACGTTACATAAAAAAACTATAGACCTCAGCCAAAAGACTTATGCTAATCAAAATCATTACATAGTTTAAAACTCAACAAAATGCATTTAGTAAAAGATGTCTGCAGTACCTATTATACCACCTTTAAACTACCATGATTATAAACGTCTTGTTAAGTAACACAACTTAGCACGCAAAATTGTAAATAAATTATTATAAAAAACATTAATATTACGTCAAAAACTTTTTGCCCTTTCTCGCTAAAAACGTTTAATGATTTCCATCTCCTCATTTTATTACAAAATGATACTGTTTTTTTTGTATCAGACCTTATTAGACAGGGAGCCAGCCACATGCAAAGTTAATTGGAAAGACATGAATTTGTTTCCTAATCCATTTTATAGTATCATCTGCCCCGAAATGAGATATCGTGATCTGGCAGCCTGTATCCGTCGGAACGGGATGTGGCGCGCGCTTAAACTCGCCCAAAATTGCAACTGTGGTGGTCATATCATGACACCACAAAGAATCGTGAAGAAAAAGATAGAAGTGACGTTACCTTCCTAGACACATGTGTTTTATAAATATTAACTAATTTATTTCTGAGTTTAATAATTGTATTCGTTTATTAAATATAACCAGTCATTTACAGTTTCATTAGAGTTATTCTGAGTATACTAAACAACAAAAAAAAAAATTGGATAGACATGTTCTTGAGTTTGGTATCATTTTTTAGTGTATCCTTTTCTTATCACGAATCGAGTGGTCTGACAGTCGAAAGCCGGGGGGAAACATGCCGCCAGACCGGTTTTTATATCGCTGGAAACTGAACCGAAAAGTGAAAAAAAAAAATTTATCTACCATTTTTTAATATGTTGTTAGGACCTATAAGGATAGTTAAAACCCAAGTTTGCAACCCTCAAAACCTAGTGGGATTTTTCATTCTTGCCATTATATTTCGTAAAATATGTAAATTTGCTAGACATAGCATATTTACAATATTAAAAAGTACTATTTTTTCATTAATTTAAGTCTTAGTTAATTTAATTAAGAGTTTAATTTATTAATTTAAGTTTAACAACATATTAAAAAATGTTAGATTTTTTTTTTTTTTTCACTTTTCGGGTCAGTTTCCAGCGATATTAAAACCGGTCTGGTGGCATGTTTCCGACGGTTTTCAACTGCCAGACCACTTGATTCGTGTTTTGAAAGGGATACACTAAAAAATGAGACCAAACTCAAGAACTTGTCTTTCCAATTACTGTTTTACAACTTTGGGCGATTTCCATCGCGCGCCACACCCCGTTTCGACGGTTACAGGCTGCCAGACCACGATATCTCATTTCAAGGTAGAAGAAGAAGAAGACGAAAATGGGTTAGTAAACAAATTTATGTCTATCCAATTAAATTTGCATGAGGTTAGCTCTTGGATATTGGATATATGCAGGAAGGCCGGCTTTCCTGCAGCTTACCAACCTATTCTAGGCAGGGTGTAGATGTCAAAGTCCGCCACGAAATAAATTTTAACCATCCAAGTACCGAGCGCGCTGAGACCCTCACCCTGACTCACTCGGCCATTGAGCCCCCAACAATAGGATACTATTCATTAGATTCAGTTCAGAAGTTATGAAAAAAACATGAGTAAATAGTTACGTAAAGGCGAGAATTATAGACGTTAAAATTGAGAATGGAAAGAATAAAGTTATAACAACTCACGAAAGTAAAATAATTAAAAAAATTCTCGCTTTTTATTAATTACATATACTTTCCAACAGAAAAACAACACATACTATAAGCTTTTATAATAATCCCTATCTTAAGTCAGCTCCTTAAAAAAATTAGAAATTCTAATAAAATTATGAAAAAGTATTATTCCTGGCGATGCCTCTTTTTAAGTTAAACCAAAAATAGTTGTGTTATTAAGGTGGCAGAGGAGAGCCTTTAAGATAGTTTACTATAAAATTTGAATAATGCGATTGGTTGTTTAGGAAGAACAAAGTCTACAGCTTTCTAATTGAGCTTATAAATTCATAGTAGCCATAGCTAGATCTTAATGACTATCTTCAACCTCACAATTATTGATCTTTTTAATAGTTATTAATAATTTCAATAGGGACTGAGCAATCAATGAAAGAATTAAATGAACTTTAAAGTCCTTAATTTATCTTTGTCTTCTGAAGAAGGTGACAGAATACAGACAATATTCTATACTTATAAATAAAAGAAAAACTATTATATGACTAATATGACTTATAAAAGAAAGACATATTAATTGTCCATGTTAGATACTGATTCCCAACTTAAAGAATTAAAATTCACAAACTGTTTTAAAAATAAAAGTGTATAAATACTGAAATAAAAAAAAAAAAATTGTAATACAGCCATTTAAAATTAAGCTTAAGTTTACTATAAATAACTTCTGGACTGACATATCCTTGGTGATATAATATTTAAAATTATATTTTAATACATAATTATAATTTTTCTTTTGTACATATTCAATAACCAATCAATATAATCAACATAAATCTAAAATCCTCAGCGTTTACAAGAAATGGATCATGAGTTGAACACGATGTCTGTTTCTAGAACAAGGACTCAAAACAGTTCTACCTATAAAGTTTAATGAAACAATTAAAACAACAGTAAATTAATTTTATCCTCTGAATACTCCATTGCCAAGAAAATGAGTATTTCTGTCTGCTCAAAGGAATGAAACTCAGTTCAATTTTTTTTTTTTGGACCAAACAGTAATATTTCAATGAGAGAAACGTATTGTTTGTAATATATTTTTTTAAAAACAGTATGACATTGTTTTGTTTTTTAAAGCATGATTATTTAATGGTTACATCCTAGAATAACCCATTTTACCAATTATGCCATCCAAAATTTGTATTGTAATTTATTTAAGTACAATATAATTGAATTAAGTACAAAATTAAATTTAATTAACCTTACAAATTATTATGCAATTCTTTAAATAAAATTAGTTTCCATTAAAGCTTACACTTCTATGATTTTCATTTGTTTTTGTTAAGTCCAAAAATACAATTGATCAATGTATAGGTAAGAAAATTAACCAAATAAATTTTATTTTTACTTTTTAAAAAAAATATGAACTCAAAAGTTTTAAGAAAACAACATAAATTATCGTGTATGAAGAATTTTTATTGTAAAAAATACATTTTTTTCAACTGCTTAAATTAGTTTATTAAAAATTAAATTAAATTAGTTAATTAAAAATTCTATAAATTCTATAATAATTTATATATATATATATATATATATATATATATATATATATATATATATATATATATGAGTGTGTGTGTGTGTGTGTGTGTGTGTGTGTGTGTGTGTGTGTGTGTGTGTTTGTGTGTGTGTGTGTGTGTGTGTGTGTGTGTGTGTGTGTGTGTGTGTGTGTGTGTGTGTGTGTGTGTTTGTGAGTGTGTGTGTATGGGTGCCACTATTTTGTTTTTCCAATAAGTTATGATAGAAACCATATTTAAACTTGAGATGATTTATTGCATTTCTTACAAAGTGTTTTATTTGATTAAATGAATTTATCATTAATCTTCCATATATTTTTTATTTTAAAAATAAGCTGTATTGTAATATAGTGTACCGTTTTGTATATTTTTTCTTTTTTAATATACATAATAATATACCAGCTTATTAGCTAGGATATGTGTTGTTTTTTTTAACTAGAAGGTATATTTCTTCTTTGATTCTAATTATTTTATTTCTTTTTACATCTCTAAATCAATTCTTAAATCATTTTAATTAAAAAATATGTTTAAATTTTCAGATTTATTTTCTTCTAAACATAAAAATATAAAAAATTAAAATTATTCAAGCAAAGAAAAGTTGTCAATAATTGAGTTATTTACCCCAATTTTTTGGTGTTCTGCCCAATATCGTCCCATGGCGGTTGTCGTAGATGGCATATATTATCTTTTGCTTGAGCGAAAGATTATAATCATCTGGTTTCTTAAAACCCCAGTTATACTCTGGCTGGTGTTTCCCCTTGTGCTTCTCATGCTTCCCAGGCATCCTGACAGAACCCCTCACAGCCACAGACTGGCCTCCCCTCCCTCACTCCCAGTCCCTTTATGCAAGAGATAAACCACCTCTTCACTCTCACTAGTACATATGTTGATGCTGCTCAAACCAATCCAAACCGATACTTCGTCATAAAAATCTTTATAAATATTTACCGATGGAAACAAAACATGTATGCCACAGTTTATAATAGCAATTATTAAATATGAAGGTATAAAAAGGTTAAAAAGGTTAGCAATATTTGAATTAATTACAAGTTTCTTTCTTGTGAATGCTGTATCTTAAATTAACAATTTTGTATGGAACTATTGCTCAAAATAATGTAAACTAATAAATTAAATCAAATAAAAAGTAAATTTTGATCTCTAAATATTTCAATCGTCCAGTTTTTCTATCTGTGTCTGAATTCTATTTCATATTATTTAATATATGCATACTATTTAATATAAACAGTATTAAACCATCATAAATTATTAGTGACGAGTATACTTAAAAAAAAAAAAAAAAAAACACATTTTCATTTAGAATGGACCAAATTATCAAGGAAACTTTTAACTCAATTCGATTGCTTTACTTTTGCTTATCTTCTCTTATGAGCAACTGATAAGAAACCGAAGCATGATTTTGTTATAACAAAAACATTTTTTAGTAAGAAAAATGATTTTTTAAATATAAATTTATTTCTCACATAATCCTATAAATGGATTAGAAGTGGATCAGCCAAAGAGTAATTTTAAAAAAATGGTTTTAATTTACATTTTTTTAGCTTACTTTTTATTTAAAACAATGTTTTGACACAACTAGTTTGGCTATCATCTGGACTAAAAAAACAAATATATAATGAAATATAATTAAATAATAAAAAATATTAAGCTATCATGACAGCCAAAACAGTTATGACTGAAATTTTGGAATTTCAATCAAAACGTTTTATAATATGTACCACTGCTAATTTATTACAACTTAACTGATCCCTCAAAAAATGAATTCACCATTTTTAATAATAAAAATAATGTAAGAATAAAATCACATATACAAAAGTGATATGTGAGTTGACACTTTAAGAGTGCAATTTTTTTTAATGAATAAATCAAGTTTTACAAAGTTTACCTGCAATGTGTAAAATTGTTGTGAATGAAGTTATATACATTTGTTTGAACTAAAAACCCAATTTTCATTCATTCAAATTTTTAGGTGGAACACAACACAACTTGCCTGCTTTGTTAACAGAGAATTTGCCATGTTTGGAACCTTGCCAGAAAAATTGAACTGAATAGGAGTAGTAGGAATGATGTTTCTGGCCAGAAACATTTCCATAATATACCAGGATAGGGAAATAAAACATTCCTGGAAGAATTTACTATCCAAGCAGAAAAACTCAACCTAGACAAAAGACAGTAATAAGGGTTTGAACTTGTTTTTAAAATGAGTTCAGATCAAGAACCAGGCATAGAAGAAAACACAGCTATAATAGGTTTGTTCAAACTGGAGATAATGATGCTCCACTAGATATACAGGTGTTTGTAGGATACATTAAGAGAAAGAGACTGAAAAATTCATAAAGAGGAAGTTGCTTGATCATGTATATTTATTGGTACAGCAGAACATATTTTTAAAAAAATTAATACATATATATATATATATATATATATATATATATATATATATATATATATATATTTTTATTTTGGAAAATATATATTCATTAGGAATAATTTAACACAATTTCAACTTCCTTTCTGTTATATTTCTGACCTAAAATATTTCAAGAACCTACTTTTTTAGTGTCAATATACTATCCTCTGTCAATAGTGATAATAAAGAAGAATTATAAGTATAATTTTAAACTAAATAAATAACAAAAACTTAAATAGAATTTTATTAAGCTAATAAGCTGACTACTTTCAATTTCATTTATGGTAAAATAGTTCATTCATTGCTGATTATTGATTTCAATTAAAGTTTACAACACAATATAATATTCTTATAGCAATGTTTTACAACAACAAAAAATGCCCAATGCTTGGATATTTCTTACTGATCTCTCTCATTTAGTAAATTATTTGTCTTAAATCAATTGATATCTTTCTCTCATAAAATATAACAGATCTTATTGAGATTAGTATGGCTTTTATAGTTGTTATTAACTCTATTTTATTTTATTTTATTATTGTTTTTTGTTTAATGTTTCATTCCATATTATAAAATAAATAGTTTGCAAAATTAAATTGCATTTATTTAATTGATCCTGTGTCAATGCACTGAAATTTCTTCTATTGATTCTATAGAAATTTCTTGAACCATTCTTTAGCTAAATTTTTCATATTTAACTTAAATAAGTGCAACTCTGCACCGTCTTGTATGAATAAGCTGCGGTTTTTCCACTGGAGATAATTGGTTTCTACAAAGAATGAAACACAAAAAAGTTATGTCTTCTTTTTTTTGTTTTCTAGCTTACATTCTTGTTCCAGAAAGATATTAAGATACATTTATAACACATGCATATTTTATTATCATTACTGCCTTCTCCATTTGGCATTCAAAAGCCTATATAATCAAAGCTGGAGTGACCTCTGAGAGGTGACCTGTCTATACCAAGATCTGAACAGTTGCACCAATTGGTGCTTATTATTTCCCACTTTTGGATCAACTTCCTTATTAGTTACTAGCAGCCTCTATATATCACAAAATCAACACATTACTATAAACTAAATCTAGTTATGTAAAAGTTCTTCTCCAATATCAATTCCCATTCCAGTTATTTTCCAATCTTTTATAGGCACTTCTAAATAAATATTAATTAGGCAAGGTAACAAATTACATCAGTCTTGTGCCTCTGAATGATTTTGAATGGTCAGAAATAGCCTATTAGGTTTAATAAAGTAATCATTATCTCCACCAGTGGTGCAACCAGGGTTACTATCAGGGTGGGGAGGGTTTATATATATACGAAGATATTTTTTTATGTTCTAGTTAAACTAAAACAAGGAATGGGTGACGTTTGAGGCTATATAAATGAAGTTATCGCTCCACTATTAATTTGATCTTATAATTTTATAATTTCAGCTAAGCACTTTCCTTTTCAATCCTCGTCAATGGGTTATCATCAGTGCTTTGGTTAAAAGCATTTAAATGCCATGGAAGAAACCATGGCTTATGTGTTATGGCTTATATTGTTATTCCTTCCGGTTGTCAGGGAGGGGGGGCTTCAGCCCCTAAGCTCCCCCCTTAGTTGCGCCAGTGATCTCCACTCAGGCTCAATATTGTTTTCATCAGGCACTGATCTCAGAATAGTGCAACAATCACATTACTTTATGAAAGAAACAAATATACTACCATGTCTTTCCTCCTCCCCCCCCCCTCTGTGAGTCTGATCTAACAAAAGATATTCTCTCAACAAGATCTGACTTTTCTTAAACAATTTTATTTTGGTATTTGAAAGCCAAGCATGTTCGGACAAGGGTCTCAGCTTGCTCGGTACTGTCATGGTTTCGAATTCCACCTGGATGAATTAACATTTGGTGGCAGACTCACAAAATGAATATTGTCCTTGCCACACTGACTAGAATAGGTTGGTTACCAGCAGGCTAACATGCACTTCCTGCCCTAGTTGGAGTAAGGACATTAGGTCCCAACAGACTAGCAACAATTTTATTTTTCTTATACCTTCATTTCATATTCCTCTTATTACATATTTTATTTAGTTAGGTTATTTTCATCTTTCTTTTTTATCAAACTTAGTATATTATGCATATTACTACATATTTTTTGTGTGACTCAAGGTGTGGTCCATTTTATTTATATATTTAATATCTCCAGAATGTAAGATATTAAGTACAAAAAAAAATGAGTCAATTTATTCATCTGAATTAGAACAATAATTAAGAAATAAACAAAATTAAATGTAATCGACATGTGTAAATAATTATTTAACTTTGTGAAGGAATATTTTATTACAAAATGATAGAAGACATTGTTTAATAACTTTTCTGTTATACATGAGAATGGCAAGATATATTGATTACATTACATAATAACTGTAAAAATGAGACTGCATAAAATAAATCAAATGTCAACTAATCTTCATATTAAATGAATATTAAAAAACTGTTAAAATAAAACATTTTATTTGAAAAATATAATTCAATTTCAAATATTCAACATTTAATCAATAACAATTTAAACAAAATAATGTGTTACCAGCTGGAGCTTTGAAATGCCTTGAATAAGGTTAACTTCACCCAGACTTTTCCAGTTTGAGCTTGTTTCATCTTTCCAAGGGCAGCACAAACAGCAAGGGTGAACAATGGCTTCTGTGGAATAGCGAAGGAGACTAATGATATTATATAATAGAAAATCAATCCTTGTTGGAAACTTAAACAATACTTTATTAGATGAAAATGTGGCTTCTTGAATTGTTTTTTGTCTGAAATTTGTAATTAATCAAACAGCAATTCGAACATGGCCATGCCGAGTGGTTTGTTGGCATTGTGTACAATACCAGGAGCCCAAGCTTTGCAAACAATATTTATGATTACTCCAACTGAAACATAAATACTTAAAATCACAAACTTAGAATGGTGAAAATGTTATTAATGATCATTCTTTAACAAATAGGAAGAAATATTAGAAATTAAAAACTATTGATTTATAATGATGAGGCACTTATTGACTGCGGAACTAATGAAGTTGTAGGTAGTTGGGGTGTCCAGTCATGGAAAAACAATTAAAATATAAATTTGCCTTCATGAAGGCTTACAGTGTAGGTCAAAATGTCAAAAAATAAATTAAAATCTGTATTTTAAATGCGTTCCTATGACTGCACACCCCAACCTCCTAACATCTTTATCAATTTATAATATAATATCCATAATAATTTAAATTATGATAATAATTATAATAAACTTTTTAATAGAAATTTGTAAATATTTGTATGTATACATTACATACATATATGTAAATGCTAAATTCTTTTTAAAAATTGATAAAAAAAATAACTATTGGAATTATTTTAAATAAATAAATAAGTTTTTTTTTATCCTATTAATACTTGTTGCTATGGATTTCATTTCATGTATATTATTTAGAATTGAATCTCATTTAATCAACTGTCATGGCTTTGAATTCTATTTCAAAAATGAAAAGTTTTCAAGAGTTAAATAGAAGCTGCAGTCTGGTATATTATAAAGTTGTTTTTTATTATTTTTAGAATTTGCTACCATTATTTCTAGCTCATTTTTTATGTAAATTTTACAACTGAGTAATTTATTTTTAAATGTGGTAAAGTTTCTTTATACACTATAGTTTACTATGAAATATTTTTATGATGCCAGCCAAATGTAAAAATATGTTTCAGATTTCAAATGAAATCTTCACTCAAGTTTTTTGTAAAAATCTGTTTGTTTATTTTTTTTATTTTTTTCTAATATGACTTTCATAATATGGCATCAGCTTTTATCTAATAGTTGAGTAAAAGGTAAATAGTTTATCAAAGAGTTGATCTTATAAACTTTGTTTCAGTTTGATAAATTGTTTTTTTGTCAAAGAACAATTAAAAATCATTTATTTTTTTTTTTTAATCGAAATGTAAGAGTGGTTAATTATAACCAATAAAGAAACATAAATATTTTATTTCACAGGTACTTCACATCCACAGCGTGTGGACCATTAGATCACTGAATCCAAATCTAACTTCATCACTTTATAATAAACACCTTTTTATGATATATAATAACTGAAGTATAATTATAATGAAACATAACTTATATTTAATGAAACATACTCTGAGGACGTTCAAATTGGACTGCAATTATTGGGTTGAGATATCCTTTTTGTCCAATATATGGGAAAAAATATCCAGGAAACCCGGGTTGTGGAAGAGTGATTGTTGATCCAATAAATTCTTTATCTGCAGGTGTTAAACCTTCACAAGCAACCCAGATCGTTTCCCACTAAAACAATCGAGCTTTGGTTACTAATTTGCAATTTTAAAATTATTTTATGTTAGTGTATATTACTGACCAACTTCACATTATTTGTGAGATCTTCTATTTGATTTTTCAGACCCTGTGGCATTCCTTTGGGCAATGATTTCATGGATGAAAAATAGCGAGGTTTCCAGCCCAAGACCTATAAATCAATATATATAACACTAATTGTAACTCTAATAAACAAATTGATATCTTATTCTCAAAATATTTACATATTCAAGACTAAATAAAATTGTAATTTGATGTATCATTCATCAACTTTATACAATTTTAATTAATTAATCATGTTTTAAAACGTTGATTAAAACAATATTTGCATGTTATATGACCATTTAACTTTTAAATAAGTATATATTATTTATAGATCACCTAATTTCTTTTCCATATCTAGCAACCTTTAGTATCATATATAAGCCATTAGCATAAGGAACGTGTAACATACAGCATCTATATGTATTAGTATTTATAAAAGAGAAATTTGAAAAAAATATATCAATTGATGCATGTTAATTTGAAATATTTTTATTTTACATTCATAAGTATGCTTCCCCAGAAAATTTATAAAATTGTAAAATTAGATAAATTTCTATATTTACACATAAGTGATCTCAATAACTTTAACTTACACTTTCTAACTCTATGAAAATGCAGGGTGAACCTTTTTTATAACCAAAGAAGCTTGAAGCAGTGCACGGCTTGAAATCTTCAGGTCTGATGTTACAAACAGATTCAGACGAGGGATATTTCTCATAACTGCAAGATATTAAATGCTCTTCTCTTCCTTCAGTTAACAATGGTGTTCTGTAAACTACATTGGGGCTAAATAAGTTAGAATGAAATAAAATGCATACAGATACAATACAGAACTTCTGTTCTTATCAGCAGAATAAATTAAAAAATGTCATCAATAGTTAATAAATTGTATACTGTTTTATACTGGTTTTTAATTTATTTGACTAAAAATATATCTTTGTGTATATATAATCATGCTTATGTTGGCATATTTTTTAATGAGTGTAATGTATAATATTGATACTTTAGATTACTGATAATATGAACTAATTTAAAATCTTCATGCTTTGGACTATTGATATGCTCAATTGTTTTAAATAAAAGGATACAACTTAAATACTAATATCTTAATTATAAACTAAAATATGCACAATTAATAAAACAAAAGGCATTCCTTGAGATATACTAGGTATTATGAACTTTGTGTAGAGTATGTTTATATTGTATGATTATATTTCTATAATTAATGCTATAAATTCCTATATAAGTTTTGTACAAAATAAAACATTTGCAAGATGAAATTTAACAAAAACTTTAAAAGAAAAATAATTCCAGTTATCCATAAAATAAAATACTGTTTGTACTTTGATGTAATACTAGTTACATAATTGCAGTGCCTATTTTTTATGTGCACTTTTTTTAAGGAGCAGGATAAATGAACCTCTTAATGTGTCTACTTTTAAATACTTCTATATAAAATTTTAATGACATTCAACTATATAAAAAAAATTTATCAATAGGTTAATGCATCAAGTAGATATTAAATTAAAAATACTACTTTTATTTCATGAAAAAAAACTAGAAAGACATTGAAAAAAAAAATCTACAATTGAAAAATTAGGAATTTTAATCAAAATGAAGCGTGGGTCGTTTTAATAGGTTATAACTAGAACGCATGGAAGGCTTCCTCATTAAACAATAATTAGATGACAAAATTTAAATCCTCCTCCAAAAAAGTTAATTACCTTCCAAGAAATTATCCAATTTTTGACTCCATTTATCTGAAGTTGACTGATTATACCAGATTAAACTACTCTGTGGATCATCAGGAGCTGGGTGTACTCTCAACTCTATAAAAGAACGATATAAAAGAGTTTTGTATAAATTTTAGACAACAGATAAATATAATTAGTATATTAAGTTAAATATGATTTCTACTGAAGAATAGTTATCTTCAGAGAAAAAATAAATTGGAATTGAACCTAATCTTTCAGAAGACTTTTATGATTTCCCAAATGGGATAGCCTACTTAAAGTAATATTTATTATGTTTTAATAAATCACAACTATTAAAGTATAATCTTATATATATTAAGCCATTAGGTTTTCACGTTTGAAATAATAACTTACTTGAAAAGTATACATAACTTATTTGATGAGGATAGATACTCACAATGGTATTACTTTATTCAAAGAATAATTAATTTAAGTTAAAGTTTTATTTATCTTAGAAAGTTTATTAGCAATAAATAAATTATTTATATCCTTTAATTATTTTTATTTTTTATTTTTTTAATGGCCTTATTCTTTTTTCTTTTTTTTAGAATGAAAAATATTGGCCAAAAAGATTTTAAAACTTCGATGATTGCCAGAAGATCTCATAATTTTATAATTTGAACTATCAATGATACTAAACAAATTATTCATAAATCAAACTTTTTACAGCAAACTTACTTATTTGATCAGCATATGAAAAAGCCAAAAGGCCAAGACAAACTGCTAAGGTACACCTCATTCTTCAGAACTGATGTAAGGCTCCTCTAAGCAAGGGCATATTAATCCCCTGTCACAAGAGTTAACAATCACTTCCTCCATTTAGAGAGACAAAAGCATACACAAGACACTAATACAGTAGAAGAATCAGGAGCTATTATGAGGATAGTTCTTTCATCCAGCTAAAGGATTTTTTTTACAAGAACCAAAACCAATTTTTATTTATTGACCTAAAAATCTTCATATATATATATATATATATATATATATATATATATATATATATATATATATATATATATATATATATATATATATATATATACATATATAAATAACTAGGTTAAATATAACTGGAAAATATTAAATATATGTGGGAATTGATTAAACATAACTATATATATATATATATATATATATATAAATATATAATATAATATAATTATTATTTTTTTTTTTTTGCTGGTCAACAAAAGAAGGGCATCTCAATTGTTCATTTTGTGCTTCTTCGTTTATTACAATTGTAAATAAGTATCAGACTAAGACCGAAAGACCCCAGGAAGGAACAAATACAATCCTTTCCAGTGTGCTTATTAAGTTTCTATTTTTATTCTTATTTCTTCTTTTATTTTATTTTTAGTATTAATTTATTCTTGTTCATTATTATCATTTTGTTTAGTTAATTTATTTCATTTTATTACTGTGATTATTTAGAAACCTATTTAATTTGTTTATATGTGAGTGTGTTTGTAATTAGTTTAAGTAAATTATTTTTTATTGTATTTACTTAATTATTTAATTTTTTTTCTTGTAATTAGTTTCACTAAATTAATTTTTCTATTATTGTTTTCACTTAATTCTTTAACTTTTTCTTTTACTTTACTATTATTCATTAAGACATCAATTATATGTATATTGTAAAAAATCATCATTCATATTTCATATAATGTAGCTCATTTCATATGTGCTTGTAATGACACTAATATGAATACACATACATACATACATACATATATGTTCGCGCCGATCGGCGCTTTTGTGTTAAGGGGGAATGAGAAAATTGTAAGTTAGTTCAAGTGACGCCCTCTACCGACTTCCCTCATTAACCGGCCCTTTACTTAGTTTTCCTATTGCCAACCAGAGGGCAGTTGACTATATTAACTCTCGCAAAGTTTAATATGCGGGAGTTCTAATCGCAATCTTAATCCCCTCAGGACCATTCTCGGTCACTCTGTTCCTGCACTCTGCCCTGGATGCACCTACTTTTGTCCAAGACTTCATAGTCTTCCTAGTTTACATGCTCAAGGCTCACATAGCCTTCCGAGAACCTTTTATATGTTAAAAGTGTTTTCCTTTCGTGCTACAACCAGTAAAATTTTCCTTTTGACTTTAATGAGTGGTGATAGCAGAGGAGGAGAGTTCAATCAAGTTTACAGGCCACAAGGAGCGTTCGCCTGTCTGTGAGGACTTCAGGGGCCCCGCGAGAGCTAGAAGGCGTCCGTAACCAGGTGAGTGCGCTTATCTGTATTTTTTGGTTGAATTATTTTCCCGCTAACATCTCCCCAAAGTTGCAGAACCTCGCTTTGATTAAATTCTATACAGTCCATTTTTACTGCGCCGAGGCGAGTTATTCGCACCGGCAATTTTCATTAACATTTTTGGTCCTCCGGGCCGGATATATTGTACCGCATTGAAGCGAGACTTTTTGCAGTTTTGGGGCGATTAATCGGCCGCTCATTTTTCAATTTTATTCATTTTACTGGTTATTATTTTCAAATTTCCAGAAATCACGAACTTTTGACCTCTTTCTGTTCAAAGTACGTGATTGCCAGTTTCTGCCGGTTTTTGACTAACCCTATACTCCGCCATTTTGTCTCCATCAATTTGATCAGCTGGTGGCTGACGTCACCACCTCCCACTTCTCTAGTAAAGTACTCGTTACTGCGTCTCGTAACAGTTCCCGCCATATTGCCTTATTGTAACGTCAGTTACAATAACGTAATAATTAGTCTAATTAATTTAGCCACTTTCTCTCCTTTCCCTTACTGCTTTGCATATTACAATTTTATTTTATCTGTTTATTTATATATTCCATATTTTACAAAATGCCTTCTGAAGACAAAAACATCATTTTGCAAACACAATTATTGGCAAGGAGGGAAACAGTGTTTGCTGTTATAACTAGCAGTTGGGCCCAAATAAAAGCTTCTTCTGTTGAGGATATTTTTTATGTTCAGGCTCTTTGCGAGGATTTACCCTCTCTTCAAGCTAAATTTGAAACGGTAAATGAAAAAATCAGTGACCTAAATTTTATCCTATCAAAACAGAATCAAGTAGATACCCAAGCCCCAGCTATAGCCTTCAATGATATAGCGCGTAAAATAAAGGCTAAATTATTTCAGTTAAAAATAGAACAACCCAGTATAACCTCAACACCGGTTGCCACCCCTATTCATTTGGCTCAAAGTGCTTTCTCCTTACCACCTATCAATCATCAATCATGGAAATCTTCGGAAACTGAAAATATTGAAAAACTCCCAGTTGAACAATCCGTGAGTACAGACCATAAAGACTCAAATGTTTCTGACATTCCAGAAAACATTGACCCTTCTATTGACATCCATACATGTAGGCATGCACTAACCAGTGATAACGTTCACCAGGACATGCAAATCAATAATCTAGATGCTTCTTTATACTCAAATCGAGTTTCAATAATTAATCACGTAGATAAAACAGGTGGTGCTGATACCACTGTCAGTGATTCATCTGATGAAAGGTCATTTGCTTCTCTTGCAGAAGAGGATAATTACATCTCATCCTCAAATAGCCGCTATTCTTTAGCCAATCAACATTGTTCAAAATTCCTTCTTATTAAAAATAAAAACAATAAGAAACCAGTATGTTCACAAGGTAACCAAGATAGTATAACAAGTAAAATTCCGGTCTCGAATCCTATTGAAACTACCCTTTTAAAACCACCAGTTGTCAATATCAAAAGGTCTGTACGATCTAAAATTTCGATGTCTGTTAAATTTTCCCCGGTAGGATTTGCTGATGTTTCTTCTCTCACTAATCATGCCCATATTGACTCTAGGAGTCTTACTCCTACTCATCCCACGCGAGCCAAAATTTTTTGTTTAGGGACTCAAGATCCCTCCTCTTTGACCAATTGCCAGGAGCATTGGCCTCCTCCTTATCGTGACCCCGACTTAAGCACCAAGCCATTACCCGATCTTAAGTCTAATCCCATTGCGCTCATCGCAAACCAACCTGATCTTACCTTTAAGCCTTTTTCTGGGCCTCTTCTAAATATCCGTGCCGATAAGCCGGCAAACCTGCACTACAGCCGTACTCCTTTCCTCGATAGCCTGGGGATCCTCAGGGTGGGCGGCGTTGTTGTGAGCAAGGGACTGAACAGCTCCTCACTCTCCCGGCCTTTAGCT